>CM037853.1:237212766-237655708 GCA_021234595.1 Delia radicum
TTTTAAACTTTGGTTTACACTCTGACATTTTTTTCCTTTGTTGTCATTATGGGTTTAAAAACTGAAATTTAGTGTGCACAAAATCATTTTCAATTAAACATTTAATATACATTATTAAACTTTTAATTGAAAGTGAATTTGAAATCAAACAAATGTTTAATTTAAACTTTGTTGACAATATTTTTTTTCTGTGTATGAGTTAACAAAAACTATAATTCATTTTGATTATTGTTTTTTTTTTTTTATTTTATTTTTAGTGTGCTAAAGAAAGTGCTTTTGAATGTGCTAGAGCTGTTTATGCTCATGCTTTGCAAATATTTCCCTCGAAAAAGAGCATTTGGTTGAGAGCTGCCTACTTTGAAAAAAATCATGGTACACGCGAGTCTTTAGAGGCATTGCTACAAAGAGCTGTTGCCCATTGTCCTAAATCAGAAGTATTATGGTTAATGGGTGCCAAATCAAAATGGTTGGCCGATGATGTACCCGCCGCCAGAGGTATACTTTCATTAGCCTTCCAGGCTAATCCGAATTCCGAAGATATTTGGTTGGCCGCCGTTAAACTAAGAGTCAGAAAATTCAGAATATGAAAGGGCTAGACGTCTATTGGCTAAAGCTCGTGGTTCGGCTCCCACGCCGCGGGTAATGATGAAATCAGCCCGTTTAGAATGGGCTTTAGATAGACTTGAAGAGGCGATTAGACTTTTGGACGAAGCAGTCGAAGTATTTTTCCTGATTTTCCCAAATTATGGATGATGAAGGGTCAAATAGAAGAACAACAAAGACGTTTAGAAGATGCAGCCAATACTTATAATCAAGGTTTAAAAAAATGCCCAACTTCTATACCCCTTTGGCTGTTATCAGCTAATTTAGAAGAACGCAAGGGTGTATTAACCAAGGCCCGTTCTATATTGGAAAGGGTCGTTTGCGAAATCCTAAAACAGCCGTTTTATGGCTAGAAGCTATACCGTAGAAATGAGAGCGGGTTTAAAAGAAATAGCTAGCACTATGATGGCCCGGGCCTTACAGGAATGCCCTAATGCAGGTGATTTATGGGCTGATGCCATATTCATGGAATCTAAACCACAAAGAAAAACTAAATCGGTAGATGCTTTAAAGAAATGTGAACATGATCCACATGTTTTATTGGCTGTATCAAAACTATTTTGGTCTGAACATAAATTTACCAAATGTCGGGATTGGTTTAATCGCACGGTAAGTAAATTTGAAAAAAAAAAATATATGAACTTTATAAGGACCTTGTGTAGGTTGTTGGCCGGGTTCAGAAGATGACTTTACAAATTTCAGAAATTTGAATACTCCCTCAAAATCTGAAGTTAATGTCGAAAAACTGTTTTTTTTAAGACTTTTCGGACCAAACTAATTTTAATTTCGTTATTTTTTTTAAAAGATTTTAAAATTATAAACTGATTTAAACAGAACAATAGTAAACAATGGAAATGATGGAAATATGGCAAAGTAAACATTAGTTCACGAAGTCCTAAAAACAGTTTTTCGACAATTACTTCATATTTAACTCATGGACCCAGCGTTTTTTTTTACCCAATACTTTTAAACGGCTATCTTCTTTTTTACTGGATAAAGATAATTAAGAGATTTAAAAACCTTAAAATTATTCAATACCTTGACTACAAACGATTATTTTTTTTTTAGAATATTATTATCCAGAGTTGCTAAACAGTTATTTGAAAAAATAAAATTTTTTGATTAAAAATCGGTTAAATTATTTTTTTTATAAAATTTTGAATAACGATTTCCTTACAGAATTATACAAATTTAAATTTTTAGAATATCTTAAACCGTCTTGGATTTATATCCTGTCAAAGTTTGCTTATATTTTCTTTAGAGGCCGCTTTAAGGCAAAACAAGTTACAAGTTGTAAGTTTCGTTGAAAAAATGACAGTGTAAAATCACTGTCACACAGTGTAATTAATGGTACATAATTAATTATTATTAATTATATATATTTTTGTTTTTTTAATTTCAGGTTAAAATTGATCCTGATTTGGGTGATGCCTGGGCATATTTCTCATAAATTTGAGTGTTACATGGCCATCGAAGCCCCAACAACGGTGAAGTTTTAGAACGTTGTGTAGCCTCTGAACCCAAACATGGTGAGCCTGGTGTCGTGTTAGTAAGAACATTAAAAATTGGTGTTTTAAAACTCCCGATGTTCTTAAGGCCGTTGTTAAGGAAATTTCCATACCCATTTAAATAAAAAGTTCATTTTAATTCATAATAATCATCACCCATCATCATCATCCTTCATAAAAAATGTAATTCATTACATATAAACAACTTTAAAATTTTAACCATTAAAAAATATAAAGACTAGCATATAAAATCATTTACAATACAAAGTGAGACACTCAAGATTAACATACATTTTTCCTGCTAAACTTTAACACAAGATTTACAATATTTACTTCAAGTTGAAACATATTACCATAGTAATTACATTTTCTTGGAAACGTCATAGGAGAATAGATACGGTGTGAGTTTTGTTTTTCATTTATTACTTATTATTTATACAATTCGATGTAACTGTAGAACATGTTCTGAAGTATGATTAGCAGAGAGATAACTATTTTTTTTTTTTAATTTTTACTTACATTTTCTTTTTTTTTGATATTGAATTTGTATTTGCTTTATTTGGTTGCCATTTTGATTTTAAAATTTTGAGCTTTAAAAATTGCCTTTATTTTGAATTTTTGCGCTGTAAAGTTGCATGTTTTTTTTATCCCTTTTTTACTCATAAAAAGACAAATATATTTTTTCGTATCTAGCTTTTTTTGACATTTTGATCATTCATATTTGCTTTTTTATTTCTGAGCTTTAAAATAGTGCTCTTAAGGTTTTTGTGCTTTAAAGTTGCTTCTTTTAGATTTATTTTCCCTTAAAGTGCCTTTTAACTTATAACAAACTGTTTTTCCATATTTTTTTTTTCATTTTTTCATAATTTGTTTCTCCATAATTATAAAAAAAAAGTTAAAAGAGAAAAAAAAAACCTTACAAAACATTTATTCAAATTCTATTGAAATAAAAAGAAAAAAGAAGACTATAAATGTGGCTTTATTTTGTCGAAAAAAGTCTAAAGCACTGGGGTGTTATTTAAATACTTTAACCCTCAACCGCCAAGCGGTGTATTTTATACTGGAGGGGTATTTTAAAATTGGCCATAAGTGAGACAAATTAGTGATTTATAATATAAATTTAAGCTACTTCATAGAAAACCATTTTTTGTCTTCATGGCACGTTGGCAGCGAGAAAGCGGTTAAGTTTTGTAAAATTCAAAAAATAAATATTTTGAAATAAACATTTCTAAAATCTTTAAACATATTTATGTGACGGGAACCGTTGATACTAAACATAAGGTTAAGATTAAAGCTTAAACTTTTAAAAAAGCTCTATTTTTTTTTTTTTTTTTTTTTGTAAAAGAGAAGCAACACTCAGGAAATTCTTCCTATTAATTAATGGTGTGCTTTCTTTGGAAAGGGATAGTGGAGAGATGAAAGGTGGTGAAAGATGAAGGGCTTCACACATGGCAACACTGTAATTGCGCGAGATGATAAATCTTAGAACAGTGGTTGCTTGCCACCTGATGTAGAGTTGGCGAATTTTTTGAAGCTTTTTGTTTCATAGCCCTGATTTATTATTTACTTCGGTGGGGTTAAGTGCTATGGGAACCCGAAGGTGGGCGCAGCGATACATAAGTGATAGAAAACTCATACATATTATTTTTCTAAATTGATGTTGTCGTCACCGGGAATCAAACCCGGGACCATCTGTGTGACAGTCCAACGCGCTAACCATTACAAGGACATTATAACTAAACATAGGATTCAAAAGGATACCTGTAAAGGACATCGTCTTAAGTTAAAAACGTATGCAGAGATTTTTATGATATTTGGCAGAATGATTATATTAAGTTTAATCAATATAATATGTTGAAGTTAAGGTTCGTTTATGCTCAATTAAGCGTTTTTCGAAAAACGAATATCTACTTAATAAAACAACAAAAAGAGTAATTTTTAGACTGTAGTTATATCTTGGTAAGAGGAATAATTTATACCTAGTTATTTATTTTTTATGGATTAGTTTTTGAGATTTGCTCTTAACCTATTTGGGTCAATAAAAAAAAATTGCAAAACGCTAATGCCGGTTTGAGGGTTAGAGATGGTAAAATTTTATTTTCAATTTGACGGCGACTTTGGGTTGTATCGTACTATCATCTATTGTTGTATATTTAAAAGAAAATTTTACCATCTATTTTCTATACGACTATACAACCCATACACATTTAGTACACACCCTTGTGAACAACCTTATGTATATTGTTAAATTTCTTGTTTGACATGATATTATGAACTAATGAACTAGAACGTTTTTTTCTGTAGTTTATTTAGGCTTAATTGGAACCAAAAACTGCTATAATTTGCAAACAGAAGGTTATTTGTGCTTAAAATTGAATACTATGTGCTTTCTGTTTGTACTTCTTAATCTTCTACCCTATTTCTTTAAAAAAATCCACAATTTAAAAGAACGTTTTAGTAAATATTCACAACAAAACAGAAGCGGCAAAAAGTATACCAAAACCAAACATAGCCAAAGCATAACGACACTCAGTTATGCCTATGGAAACAAAACCACCAACACCTCCCTCACATTTTGGCTTTTGAGGAAACCACTTGCGTTCCTCACGATTCATTAAACCCACTTCACGTTGCCAACGTAATCTAGAAATATCAAGAGTTAAGTTAAAATTGTCAAAAAAAGAAGAAATATGAGCAAATAAATTTACTGTCGTCTAAATAATTCTTTATATGGAAAATTTTTACGCGTCGGCACTGCTATCATAGGCAACTGAAATGGTTCCAATTCTTTGAGTCCACATTTTTCAGGTTCATTAAAAGTATCGCTTATAATTTGATAGCCAGCTTGAAGTTCCACTTGATAGGCAAACATACCAGTACGCATTTTTTCCATTCCCACTAAAGGTCTCATGTAAATGCTGTCTCCCTTTTGGGGCAATTTTCTTGTGATACAAATGATTTGTTATTGGATCAGTAGATTCCTAAAAAAAATCAATTTTTAGTTACTGATTAAAAAAAAATTTTTAAATACTAACATTAAAGTAAATTTTATTATAAACCGTATCTTGTACTCCTATTTCCAAAGGCGATTGTGTCAAGTCACTAAGAGTGTGTATAGCCTCTGAAGGACTTTGTAACAACGCCACTATGTTTGCTGAAAAGGAAGTAAATAAAAATAGTGTTGCTACAAATGTAGTAAAAACAATAATACGCGCCGAACGGTTTGGCACGGCCACATAAAATCCCTGCTGACACATAGCACCCCAAACAAAAACAGCACAATCCCAGTAATCCATATCGTGGGTGTGGGGGGAAAATACCAATTCCAATGCAAATACAAATATGGTGAAGACTATCAAAATGATTAACGACATCCAAACATCATTTTCAAATGGCATCGCAAAGATATTAGCCACTGCCGACAATGGCGGCTGTCGAAACATTATTCCTGCACGTATGCGAAATGTTTCGGCTACAAAATCACATAGAGCTATACGATCTAAACGCATAAATATGGCCATTTGTCCAAAATCCAATTCATAACGTTGAAAACGACCCATTAAACCATCAAATGAACCATTTGGTTGATGCCAACCATAGTTATCGGTTTGATGAGTGTTAAAACTAAAAATTGTTACAAGGAACAAGAAAAAACATATTATGGTAGCAATGAAACAAGTTGTCTTTAGACTCTATCAAGTAAAAACTCCTATTGGGCGGGAATTTGTATATGCTCTTCACAGCAGACTAAACTAACAGTTTCGTATTTTTTTCTTATCGGCCCTATCGGAAATTTCTTTTCTTTTCGAAAAAAATTAGAATTTACAGACAGTTTCTAAATATATTTTAAAATAGCATTTTTTTACTTCCACCAAACTTATTCTACACGAAATAAAACGAAAAAAAAAAAAATATTTGCATGTGGATTACAGAACAGTAGACATTCGAAATGTTTCACTTTATAATTAGATTATGTGGTTCGGAAACTCAGAACAGCGAAGAATGTTTTTGTATGTGACCATATATGAAGTTCGATTTTTATCAGCGTTGCCATCTATTGAAAGTATTTGAAAAATTGCTGAGAAAACAGGTTCCGAAAAAGCCAAAAAAAAATCTAAAATAATACGAATCGAATGAGCTAAAAAATATAGTAATTTGAAAGCAAACCGCTAATATTTGTGTTTTTTAAATAAAAAACATGCAAATTTTGCACCATTGTGCATTAGCTTGAATAAAATTCGGACTTGAAAAAATTTTGCCTAGGGCAGTGGTGAACAAGCTGTAAATAGATGTAAAGACATTTTTGGAAACTTTAAGTCAATCGGGATCGATTCTCGACACGCGTTTTTCATTTGAAAATCTAAAAATATCCAAACCAGAACATTTTTTTCCAAATCGAAATTTTGTTCACGAAAATAATTCTTACTTCTATCTTACTAACGGGAAAAAAAGTAAATTTTTCACCACTTTATAAGACTTTGGACCTTAATTAGCTGTAAACCGTTTCGTTGTTTCTCTGGGAATGGAATATTTTTAATATTTTAATGAAATTGAGATATGTAATAGATGAGAAGGAAATAATTTTCAGTATTTATATTTCTACCCAATTTGTCTATATTTTTTGAAATTACAAGAAAAAAAACTAATAGACGAAAAAACTACAATTTTGTATCCGTTTTTTTACCCCTGAGATTGGGCTGCTAGAAAAAACCACGAGTCCATTATTTTTTCTTCTCTATCCCATATCCGAATATTATTAGGGTCTTTACGGAATCCATCAGGATAGTCTCCTTGAACGAACATTCAAATCCCGATACTTGCCTTATTAGTTTTTTTATCAAAACATTGATACTTTTTTTTTAAGCGTATTTAATTTGCTGTTACTTACCGCATATTAAGTTTATGTGCCAGTTCTGAAGTTAAACGATTATTAACTTTTGATATAGTATCTATATGTCTTAAAGATAAATCCTCAATATTTGTAAACATATCGGGAAACGCAATAACTAAACCGGTATTAAAAGTGATGCCCTCTAAATCTTCACGTAATGATATAACAGAACCATAAGACTGTAAATTTGAAATCATCTCTTCAATATTAAAAAAATCCAAAACCATTGCATTTTGTTTTAATTCTTTAAACTCAGCTACTTTGTAAAATGTCAATTAAAGAATATGGTACTCTCCGTTTCCAGAGATTGTATTAATACTCTTACTTCACTATCGGGAGGTGAGAAAAAATTTCAAAATCATCCAAAGATTTTAAATCATTAATATCATCAGTAATTAGTAACCAAAACCGATGGGTAGTAAATAATTATGTTCGGAGGCTGAAGACCATCTTAAGGCATTTAAACCACAAGGAGTATTGAAATCATTTAAAACTACTCCTGTCTTATGGGTCATCGATTCAAGTTTTCAGTTTTAAAAAGGACGTCTAAAAGTATCATTAACAATCGTACGAAATGTATTAGGAGGGCCATATAAAGCAGGTTCATGCATTTGTGGCAAATAATCTAAACCAGACCAAATGTGTAGCGGGTATATTGTTTTCCATGAAAAATAAAGTTAAAATCCATAATGTGAAAAGCTAAATTGGCAAAGAATATTTTTTTGTTCCATGTATTCTAAAAACACAAATTATCTTTTTCTCTTACCACTTGTTGTTTTATTAGAGGAACATTTAATAATGTTCAAACTACTGCACTCCATAATGTTGGAAATAAGCCAATGTTATATGGTTTAGTAAATTGTCTTAGTTTCAATATCCGTTTTCAACAAATTGCTGCCATCAGCATCATTACTTGCTTTAACAGCAGCAGCTATTGCCGGTATGGTGGTACCCTGGCATTATAGTTAGTTATATAAAATAACAGTAGTAGCGGTAGTAGTTGCATTGGTATTTGTAAAAATTGCATCGTACTTTTTTTTTTTTGTATCCGCTATCAGGCGTATTTCCTTCAGTCGTATACGTGTTAATCGTTTGACAGCAATCTTGACTTTGTTTCCGCTTTTATACAGGACATCGTTGCTTATTTCATTCAGTTTTAGAAACGTAATTATGGGACATATTAAATTTGTGTTGCAATAAAAATTACTCACGCAGTTTGTTGCATGTGCAACGAACGAGTTTCTGTTTGTTGTTGAAATGGTTGAGTTGTTAACTATAATCACGTTAAAGGAAATTACCAAATTAAGTTGTTTTGGAATATATATAAATTATATTACGAATAAAATCACTGGATAATAGCTATTTTCTTATGTTTAAGAAATAAACTTAATCCTACACAGAGAGAATTTTATTGCACGAAAAATAATAATAAGGAATATTTTCTTTACAAAGTGAAATTAAATCTTAAAATTAATAAACAGCTACATAATTTTTATGAAAAGCAACACTCAGAAATTCTTCCTATTTATGAGTGTGTTGCTTTCTTTTTAAAGGGGATAGTGGAGAGATGAAAGGTGGGGAAATATGAATTGTGTGTAATTGCGCGAGATAATAAGTCTTAGAACAGTTGTTGCTCGCCAGTGATGGAGGAGTTGTAGAACTTATTGAAGCTTTTTGGTTCATAGCCCTGATTCATTATTTTACTTCGGTTAGGTTAATTGCAATGGGAACACCGCTGGTGGGCTCTGCTATACATATGAGGAATAAAAAACTCATACATATTATTTTTCTAAATTGATGTTGTCGTCACCGGGAATCGAACCCGGGACCATTTGTGTAACAGTCCAACACGCTAACCTTTTTAGAAAAAGTAAATAACTTGAATTTATTAAGAGCTATAGACATTTTGTTGTTCTACATCATGATTTTCACACTTTTCCCCAAGTAATCTTCAGTCGAATTTTAATATTAATGTCCAAACTGAATTGTATAAAACCACCATTGACAATAGATTGGGTACTACTATCACAGAAGACGAACAATTTAGCAAAATTTCGACTTTTCACAAGAATGACCTTATGATAACTCTTATTATGTGCATATTTCAAAAACGCTTGGTTAGATTACTCATTATTGGCGCAAAATTAGTCGATTCGCAAAAGAATTTGGTCAAAATCGACTTGGGCTACTGACTGCAAACATTCATTTGCATGCCCTGCTGATTATAGAAATTTTTTTGGAATTTCTATTGAATATTTAATAATTTGTTCTATAAAACAATAAGTTTGTTCGATAACACAAAAATGTGTACAAGTTTTTACTGGAAGGTGTTCGTTTACACAAATACTCAGTAAAAATAGTAAAAGAGAGAGAGAGTAAAGTGACAGTTTGATGACAAAGAACTTACAAGTTTTTACTGGATTTTTGGCAGTAAAAAAAAAACGTGTGGTTTGAAAAAAAAAAATGCTTGTATTTTTTTTGTAAACAAAAACAAATAATAAATTAAATTTTAATTGTTTTATGGATTTAAAGTAAAAATATTAAAGAATTAGCTATGAAAGAAGTGGAAAAACATTTTAAATTGTTCTGGTCGACAATTTCAATTAACTTTTTAACATTTAAAATCAGCTGTTTCATCTATTTTACCAATTCCTATAAATTTTCCGTTCGCCTTACTTTTTTTGTAAATCTGCCTTACTCTCTGTAATTTTGTTACTGAGTAATTTTACTGGACTTTATTGGAAAGTAATCGAACACACTTAATGCCGAGTGACACACTGAAACTTTCTGAATAAACAAAAAAAAAAAATTGGAGATTTTATTTTGGAAAAAAAGACAAATTTTAAGCGATTTTTGGATAAATTTATTGATCTATTATAGTAAGTATTCGGAACTAGTTCGGAACTTGTTCCAATTTGTTTATATATTTTTAACATTTTTTACATTTTCTATTCAATTAAATAATATATTAAAAAAATCGAATTAAGAAATATTTAAACACCTAATCCGCCCTAAATCTAACTAAAACATATCCTCCTCTCGGTTGCGGTTAAATTATTTGCGACTGTTTCTAATCGTTATTGTGACTTTTGACTGTACACACATACATAGGCTTCTGACGTTTCGTTGAAATGTTGTCTGCATGTTGTACAAATTCTTCAATGTATAAAGCTCTTATCGAAAGCCATATTCAATAGAAAATATTTTTTTTTATGCCTACAGAACTATATTTGTTTTTCAATTTTAATTGTTGGCACGTGATATTGGTTTTTTGGCTTACACACTAGCAAATTGAGCAAGCAACAAAATACGAATTTATTTAAATATTACTTTGATTTATATGCTGTGATTGTTATAACTCCAATCGTGACTAAGCCCACGTTATTTAATTGAAATGGTTTTAAAATTAAAACATTAATAAAATGTAGTTTAGAGATTTTTCTGTAAACCAATTTATTATTTCTTTTTTTTTTTTTTCCTAGAATTGATGTTATAGTCAATTTGAAAAACATTTTGATGGTCAAACATTGTGCACTCTTAACTTTGTAATTTTACAATTTAAGCTAAATACGACAAATGACTTCTATAAAATTCAAAAGCCAATTTTGCACATATTTTAAAATTGTAAAAAAATGGCAGTAAAGAGGTTCCAATTTATGATTATCTATATATTAATGTTATTATATAGAGTATCTATAAAAGAACGTGACTAAATCATATTTTTTTTACATCTAATACTTTTACACTAATAATATTTTACATTGAAACATACACTTATAAAAATCGGTATTATTTTATAAAGTCCTTTAGCGAATATGTACGCTTAATGAAAATTGACCTGAATAAGTGTTAGTGTTCTTGCAAATTTAAGCAAAAAAAAAAAAAAAACACGTGAAGTAGTCATTTAAATATAAGTATTGTGCATTAAATATGATCACAGGTCTTGTTATTTAATTCCATCAAAACAAAAGCAGATTAATTGCGTTTGAAAAATTTTAAATGTAAAAAAACTAAATGCAAAACCGCCAAACCTTAAAAACATTTTTCTCGAAGTCTGTACCATTGAACAAAAATTAAGCACACCATTGCTTTCTTAACAGACCTAAAATCAATTACAATAGTAATCGATTTAAGAAATTTCGGTTACTGAAATTCTTTGTTAATTTTTTTCCGTGTAGTATGTATGACATAAAGACATGACTAGAAGATTTATTCTATATATTAAAAAAAAATATATATAACAGTGTTGTATAGAAATTTGCCATATAGTTCTATAGTTGTATGTCTGGTATCATCAATGTGTGAAATGACTTCATTAGTGTAGATATTGTTTGTCGATTCTGGTAGATGTTTTTTTTTTATACACTCGATGTTGTAGTACGAGAAAGTAAAGTCATACAAAGTCTCTATTGTTATTTATGGTGCTTCAAGCATAAAAGGCTTTAACTATTATGGTTACATCATGATAAAATTATAAAAAGATATAAAATAAATTACAAACAAAAACACAAAACGGCAAAAAAAAAAGCAAAACCGATACTACTAGTTTTAAAATTTACATACATTGCTCTCTATAAACATGTATAGGAATAAATTTGTGATGTGTTTTTGCTTCAGGGCAAGATTTCTGGTTACCATGCTTCTTTTCATATTTACCATATTTTTTATTTGTACATTTGATTTTGATGGTACATACCAGTTATGGAAATTATTAAAATTTGCCAGCTTTTTTATATTTATTTTATCTTTGTAAGTTTATATGTTATCAGTTTAAAATTATACCACTAATAGATTTATGTTATTTTGTATAAAATTGACGTAAAACTTTTAAATGGATCAAGTTTTTTTCAATTATATAAATTTAGTAACTTTTAAAATATTAAATTTAGTAGAGAAAACTATATGAAAATGTTAGAAAAAATATCAGTCAATGGTGTTATCAAAATCGTATTCGTTGTCAGTTGGCAAATTAAAAAAAAAAAATATCGAATATCGAATATTTTTATAGATTAAAATTTCTTAACTGTTTCAAAAAATTTTTGTATAAACTCCAATTTTTACAAAAATCGATTTATTGGGAAAAGCTTTTCTACAATATAAAAATCGCAAAATGTAAGAGATTTTTATATAAAATCTACATCTTTTACAACTGAAATACCAAAGATATCGATTGGAATTCAGAGTTAGCATTTTGAATTTAGAAATTAACAATTGGAATTAAGATTTTTGATATGAAATTTAGGTAATGGTAAACTTAAATATAAATTTTAATTACACTTTTAGAAATAAACCTGTAAAAAAGAGCAGAAAAATTACTAATTAGTAGAAAATACGAAAAACTACTGAAACAAGCAGATTTTTTTTGCTAAATATTAGTAAAGTAAGAAAAACAAAAATAAAATTTTTTGCTAAATATACAAAATTTTAGTTATATTTTAGCTAAACTTTATTTAATTGACAAAAAAATTGCAAACAAATTTGAAATGATGAAAGTATTTTTTTTCGATTTTGTTTAATCCAAATAAAAATTCCTATTTTGACTTAAATACAACTACTTTCAATAACCTAAAACTCAGCTCAATAACTAAAATGACATATATTTTTTTTTTTTTTTAAAAAGAGAAGCAACACTCAGGAAATTCTGCCTATTAAGTAATGTGTTGCTTTCTTTGGAAAGGGGATAGTGCAGAGATGAAAGGTGGTGAAAGATGAAGGGCTTCAAACATGGCAACACTGTAATTGCGCGAGTATATAAGTCTTAGAAAAGTTGTTGCTCACCACCTGATGTAGAGTTGACGAATTATTGAAGCTTTTTGTTTCATAGCCCTGATTCATTATTTTATTTCGGTGGGGTTAAGTGCTATGGGAACACCGAAGGTGGGCGCAGCGATACATATAAGTGATATAAAACTCATACATATTATTTTTCTAAATTGATGTTGTCGTCACCGGGAATCGAACCCGGGACCATCTATGTAACAGTCCAACGCGCTAACCATTACACCACAACGCCCACATGTAGGAGTTTTATTTTTGCTGTCTTGTCTTATGTTTTGCAAACAAATCTGCTAATTTCAACAGTTTTTTCTGCTCCCTAATTTTAATTAAATTTTAGTATTTTGTATGTTATTCTTACAGGTTTGTTCTATGAGTGTAGTTAAAATTTATAAGATCATTTGCTTTTTTCTGAATTTCAATTTATATTTTCTAATAACTTTTTCTGTGTTTTTTTCTAATAGTCAAAGTAAATTATCATATAAAAATTATAATTTTTCTGTTAATTTAGAGAAAAATTTGTCATGATCTAAAACCGAACAAATAAAATCTTATACGTTTAATTAATATTTTATGAATTTTAACTGATATTTCTTATATCATCTGCTGTTTACTGTATTTCAAATGAAATTTTTAAAACTTAAATTTTTAAATTGTCTACTAAATAATATTTTCTGAATTTTATAAAATGTTTTCTACATTTAAAAGTTCAAACAAAATTTCCTTAATTTTAAATTATATTTCCGAATTTCAATCAGATTAAAAATGATTTTTTCTGAATTACAAATGGAAAATCTTAATTTGAATTGTTGTTTCTGAATTTCAAATTAAAATTCTGTTTGAAAAATTCTGTTTTCTAAATTACATCTTCAAAAGGTGTATAAAATCAGGGCCTTAAAATATGACTTATTTTCTATAACAAAAAGTTCTTAAAATCTGAGGATTTTTTAAAATCTTATAATAGAAACCCAGAATGGCAACGGTAACTAACTAATATCGGTTACGGGTATAGTACCGGCATAATTTAGTTCTTTATTTTGGTTAAGGTTTTTAAAAATCATCTTACGATATTTTAGTCTGTAACGTCTTTCAATTTGAATCCATTCTTGATAAATACAACCACAATATTTTGGTATTTTTCAGGGTTGGCATTCAATACCTTTTCATAATAATGGTAGTTGGCTAAAACAGTTATACCATGACCGAAATTAAAATTTTGAATGTGCGATCTTATTAAAGACATGTATGTATAAATGGTCTTATTTCGCTATTTACCGGTTTGATTCTTAAATATCAGTATTTTGTAGATATAACAAAATTTAATGGGTGAAATTTTGAAATAAACCCTGTGAAATTAGAAAACACGTTCGTAGTATTGAAATTTTAATATCGGTATTGAAATGGGCGTGGTAGGCACTATCGTTATAATGAAAATGTGTATTTGTTAATTTAACAGAAAAAAGTCTTCAAAATATGAGGGGTTGGTTCTTAATCTGAGTAATCAAGATGACAAAGTCTTCATTAATATGGAAGACTTTTCAGTTATCTGTAAAATAACTCTTTCCAGTTTTTTGCAATATTAGTAAGAAATTTAAGAATGAATGTTGGAATTTCACACAAAATATTTATTATGCTTCAGTTATGACTACTTATTAGAGTGGATTGAATTCGGCTTTTGGGCATATTTCTCTCAAAGCAAGAGTAGACAAATTGTGGTTAGATGTTAAAAATATTTTTGGAAAGCTTTAGCCAAATTTGAATTGTTTTACGACTTAATCTGAACATTTTATATTTGTGTAGATATCGAAATTTTTTCGAAATCAAAAGTTTTTATAAGAAAAATATTTCTTTATTCTCTTGTATTGCACTAACAAAAATGAAATTTCAATAGGGCAACAACGGTCTTACAACAAATGTAAGGTTTAAAAATCCCTAAAGTGGCATACATTTCGAAGAATCCAAGGGTCGAAATTTAAGATTTTTTAGTTACTAAAGGGCATGTTTCGCAAACAAATTTCTATAAAAGAAAATATTTTTTTGGTTAAAAATTTCAGATTTTCAAATTAAAATTGAATTTTGAAGATCACCTCAGATTTGGGTAAAACTTTACAAAAATATTTTTTTACATCTATCTTCACATTGTGTACCTGGGTCCTACAAAGCCCAAATTCGATCCACCCTACTTCTCATTGTTGTTTTTGGCTTTTTCACATGTGTAAATGTGCATATGTATGTGTTCAAATCCTTTTTAAAAATATTTTTGTATTCAACTGTATTTTACTTATGTTTTCTTATACGTTCCCTTGCTTGTGTTATTTGTATGCATAGAGCAAGAATAATGTTAAGTTTTTTCTGTTATTTATGAGGTTTTCTACAATTTTTGTGTCCTAAAGTTTTTTATTGTTATATTGCATTGAGCACTTACTCACTAACAACCCTAATAATGTTGGAAAGCAACAGTTTGTAACTATTATTACTACAATCAGATTATTACAAAAAAAATCTTAGTACATAGTTTTTCTTTGTAGTAGGAGTATATTATAGTTTGGAATATTTTTTGGTTAAAAAAAAGTGGTTGATGTTATTTGATTTTTTTGTTTCCACTTTCCCTGAAAGATAGAAAGTTGTACCATAGCACTAAGAAAACTATAAAAAAATTCGTAGTAATAAGTTCGAAATCTGTATGTTTGAGTAACTGCATTTCATAGAAAGTTTTTGCTGCGGACATGATTTTATGACTTAACTTTTATATACAATATTTGTTTTAAACTTAAAGGTTATATACAAATTGCAATAAAATGCATTCAATGTTTATCACTAGGGCAAGGAATTTAAAATAAAATATGCACCAAAAAATGAAAATATCACACTTTAAAATAAAAAAAATGTTTAATTAGGTCGTTATTTTTTTCAATATGAACAGAATATAAGGCTTTTTATCAAGTTAGCAAAAAAAAAAAGTATCCAAATTTTATGATTTTTTTTTTTAAAAAAGTTAAAAAATACTACAAATAAATGAAAAATATGCACAAAATATGCATATTTTGCTATTTTAAATGCAAACTAATATAAAAAATAAATTTGCAAAAATATGACACTACAAAACGTTGCCATTTTGTTCCTAATTTGATTCGGATAAATATTTATCTAGCAAAAGCATAAATTGTATGCAATTTTTTTGAATATGTATGACGATACTCTGTTACCTTAGGGTATGAGTAAAATTTCTCATTTACTATAAAATATAACTCATACGCGTAGTTATTATGTTCATTGATATAATGCTACTCTGGCGTATGATGAATATTTTAATTTTTACTACTATTCTAAATAACTCATACGTATTACAATAGTCATGGTAAAATTGTTGTGTCAATCAATTATCATTTATTTATTGTCTTAATTGTAAAGTACATACAGTGGAGTTCTGCTATAACGAACGGTTATAACGAATTGTTTTTTTTATAACGAACGATTTTTCTGTCCCTAAAGCATTTACTAATATATTTCATACAAAATAATACGCTTATGACGAGCATTGTTATAACGAACTAATTTTATGGAACCTTTTACGAGTTTTCATATAAATTTTTACGCTTACAACGACTTTCTAAAATGAAAATTCAGCTTTTAGCTTTTGTAATTAAATTTACTGAAAAAAACTGAAAAATGCATGCAACGTAATGTAATGGAAGAATTGTTTAGAATCACAAACAAAAATTGTAAAATTAGGTGAACTTAAGAAAATTTCTGAAATTTTAATAATTTTTTGGAAAATTTTTACTTCGTTTATAGCGAACTTCAATTAAAACGAACTAAATCGTCATGTCCCCGCGATTTCGTTATTACCGTAATCCACTGTATAACAATTAAATTAACTACAAATATCAGATCATTACTCTTTGTTTATATATTTCTGCGTCTTTGCGTCTTAAGTGCTTAATTGCTATTTGCGTATCTGTGTGTATATGTGTGTGTCATAAATAAAATAATTGAAATTTGTAACAATTACACCAACTGGTGATTCATTAAATTGTTACAGAAGCATCAACATCAACAATATCAATTACATCTTCATAAAACTATAGCATAAGGAAAGGTATATTAAATTTATCATTGTGTAAGACAAATGAGTTAAACTTATACATAACCCCAGCGAAATCTAAACTTGAATCATGATTGTGCATGATTTGTATACTATTTGATAGCCATTCACAAAAAATTTCACTTAATACACAATTTGTATAAAATTTCTTTGACGTGTTTCTGATTTAAAAAGCAAATGACCTTAGAATTTAAAAAGTTCGTTTAAATATTTTTCATGGATGGTAACCGATTCGAATGCGGGCATTGGTAAGGCTAACGCTATTTTCTTTTATTTCGATAACGGTATTTGAGAGGTAACGATATTTCAGTTATTTCGGTAACGGGGGTTTTAGCGTTAACGGTATTTTACTTATTTCGGTAACGGTATTTTAGGGATAACGGGTTTTCAGTTATTTCGGTAACGGTATTTAATGGCAACGCTATTTTAGTTATTCAGGTAATATTAAGGCACACCGACTTTTTTTTATCCTCATTATGCCCGAGTTTTAATGACTGGCTAGTTTATGATCAAACTTTGGGAAAATATGTATGTATGTCAGATTATTTCGGTAATCGTATTCTTTTTTTTTTTTTTTTTTTTTAAAAAGAGAGGCAACACTCAGGAAATACTTCCTATATTTAGTGTGTTGCTTTCTTTGGAAAGGGATTGTATAGAGATGAAAGGTGGGGAAAGATGAAGGGCTTCAGACATGGCAACACTGTAATTGCGCGAGATGATAAGTCTTAGAACAGTTGTTGCTCGCCACCTGATGGAGAGTTGGCGAACTTATTGAAGCTTTTTGGTTCATAGCCCTGATTTATTATTTTACTTCGGTGGGTTTAAGTGCTATGGGAACACCGAAGGTGGGTATAGCGATACATATAAGTGATAGAAAACTCATACATATTATTTTTCTAAATTGATGTTGTCAACGGGAATCGAACCCGGGACCATCCGTGTAACAGTCCAACACGCTAACAATTACACCAAAACGCTCAGGTTTTGAATCGATAACGGTATTTTAGCGTTATTGCCTGCCATCCCTGGTATTTTTCAATAGAAAAATAAAATTCAAAAATTTTAATTTCTAAAAAATACGATTTTTTTTTCTTAAGGAATAAAGTCCTCACAATCTTCAGATTTTTGTACCTATATTCTTACATTTAAAAGATTTACCTATAAGAAAAATCACCTTAGAATCTGAATAATGTTTAATAAGATTCACATAATCTTATAATAAAGTCCGGTATATCTTTAAAAAGGGTACTTTTGAATTCGTTTTTGGTTCAGCACAACCCTATTTAGTTTCCTGGTACTAAAATGATTGATGCAAATAAAACATTATCGCAACGGAGTTTACCCTCCTCTGTTTTTACATAAACTAAACAGATGCACAATAAATAACTAAGAAACTAATTTAATTAACACGCGTAATATTAACCATAATTGAACTTCTTTGCAAAATACTAACATTTTGCCTACAAACATCAATATAAAACTTCTATAATATCATAAGGGGATTTAGAACAACACCATTGATAACTAGAAATTGTAATAGAAATTGTTTTCCTAGAATTACCCTCAATGCTACGTACCATCTTAGATTTTTTATTAAATTAAAAATCACAACAACCAAACGTTACAGTATCTTGTCAAAATGTAATTGTACACCAGTTCAAAAAATGTTCAACATATTTTTCTTTTTTTCTTAACTTATAAAACTAGTTTTAAATTTACACAGAGCTGTGCGCCCCGGTAGGTTAGTTGGTAGCGTGCTGGCTTATCAGTGCGGGGGTCGTGGGTTCGATTCCCACCAGAGGCACTGGTCTGTTTTTGCTACAACGCGCCGAAGGCCATATTAGATAGTGCTCGGTTAGGGCAATAGTATATAATTTGTAATTATATGATTATTAATTAATAAAATAAAAAATAATAAAAAAAATTACACAGAAATTATTTCTGAGACCTTTCTCTGAAATTGTATCTGACTTCAAAAATATTCCAAAAAATAATTGTCAAGCTCCTTTTAATCCATATAGTCCCAATGTTTGATTATTCGAAATGTAAATTTCACCGGTTTTTATATTTTTTTGTCTCTTTTTAGTTAAAACTCTGAACTATTTTTTTTTTTATACGATTAGATATTGTAAGGGGTTAGCTTTAAATGTAAATATAATTTTTTTTACCCTTTTCACTCCCTCTTTTATATCAAAATCATGACGAACTTCAACAATTTTTGACGCTTTGAGGCAAACTATTTTCAATTTTTTTTTGTATTACATGAAAAACCCTTTGTGTATATGTTAGCCGATGTTTAGCATTCTAAATCCATTCGCGTTAATCGTTTATGTTTAACTGCGCAAAAATTATGGCGGTTTTAAGTTTAGGGAAAATTAAAAATGTTATTACAGTTCAAAAAAATATAAAAATACATAAAATATTTTTGTTTACCATTTATTAGAAATTAAATAACACGATTTTTTTTTGCCGGTTTTATGATATTTAATTTAGTGTAGGGTTACTTATTATATTAACAAAATTAAAAATTTTATATAATTATGTTTTTGAGGTTATTAAAATGTTTGTGTGCTTCATAAAAATTAAAGTCCTTAAAAATTGTTTATGCCTTTTCGATGTTAGTATTAAGCTACGAGGGCGGATCAATAAGTCCGTGACTTTTCGAACTTCCCTCGGATACTACTGTCAAATTTTGAGCAAGTTCCGTCATTTACTTTGCGTTTAACAGCTGTTCAAAACATACAACTTCGTGGATCAAACAAATGCTTATTTTATGGACTTCGAAAAATCCTATTTTTTGGAAGGGATACAAAAATTGGAGAAACGTTGGACTAAGTGTATTGAGGTAAAACGAGGATTTGTTGAAAAATAATTTTTTGCATTTTATCACTTTAGTCCGATTTACTCTATATCAAGTCATATTTTTTATAAAAAAATGAGAAAAAAAAATAATTAAAATTTTATTATTTTTTTAAAAAAATTCATAGAATTTTGCGTTTAAAAATGCAATTTTAATTCGAAAAGTCAGTTTCAACAGGTGTAGACAATTTTTGAAATTATTCATATATCTTTAAATGAAATAAATAAATTAATAAAATAAAAGTTTGTGATGGAAAAGCTATTTTTTAAATTGTAAATGTAAGAGGTGAAAAAAATTTAGGTAAACCATTTTTTCACGTAATAAGATTTTAAAAAGAAAAACATTTTTTTGAGGTGAACATATTTTTTAGCTAGACAATTGTTTTTGATTTGAATTTTTTTTTAAGTGAACAAAATTGTGTGAGATAAAAAAACAATTATTGTGAAAAAACCGACATAACTATAAATTTGTAGGAATATGTGTCGTTAAGTGGAAAACTTATTTGACTCCATACTTGGGACTAGTGCATTGAATGGACCAATTAATTGACGATTTAATTGGTATTGTTTGATGTACAGCGAAAAATTTAGCTATTTGCCAACTGAAATTCTGTTACTACTACTCAAATTAGTTTTTTTCTAATTTCCGAAAATGTATCAAGAATATATTTCGAAGAACCTACTCCAAAGCGTTCTTGATAAAAATTTATGCGATAACACAAAAAAATTATTAAAACTTTATAGGGGATTTTTTTTTTTTTTTGGATATTTCGATTTTATATATTATTTTATAATCTCATATTTAAATGGACTAATTTGTAATAAAATTATAGAGTCCTTTTCAAATTTTTACTCATAACTTTTGAATCCCTGGACTGATTTGGCTTTTCATAGAAACCCAATTTTATGAAATGGTGTAAATATAATACAAAAAAGCGTGAAACTAATGATTAAACAATTCTTGGCATTTTCATTTCCCCCCTTCCCTTACTAACGTGTTGTTTAACCAAAATGATGATGACTTTTTTTTTTTGTTGTATTTTCCTTTGCTGTTATAAGTATTTCATAGTTAAATCTAAGTCATGTTACTAAAGGAGGGTTGTATGTGTTAGAGTGTGTGTTTGTATGTTTGCATAATGACATTAGTGGAGCTTCATCTTCTAAAGCATCATCTTCATAAAGACTATCATCCCTGAGTTATCGTTGTCATCATAAACATTATTGTGTTTATACTACGTATAATAGAGCTAGTGATACAAATTGGAATTTTACATAAAATTATATTTTTTGTTGTTGTTGTCGTACTTGTTGTATACTGTTGTATATCTCATACCATGTTGACAATGAAGACAACAGAAATATAAGATGCTCAACATTCTTAACTCGATGCCTTCAATTTCCGGAAACAATTTACAAAAAAAAAAAAAAAAAAAAAATCCGCATTTACAGTAAGGGCTAGAAATATTTGAAAACCGGGGAAAACGATTTAAATAGGGTTGTAATTAAAAGTATAATTTTGAAATATTTTGTAATAAAGCGGACATAATACATACGTCAGTTTATATAAATTTCCCATGAGCGATAATTTAACTAACAAGGAGAGTATCTCAAGCAATAATCTCCGATTTTAAAGAAACTCGAATTCAAGAACTAGTTATGAATATTTAGTAAAATAGATAACTTAGTTTATCTAAAAATTAGACAAATTCTTTATATATTTTTTTTATTACTAAAAAAAGATAAGATGTTTTTTTATCGACGTAGAAAGCTTCGTTTTGAAGAAAATATTCGCTGTATTATTAACAATAATATTAATGTTGTAAAGGACAAAAATATTAGACAAGTATTTTTTATGAATTTTGGATATGAATATCAAATATATTTTAAAGACGCATCCACTGGTATAGAAAACATCTCCGTGCATGTCCGAACATTTTGTTATTCAAAAAACAATTTTTTCGAATAACATATTTGTGTGCGAAGTTGTTGTTGATTTGAGTTCAAATTAACATATCGCACACCTAGTTCAAAAGTCACTTAACTCAAAATTTTAATTTTTCGGGTTTATATGCTTAAACTATGCATAATTCACTTGTTTATCTATAAAAAAAATATCAGTGTATTTTGTTGTTGTTAACTATTGCTAAAAAACAGTCATGTCTTTCTTTATGTTTCAATTGGTATAAAGATGCAAATATTTTTTTCGATTTCTGAAAAATGAAAAATTTTGAGTTGAGTCACTTTTGAACTAGGTGTGCGATATAATAATGCTTATTTAATTTTATCGAGGGGTGTCTGGGCTCTTTTTAATTTTGCATTCGTTCGACTTTAACACGACCTTTCCCAAAGAGCTTTTATACCCTTTATTTTAAATATTTCAAATAACTGTCAACCCTGGGCATACAGCATAGGCAATACATTTTTATTTTCGCGAGTACTTTAATACTGCGTCAACAGTACGTTTCTTAATTTTTAAACATGTTTCCATACAAAAAAATTTGTATCCCCATTAAACGTGCTATTGAGCACCTAAAAAAACGTGTCTAATATTTTTTTGTCCTCAACAAAATATAAAAGTTTCATTCAAATCTGCGTGTAGTTTCCTTGTAAGTTATAACTGTTTCTTAAGTAATTTCGAAATTTCACATTATTCAGTTTCTTACTTTAAAATACGTGTTGAAACCTTTATTCTCCTTTACGAAATCGAACAGAATTCTAATTTTTTTTAATAAAATTTTAATATTATCCACAAATGTACAATATTTTAATAAGTTTATCTTTTTCTTTATTTTCAGGTAAGTTTTTAAACAATGAATTATAAATTTAAAATGTCCAACACTTTAACTTATTTAAATGGTAAGCTAATATTTTTCCTTTAACCGCTTAATAGATATACGTCGTTTTAAAAGTCTCTTTCGGAACGGCTAAAATAACACTTACAATAACATTTCTGAAATTTTACACAAATTGGTTTAATTTGCTGCTTACTAAAATTATTTAAAATTATTGAACTAAAAATTTGTTTTCCGGCCTCGACACAGAAATATTCAGCGTGTTACTCGGCTTCATTTTGAAGAAAATATTCGTTGACTATTGTGGATCGCAATTTAAAAATTAAATATTTGCCCTAGTGACACTTAACGTATACGTATTATTAACAATAATATTAATAATGAAAATGAAAATTATTCAAGTTCGAGGCCATACTTTATATTTCTATAGAGTTTTTGTTTTCAAACTTATTAATTAGGTTCCCAAAATAAATCTATCAACACATTCCTGAAAGTGCTCAATTAATAAATTTGAAAACAAAAACTCTATTGATTATTTGTTAGGACAATATCCTAATAAAGAAATATAGAGTATGGCCTCGAACTTGAATAAAATTTCTTTTTCATTGCACAATTAAAGGTCGAAAAAACATAATTTTTATTTTTAATAAAAATTATATCAAACTTGTTAATAATATTATTCAGACTATGGAAATGTTTTTTTTTTTTTTTTTTTTTTAATTTGTTCATATTTTTGTTAACGTTCTAATGACATGATCTAATACTGCAAAACAACATTACGCTATATTATTTGGCCGTTTTGTCCTTGTTACATGTTTTAAAAGCTTTGTATTAATATATTTTCTTCAATAGGGTGCCTGTCATCTTATTTATTTGTTATAATAAACAATGTAATAAACAAATAGTTTATATTTTTTATAAAATTTAATTCATATTAAACTATGATTTTTTATAGCTGCAGTAATCATTTTAAAATAATTATTTTTTCTAAGACTTTCTCGTTCGCCTAAAAAAGAAATTTAGTAAATTATGTTTTCTGCCACAAACTGTGAATTTTAAAATGTACATTCTTAAATGTTAACAGTTCCTTAAGGCATAATTTTGCATTGGAGAATTAACTAAATAATTTACCAAAGAAACAAATATTAAAAACCACAATTGTGATGAGTAATCATATCGACACATATAGCATTAATATTATAAGATTTTGATTGAAATACACTTAAGAATATATTATATTCTATGTTAAATTAACGCAACTTTCAAACATGTCATAACATATTCACACATTAATTATGTTTTACATATATACATACATATATATATATGTATATATATTTTTTTTTGAGCAATTTAGGAATGATCTTTTAATGAATTAAATATACACATACTTACGAAATTCTAAATGTACATTTAAAATAACGTGACCAACTTATTTCTAATGGGAAAAAAAGCTCGATATTAATTTTTTTTGGTAAAAATCAGAAATTTACCAACATTTTTATGAAATCGCATTTTGAAAAATAAAATTTGTAAAATTAACTATATGTATTCCGGACAGATTCCTCATGCCTTTTTTTGACTTTGGTGTTTTTATAAAAATAGAAAATAATTGTTTTTAAAAATTCGGGAAAAATGGAAACATTTTAATGTAGTCAGTAAATTTCCGGAACTTTTTTTTAAAGTTTAATTTAAATCTGCGAGCTTTAAACAAATTTCCAAAAAAAAAATAGTAAACGTTTTTTCGAACCATTTTGAAAAACAAAAAAAAAATAAAATAAAAATGCAGGCTTTAAAAATCGTTACAATTTTGAAATTGTTGGTCAGATTATTTATACATAAGTATTCGTTTTTAAAAAGCCTGTTGCTTTGGTATGATACGTGATTCGATTTAAGAGTATCCTAATCATACGCAATCTAATTTAAGAGTATATTTTTAATACACCGCCAGAACTGCGCATGTATTTTATTTTTCGACCAGTTTTTTGTTTTTATAAATGGAAGAGAATTTTAACTTTTCCCTAACTTGTCTTATTTGAAGACAATCTTTATATTTATAATACATATAACATGCAATATAGTGTTTGTACTATAATATGATTCCCCATTTCATAGACAATTACTTTTGATTACTTTTGTGCAGACAATTGTTATTAAATTAATGTACAAATTTAATTTAATAAAATTCAACAAACTTCATTTAAAAATATGTGTTTATATAAGAAGTTTTGTAAATTTTAATGGGGGCTTATTAAATTTACATATTCGAACAATTAATCTAAATTGCAAAATGGTAAATTAAGAACGATTACACAAATTATAAATATAAATCTTTGATTAAACCTGAAATAACTAGTGATACCTAGTGTTATAAGAAAGTTAATCTGTGATATTTGAAATGGACAAAATTTTCCTAAAAATAGACTATATTTTCTAAACTTAATATTTGTCCAAAAATATTTCTTATACATTTTATTCACAGAAATATCTTTGTTTTTCTTAAGTTGCATAAAGGTTTCTCTAAAGAAGTAACAAATAAATTTGTTTATAAATGTTACACCATTTGCTATCTGTCTCATTTGTTCAAAAACCTTTTAACTGGTTCAACTGGTTAAGAGGTGAGATTACGATGCATAGCTTTGATGCTAAGACTGTGAGTTCAAATCACAGTACGACACCAAAAAATAAAAAGTTTTTCATATAGAGCAAAATTAACAATATAAAATACTTTGTTCAATTGACACATAAATTAACCACTGACGAGTCCCAGGAGGGGGACGAAACTGCGGCAGTCTGGTGTATCCCTTGTGTCCGTAAAATTTTTCAATAAAAATGTTTTCTTCTTCTTCTTCCTGTAAAGAGACTAACTAAAGAAATATTCTACAGTAATTAATATAAAAAATTAATTACGATTGTCATTGTCTGACGGTTGCAAAACACTTTCTAACAGAAATCATATCAATAGGCGTAATATTTTAAATATAAATCAAGGAGTATATTCCCATGAATATATATGCATTACAACCCAGTAAAATAAAGTGGAAGTAGTGCTTTAAGAACCTCTTTAACTTGACTTCCAAAGCATTAGCATACGCACATTTTTCACTTTAATAGAAGTTATTGTTAACAACTGCCAAAAATGGTAAATTAAAGTTATTTTCAACAGCATTTGCATCACCATATAAATTAATTGGTATCTAAATTAATAACATCATAATAAGTACTTTTTTATAAGTTCATATATATATTTTTTTATATGGAGGTTGAGGTGGTAAGTGGTTGGATTTGCAATCAGAAGGTTGCGAGTTCAATTCCGGGCCGGGGAGATAATTTTTTTTTTATTTTTTTTTTAATTCTAATTAATTTTTTTAGTATTTTTTATTTAATTTGGTTTTTCTGAGTATTTTAAGAGAATTAAGTAATTTAAAAACTACCAAATAATTAACATCTTGACTTTAATCATAAAGAATTAAATTAAATTAAATTAGAAAATTGTTATCCAGAGTGGACAAATAATTATTTGATAAAAATATATTTTTTGGTCTTTGCGATGGAACTTTTTGTAAAACTTATTTAAAAAAAAACCTAAGGTTTAATATTTTTTATTGTTATGTTGATAAGAAAATGCAAAGATGTATTTCACTGCTAAAAATTATTTTATCGAATTTTTCATATTTGTTTCAAGATATACTTTTCAGGTGTGCCTCAATTAAAACGTGTACAATATTCAAAAAAAAAAAAATTAGGTAAAAAAATTTAATTTTGGCTTCAAAAATCTATTGTTTCGGATCGCAAAAAATTAGCAAAACCAAAAATATCGAAGCCAAATTTTGAAAGCTAGTTTATTAATAATAATAATTAATTAGTAAATTAATTAATTAAAACCTTTTACTTAATTTAAATATATCACTTTAATTTACCTATAGAGTTTTTACCGACCTCTTTCTTCAAATCTTTAGAAAAAAATACGGGAAACATTAAAAGATCTTACGTTCCAAGGCACAATCGTTTCATTCCAGGCAACTTTTTCCGATCTGTAGTTAAACTACTTCTCCAATATTTTTTTCTCATTGTCATTATCTTAATAAAGACACTTCTCGTCAAATTAATTATTAAAACAATATTTTAAAATTTGCAATGAATTCATAAATGTTAAATGAGCATTTTTATTATTTCTTAATATTTTTTTAACCTCATCAAAACTTAAAAATATTTTAAAAATAATTTATATCTCAGTGATACGAAATCAAATAATAAAAATATTTTAAAAATCATTATTTTATCTTTTTTATTATATATTTGTGTAGCATATTTTTCTTGTTTTCATAAAAATATATCAATATTTTCAACTTAAGTTCGTTTTAGGTTTGTAGTACTGCATAAGTAACTTTGGTGCAAATGGTAGCGCGGTCTACTTTAATACAGCAGATCGTAACTCAGATTCGTGTGTTCAATACTCGCTGGCACCAAAAGATTTTTTTTTTTTTAATATTTAAAGTTACGTCCCTAAAGTATGCTGCACATTTTTATTAAATAAAAATGTTAATATATATTTGAAAAAGACCTTCCATGAACTATTGAAAAATAGCATCCATGCACTGTTTAAAATGCTATTAAAGAAGTTATATATTCACTCCATCCGCCCAATGACACGACAATGTTAAAATCATTAATGATTCACCTAAATTTGCACCACATCCGACTCAGTAGATGTGGTGTTTTTACTACTTCTACCTCAGCTCTTATTTTGCTGGGAATAGGTTCTAATTTATGTTCTACAATCTGTTGTTTTTGTATGGAAACTGTTGCTTTAGAAGCGATTCTAGAACCTCTCTTATATTTGGTTCTGGGACAATGAAACCTTGCATTATGACTGCCAGGAATCTATTCCATTGAGCCGCCTTTAAAATCAAGGAGATTATATTATAGGAGGAACAATGCGTTTTAAACACAACATCAAACAAAACATCAAACGATAAAGGCATACGATGCACAAAAGAGCGATGTATGAATTAAAAGTAAATAAAATAAGATATAAATGAATAAAAAGTAAAGCTTTCACCAAAAAGCTTTTATACACATACAGTGCACATAAGTAATATTAATGATACGGTACCATTTTAATGCATCGTACGCCTTTATCCCCGGAGTAGCGGCTTATTCGATGTTTTGTTTGAAACGGATTGTCCCTTCTATAACATATCTCTTTGATAAAAGTAACTGTTTTCAAATAGATTCAGAGATTACTTTTTAACAAAATTTTTTTGGGCTGTTATTAAATGGTCTCGTGAAAATTCTAAGAAAATACCACAAATTTGAAAAAATTTATGTAGAATTTGACAGTCTATATAACAATTGAGAAAAATTTCGGTTTTAATAAGTATGAATAACATTGATTGCAAAAATTTCTCATACGTAAAACAGTGAGCTCAAAATAGCGAATCTGTGTTTAACACAAATTAATTATTATTAGGCAAGGAATTTCATGCACTTAAAAAACGAAAATATCCGCTAATAAAATGCGGCTAAAAATGCAAAATTTCCACGAAAAACATGAAAAGTATGCACTTTAAAACTATTTTTTTTTTTGCAAAAATCCCACACTTAAAGTAAAAGACAATAACTAAAATTTTTTTAGGTCGTTATAGGAATATAATCTGACGCTTTTTTCTTTCGGGCCAACAAGATTTTTCAAATTTAAAATAATTTTGCTTAAACCAAAATATGAAAGTGTATCCATATTAAATTTTTTTGTTAACAAATTCTACAAATGAATAAAATTTATGCAGAAATATGCATTAAAAATAACCCAAAACATGCTTTAACAGTCAATATATAATAAATGATGCATGTTTGTCCAAAAGTATGCAACTATAAATCAAAGGCTTTTTGTTCAAAATTCGATAATTCATATAAATATTTAGCCCACATCAATTATCCCAGCAAAAACACACATTACCAAATAATGAGTCTAGTAATCTAAACTCGAAGGTTTGGACGTATTACCCTTTATATTATAATTCTAACTTTTTTTATATGAAATGTCCCAAATGAAAGGAGTTATTCATTACTGGCAGCCTTAAGTAAATATAAATTATAATAGGTTACCTATAATAGGTTACCTATGCATACAAGGGTATGAATAATAAGCCATTACCAGAATAAAAAATATAATATGTTTAAAACTAGATTTTGAAAAAAAATTAAGAATTTTAAAAAATATGTTATTAAATTTTTTAAAACATGATCGTGCAGGGAATCGATCCCGGGTCGTCTGATTAACATGCGACTGCTCTACACCCTGAGCCACCGACGCATATAATATATCATAGTTTAAAAACTAAATGAATTCTTCTTCTATTTAAATTTGTTCACGATATACCAAATCTAACACCTTACCCTATATCTTACAAAAATACAAATTATAATGAGTTTAAAAATAGATTTTCGAAAATTGTTGTATCATTATGTTTTATCTGGAAGTAATAAGATGAATAACTTATTATAGTTCACCAATTGTTTTTTGTATGAGAGTAATGCATTATCAGTTTTTTATCGTTAACCCATTATTTTATTATTTAAAGTAATGCAGAAGGCAATAAGTACTCATTACAAAGTAATGTTTACAATAATAAGTAGTCAATGTTTTGACTGTGTTGGACTATCCAGAAAAAAACTTGCATTTGCATTTAATTCCTTGCCCTACTAGTAATTTTTAATGCAAAATTTAAAATAAAGTCAAATTGTTTGTTTTCAGCTCAAAATTTGCAATCATTATTTTTTGTATGAGAGTATTGCATTATTAGTTTCTTATCGGTAACCTATTATTTTATTATTTAAAGTAATGCAGAAGGCAATAAGTACTCATTACAAAGTAATGTTTACAATAATAAGTAGTCAATGTTTTGACTGTGTTGGACCAACCAGAAAAAACTTGCATTTGCATGTAATTCCTTGCCCTACTAATTATTTTGAATGCAAAATTTAAAATAAAATCAAATTGTTTGTTTTTCAGCACAAAATTTGTAAATACACAATTTTTTAACGAATTTTTCTTAAAAAAGTTTTTAAGTAAAAAATGTATTAAGTGCTGATTCTATCGAATATATTTTCTATATTTTAAAAATTTATATTTAACAGAAAATACTTAAAATATAAAGACCTCTTCCAAGCGGTCCAGTGCATTACAGGTTTAGCTTTAATTAAATTGATTAAAAAATTTTTGAAAATATTTACCGCCCTATTTTTTGAAAGTGTTTAATCATCCAACCATTAAATGAAGTAAATTATTTCATGTCTTATCTGCCTACAAACATACATATCAATGGATTCATTTACAAAGGCCCTAACTTGGTTTTTTATTAAAAAAACACTTATTTTTCTGTTTTTATCAATTTAAAATTTTTTTCAAAAAAAAAAAAAATATGTTATAGAACCGTTTTTGTGTACTATTTGAAACAATTTGGCAAGCCGAAATGCGCCCCAAAAAAATTTTCAATTTTCTTTTACCATTTTTTTTTTGTAAATACCCTATCATTAGAATGTTTCTCTTTAACATTTCCATATTTTATTAAAATCGGATGTTATCACGCGAGATACCTTAATTTTGACTTTTTTCTATCTTCTGAGAAGTAATAAAAATATCAAGTTTAAGACCTTTTCACATTAAGCCATTGTCCATTGTTGTTATTACATTTTTTAAATGCTACTATAAAATGCAGAGTTGGTAGTAATTAATTACATTATCACCTTCGTATTGGTGATAATTGCATTAACATTTTTAATGGTATTAACCCTCCCAGGCCAACATTATTATTGTCAATGAAATTTAGACTATGTGTGTGTGTCAGGAAAATGTATTTGTAATAATTTCGGCCCCCTCTGATAAAAAGTAATACAATTATTTGAATGTCAATTAACAAAGAGAAGAAAAAAAGCCAGGACCACAATGCAAACTCAGAACTTTTGATGTTCAAATATGCGCTTAAAATATGCATAAACATTAAAAACTATGCACATAAAAGTTGAATATAAAATTTTATTTTTTTTATATCTGATTTAATTTAAAGAAAAAAATGAAAATATCAATAAATCTAAAAATATGCACAAATATGCATTTATGACAAAATATGCAACAACAAATTGATGTCATTTTGTTGCAAATTATTTAGTCAAAATCGATTTCGGGAAACTGACTACAAACATGTACATTTTTCCATTAAAGTCGCTACACTGGTTATTACTCATTATCGGCGCACTGTTCCATTTTCAATCTGATACTTTTAACAGGCTGTACTTTTTACTGGATAAATATAATCGAGTGGTTTAAAAAACTAAAACAAGACTACAATCGTAAATAAAAAATAGTAATCAATTTGGATTATAATTGTCTACTATTTTTGCCAACTATTTATTAAAAAAAAAAAAATTGATGGAACACTTATTAAAAATTATTGATGTATTGATGAGAAAATATGAAACTTTATTCCTGTGCTAAAAATGTGTTAGTAAGTTGTATATCGAAAATCTGGTCTAAACATAAATTTTGAAAATATACAAAATCGAAAATAAGCTAAAATTTATTTCGTTTCACTCAAAACATAAATTATGGCTAGTTTTTATTGAAATACTACCACATTTCTAAAAAGTAAATGTCAGGCTTGCAATATGACAATTTTCCAAATAAAAACTTAAAATAAAATTAAAATTTATTATATTTTGGAAAAAAAATTTCGATAAAAATAGAATATCCAGCGGATTTATCATGTGCACACAGAAAAGAGAACCAATTGCTGCAACCGAATTTTTTGCCAACCGAATTTTGATAGTTACATTTACTAATATATTTTTAACTTAGAAATTCAATTGAAGTCATTAAAATTTGGCTATGAGTACTGACTATTCAATTATACCTACGGAATTAAAAAAAATGTACTTGTTGTCACAATTGAACTTATTATCTACTTAACCGAATTTAATTAAGTAATACACCGTATCCAATGTTTTTATTTTTATTTATTAAAATAAATATTACAGTCGATATAAATAATATAGAAATAAAGACTAGGGCGGTGTACCCGTAAAACCCGGTCAGCGATATTAAAACAAAGTACTTCTTGCATAAAAACATACCCTTTATAATCGCAAAAGTTCCTTTTCTCAAAAAAATGCCTTTTTCACAAACAAGTACTCTTTATCAAAAAAGAAAAGTATGTTGTTTTCAAATAGTATTTTTATTTTTCAAAAAGTACCTTTTTCAAAAATCTACCCTTTTTCAATAAAATATCTTTTTCACAAAAAATATCCTTTCTCAAAAAAGTAACTTTTGGAAAACTACCCTTTTCCAAAAAAATCCATTTTCACAAAAAACTAAGTAGTATATTTTTCTAATTAAGTACATTTCTTCAAAAACACTAGCCTTTAAAGAAACTACCCTTTTCATAAAAGTACCTTTTTTACAAACAAAAGTATTTTTCTAAAAAAAGTTTTTTAAAACGTACCCTTTTTCAAAAAAGTCCCTTTTCCAAAATAGAACCTTTTTCAAAACAAATACCTTTATAAAGGAGCACCTTTATCCAAAACAAGTAAATTTTTCAAAAAAAGTACCCTGATCCAAAAAAGTACGTTTTCAAAGCAAGTACATCTCACTAAAAAAGTATCTTTTTTAAAACAACAACCTTTTTTAATAAAAAAATATTCTTTATAAATAAAATTTCTTTTTCAAAAAAGGACCATTTTTAAAAAATGTTTTTTTTTTAAAGGCATTCTTTTTTACAAAAAGTTACTTTTGTCAAAAAAGTATTTTTTAAAAATGTACTTTTTTATTGAAAAAGCAAGTATTTTGATAAAAGCTAATTTTTTTAAAAAGATATTTTTTTTGGATAAATTTACTTTTTTGAAAAACTTACTTTTTTGAAAAAAATGTTCTTTTTTTGAAAACAGATACTTTTCCTTAAGGTGCTTTTGATAATTTATTTTCGAAAACAGGTAATTTATTTGAAAAAGGGACTTTTTTTGTATTATTTTTAAAAGGGTACTTTTTTGTAAGGGTAATTTTTTTGAAAAAGATACTATTTTGAAAAAGATAATTTTTTGAAAAGCTTTTTTCAAAGGGTAAAAGATACTAGTTTTTTTTGATAAAGGTTTTTTTTTTAGAAAAAGGTACTTTTGTTGAAAAAAATGTTTTTTTTGAATGAAGGCTGTTTGTTTTTTCAAAAAGGAACGTCTTTGAAAAAGGTACTTCATTTTGTAAAAGATTTTTTTGTGTGAAAAAGGTACTATTTTTTGGAAAAGTTACGGTTTTTTGAAAAAACGGACTTTTTTTTAACTAAATTTAATTTTTTTGAAAAAGGCCACTTTTTTGATCGAGTATATTTTTAAAAATGGTAATTTTTTAAAATAAATGTACTTTTTTTAAACAAGATACAATTTTTTTTTAATAGTACTTTGTTTTTGAAAAAGGTACATTGTTTTAAAATTTACTTTTGTGATTAAAAATCATATTTTTTTAATGCAAAAAGTTCTCTGTTTTAATAGCGCTGACCGGATTTTACGAGTAGACCGGTCTACGTGGTTTTCGGTGTAGCCAGGTTTTTTGCAATTCCCGGGATTTCGTTCCACCCGGTCTTTCGGTGTAGTCGGGCAGACCGAAGACCGGGAAACCCTGGATACCGGTCTAGACCACAGGTTCTACCCAAAAATTATAAATCATGTTTTCGCAACTTTGCTAGATAGAGCAATGCCGCTGCTAAGTAAGTGCTGTTAACATGTTAGCTTTCTCCAATTTTACCCCATATTTAAAGTATATTCTATCCTCCGTCTTACAAATATGTTTCAAATTCTGAAAGAAAATACAACAATACAATAATTTTCGTTTATATGTAAACAACATTTAAGCTTACCACATTAGCATCTCCTTGATTTCTGCTACTATTCCATGGTGTTTATTTTATTTTATTCCATATTCTCCAAGCATTTAAAATTTTTGTACTTATAAGTTTTACTAAATTTTTTTTGTTTAAATTTTCGTTTTGTTATTTTTAAATAATTGATTTGACACAAGTAGCAAATAACAATTATTTTGTTCGGAACAAGGTACGATAGTTACGGCAATTGGGAGCAAGGGTTATGATTACAATTAAATAGCTCTGTTTACTGAAGATTTTTTTTCTATTGTTGCACAGACTAGTAGTTTTTCTAACCATATTTAAAATTGTATAATTAGGGAAATCAACCAATTGTCTGTCACTAAGAAAATTAGTTTATTAAGCACATTTTTAAACTTGCACTAGACAAAATAACTGGTCCTGATTAACATTTGAATGCACACACAGCTAAAATATTTGTTTAACAACTTAAATAATATAATATCGAACGAATTCCAACTGATCTTTTCCCTGTGTGTGGGCTTAATGTGTTAATAATAATAACAACTTGTTTCTTTATGTATTTTCCCGGTTAAAAATTAAATTATATTTTATGATATCCACTTATACAATTTTATACGATTATGTCTGTACCATATACAGTTTTATATTGTAGCATATATTATTTGATATTGCTTATATGTCGTATATGGATCAGCATATAAGCATATTATCAAATTATGTTAATTTCTATAAGATTGGATTAATGTGATAAAATTAGATGAGACTAAAACTCCGATACAATCGAATCAAATAATATATTTTTATATTTAATTTTATATTATTTTATTTGATTTTATCCATTTTTACAGAACAGAATTTCAGCATCGAATTATATCTGATTCAAAAAATTCTTTTTTAACCGGGCTGGCATGTTTCAAGGATTTTAACTCCTGATTTACCGCTGCCCTTTTTAGGGCTGAAATAAAATTGTTTTAACGTTAAAAATTCTTAAATCTTTTTAAACTCCTTAACAGTTTTAATTAAAAATAAGAAATTTAAATAAATTTTCTCTGCCATGGAACATACAATGGTTTAAAATCTATTAGATTACGAATAGATAAAATACCTTAAGGTAGTTTGTTTCTAAATAACAACATCTTTATATAAAGCTGATAGTATCTACGACATAGTTTTTTTGCCTTGTTTTAAGAAAAACATTGTTACGTGTTAAGACTTTAGTACTTTAACAGAATTTTAGTATTTGTGTCATTGTATAAGTAAACATGAAATAAGAAAACTGCAATAGTATGTAAAGTTAAGACTATATTTTACAAGTCTTATGCCTGTGTATGTATAGAAAACACACATGTAACTTTGTATGTAGTAAATAACACCTATATAATTTCTACGATATCTAGTTATACAAGAAAATTTAAAATACTAAATTCAATTGGTTGATACTTATCCAGTGATGCCCTACGCAAGTTTTTGTATGTGTTATTGTAGGGTTTTGAATTGTAATTTCAAAATTGAAGGATGAACTAACCTATATTTGGATAGTTCTAGAAAATTTAAGAAATCTGGCGTTTTTTTTTTTTTATTTATTTATTTATTACATACACAGAGAATTTTGTTGGACGAAAACGAATAAAATTTTTAGTAAATTAATGAAATTTTTCTTCACAAAATCATCGAAAATTTTCTTAAAATTAATGAAAAGCTTCGTAATTGTAATGAAACTTCTTCATAGAGCGTATGAAACTTAATAAATAAAATAATATTTTTCATACAATTTTATGAAAACTTGCATTAACTTAACGAAAAGTTTCGATGGATGAATTCCTGTGAAATTTTTTAATTTTATGCAAAAACTAATTAATATCATGCATAATATATTTCAAGCCGTAAATGCTTGACAAAGAGTACACTTAAATTTTTAGGTTTGTCAACTCATAACAACCCAGGCAGAAAAATACAATCGGCACAGTGTTGGCAAGGCGTGGGCGACAGTCGGTTATGCGTTGGTAGAACGTGGGATATTAACTTCCCACCGTTGGCATATCGTGGGTAATTAAAAAAATTTGGTGCTTTTATATAGCCTCAATTATTTTGGGAAATATGTATAATAAAATACATTTAAAAAGCTGCAATACAGTTTGGTCTTAATCTTATACATCATGTTTAAATGTGTGAAACATAATAAAATATTAAAAAAAGCTTCTAATTGGTTGTAATATTGGTAAAAACAATATTGGCAAAGAATTTTACGGGTGGTACTGGCAAAACACATGCTTTACAAACCAAATTATGTTTTCCTAGTACAATATTAGTTGTACCTTTTGTAATTTTTAACACAGTGGGTTTTACAAAAATAGCAGTAACATGTGAATCCATACAAAAAAAAATACGAAAAAAATGCTAAAACAAGATTTTACGAAAATTTTTGTTATTTTTACAATTTTCGTATTATTTTGCATGGAATATTATCATATACTGAGATAATCTATATGATATTAATAAATTTTTTGCATAAAAACAATGAAGTTTCATTGGACAAATCAATTTTACTTAATAAAAGTTTATACATTTAGTGAGAAAGTTTCATAAAAAGTATACATATTTCCATTCACCCATTAATGCCTGACCCCCGATTCCATTGTCCAATATCGATGAAATTTCACACATTCTTTACTTAAGGTTTTGGAAGTTATTTGATATAATTTTCTTTTCGATTTACCATACTTGGGCTTATGAATTAACCACTGATATAAAATAATTCCTCTGTAGTTTTTTAATTAAATTATTATGTTATGCTCTTTCATGTAAAACTCTTCATTTTTACTTGAAAATAATCGATATTTCAAGCAAGGGTACTTCATAAAACTGTAAAATACGTATTTTAATGGTCATGTCATGAAATCATACCTGTAGACCAAGTGAGTGGTCCTACCCAGCTACAAATTTTTTGCACTTTAAAGAATACATAACACTATTAGCCAACAATAAAGTTTTCCGATGTGTAGCTTCTCCAAATTTTCAGAGGCAATTTCAATTCTTTCAATTTTTCAGAATATGTAAATTTGCAGACAATTACCAACCCCCAATTTTACACCAACATATTCCTAAAGTATTTTAATCCGTTCTCCACCTACCTGTAAAAATCAATTTGATGCAACTCTTACCTGGCTTTAGCTATAATTTTTTTAATATGGCTCCTTTTTGGGAATTTAAATACCCAATAGGCAGGAATGGCTTAATGCAGGGGTGCCCACGGCCTATGCGCTTGGTACTCAATTGCTTTTGTAAAAACACTTAGCTATAGGCTGTGTGTTTTAATACACATATAGAGCGCTCAGCACTAGCAATACGAAATACACAAACAACTTTGTCTTATTAGTTTTTTTGTCGTTCTTCACTTTATACACGCAAGCGCAAAGCAACAACACTTTCGTATGCTTTGCTGGTAAACATTGAAATAATTTTTTCTTTTTCTTTGTATGGATTGGTTTTTACAACAAAAAATATTGAATAAAAATTAGTTTTTCTTTAAATGTATTGGTGTTTGCTCTTCCATAAGGAACTTTTGGGCACTCCTGGCTTAATGTGAAGAAACGTTTTATTAATTGATTGGCATTTTTTTAAATTTCGTTGAAAATCTTCTAAAACTTTATAAATTTAATTAAAGATTCGTAAATCTTAAATCCAGTTAATCATGTGAAGGTCTAAAAATGTTTGATTTCATTAAAACCCAGAAATTACCGGTATTTCTGTTAAATTACGGACATATTATTTAGAGTGCACTTATTTACATTTATAGGTAAGCTTAAGTATTATTTGCATAAATTAGCACAGCAGCTATAAATGTACATTCGTTAGGGAGGCATATTTTTAAATTTAATTTTAAATTTTTAAATATTCAAAATGCTTCCGTCAATTTTTTCTAACATTTGTTCCATTTTCTTAAAATTTGTTTAAACAAAAATTATCGGTGCGCCCCGGTAGGCTAGTTGGTAGCGTGCTGGCTTATCAGTGCGGGGGTCGTGGGTTTGATTCCCACCAGAGGCACTGGTCTGTTTTCGCTACAACGCGCCGAAGGCCATAGTAGCTAGTTCTCGGTTAGGGTAATAGTATATAATTTGTAATTATATGATTATTAATTAATAAAAAAAAAAATAAAAAAAAATTATCGACATTTCGTGCTCACCCTAATGTACTTACAAGCATTTTAACACATAACGTGATAATTTTTTTACCACATCGTCTTGCCTTGATGTTTGCCTAAAATTGTGGGTACATATGAGGCTTTCCATACCAATATATCGTATATAAAAAAATAAAAAATTTTGAAATTTTTTTTAAATTTTAGATCTTCTTGTTCGACCTTTCAATTTAGTAATTGAAATTTTGAAAATATTCAGAACTAATTCTGAATATTTAGTGTAATAGATAACGGCTTCGTTTTTGAGAAAATATTTGTTTAATATCGTACATCGTAAATATTCAATGAAAACTCATATTTTTTTATGATTAATTTTAATGTTGATCATATTCACTGATGTTTCAATTAAATTTCGAGCAAATATTTGCAGTTTTATTGAATATTTGCGATAGACAATATTTAATGACTTTTTGTCTCAAAAACAAAACTTTCTAAATCAACAGAAAAACTTCTGAACTTTTTTTTAGAAATAGGCTCAGAACATAAATTGAGAATTAAAAAATTAATGATAAATTGGTAAATACTTAACAAAGCCTATTTGGCAACTTGTTGGAAAAATTGAACAAGTTGTTTAATATTTTATTCGTTGCATATATGACAATAAATACTGTCCGCTTGACATTGAAAAGTTATCCTTTTTTTTTTGCTGTTCAGTTGGTGTAGAAAGTCTCATATGTGTCATCTAAGCTTAAGTTGGTATATAAACATGTTTCATGTTCACACGTTTTGCATTTTTGACAATTTTTTCTGTCTACTTTTTGTAAATAGAAAACTCAAACTTTAAAAATCGATAGACCCTAACTTATGTGAGTGTATTTGTACATCACATACAAATGTACTTATGTAAGTGTGTTTTTAAATGTCTATTAAGTCACTAATGGAAACAGAATGCATTTTTTAACATAACCCAGCAACATTTTGCTAAAAATTTTCTTTATAAAATGTAATCTGAGAAAAAACTAACTCAGGAACTTTTTTGAGTAATCGGATAATGATAAATCGTTATGGTTAGACACACAGTTACTTTTTCATTCCGGTAATTTTAAACGTCTATATTTCTTTTTCTGGATAACAATAATTTGGGATATTTACAATAATTTAACATCTGACTACAATCGTAAATAAAAAATAGTATAAAATTGTTAACCGGAGCTGTCAAATATTTATTTAAAACAAGGTACCTTTACGTTTTCACTCATAACTTTTGAACCGCTGGACCGATTTTGCTTATTTTCCATACCAATATTTTGGGAAAAATGTACATCAATCTAGGTATTGTGTTTTCGCTCCGTGGTCACCATTTCAACAGACAGACAGACGGACATCGTTAAATCGGCTTAAAATTCAATAAGGATTAAGAATATATATACTTTATGGGGTCTTAGACCTATATTTCGAAAAGCTATAAACGGAATGACAAACTTGTATATACCCTCATCACATATGGTGAAGGGTATACAAAAAATACATTTTGCTACATTTTGCTGAGACATTTTTTAAATGTAGTAAAAATTAAATTTATTAAAATATTTTTCAACGCCTTGAATTTCCAACAACAAAATACATTTAATACAAAAACAAAATATAGTCATTGAAATCGATTCATTAATACTATGAAGAAAAATTCTATCAGTGGAGGAAGTTTGTGAAATTTTACACCAACATTTTCCTAAAGTAGTGTTATCCTTTCACTACCTGTCCATGAAAATCAATTAGATGCACCTCTTACCTGCTTTAGCTTTATTTTTTTTTGAAGATTGCTTCTTTACATTTATTTAAATACCCAATAGTCAGTAATGGGTTAATTTTCGAAAATAAAATTTTTTAGTTTAAAAAAGAAAATCGTGAAAAATAGAAACGCTCAAAAAACTTACTTAAATTGCTGAAAAATTAAAATTTCAAATTCGTGTTTATCGACCCTCCACTTATAATATACGAGTAGTGGTAAAAATGGTGTGAAAATACACTCAATTTATGTAACAATTTCAGAATTATTTTATTTATGCTTTAGTATATACATTAAATTCTTCGTTGGAATACGGGCTTATGCTAAAAAATCATGTTTTGCATATTTTTTAGTTTTTATAATAATTTTAAAATTTTGCTGTTTTGGCAAATTTAGATTGAAAGTTTGTATTTTATTGATCGGTCTCTACGCTAAAAATGCATGATTTGCATATTTTCTAGTTTTTATTTAAAAATTTCCGTTGTGGCAAATTTGGATTTAATTTTTTAAATCTAAATTTGTGTTCAAAAAGTTTGTTTCTTATTCGATGGCCTTTATATTGTTATCGTCTGTAAACAGATTGTTTCTTCCTGGGCCGAGATATAATCGAAATTTTCCACAAATTAAAAAACATCCATTAAACACATTTAACGTTGTATTCGTATAAAACTGACTAAAATACAAACAAAAAAAAAATGTTTTCTTCTTCTTCCTGTAAAAATCTAACTAAATAAAAAAAATATTTCTCTTTTAAAAATTAATTTATGTTTTAGTATATCCACCAATACAATTTGATATGTGTGTACCATATACAGTATTATATTGTAGTATATAGTAATTTATATTGCTTACATGGCTTATATGGCTCAGAATATAATATATAGATGTGATCATATCAAATTATGTCCATTTCTATAAGATTGGATTAATGCGATAAAATTAGATGAGAACAAAACTCTTATAAAATCGAATTAAGTGATAAATTTTTATATCTAATTTTGCATTATTTTATTTGATCCAATTATACTGAACCAATTTCTGCATAAAATTACACCTGATTCAAAAAATTATTTTTAACCGGCTTGTTTTCAGTGCGCAAAATGGCTGTAAACTAGTGTTATCAATCGAATATTTTGGTTCTAGCAACAGAAATCTGCCGACGACAGTAGAGTTTCTATAGTCTGGACAAAAAACTTTCAGCAATCAAAACATTTGATTGCACTGAGAGAATTATCTTCACTTCAATAATGAATTTCTTCATAGCATTCATGAAAATTGTCACTGGAATTCGTTCATTCAATCATTAGAATCTATGAAACGGGTTTCATTAAAGTCGATGTTTATGAAATGCTTTGTATAATTAATGAATATCTTCATAAAACTAATGAATCATTGAGACAATGAAGCTTCCATTAAAGTTATGAAACAGTTTTATAAAATTCTATAAGATTAGGAGTTTATTGAATTAATAAAACTTCACGAATGTCTTTCAAAAAATCCATTTCATATAATTATGAAACAATTTCATAGAAGTCTAATTAATTAATTAAGCTTTTTATAAAATATGTTGAACAATTGAGAATTAAATCTTAAAACAAAGTTTGAAATGAATGAAAATTTATAAAGTTATGAAGTTTTATGAAAATAAAAATAACTTCATAGCTCTAAAGAATATTTTCATTAAAATTATGAAGAGATAGTTTATGAAATCGATTGAATTTTTTTTAATGAAATTATGAAATTTTATGAAAAAAAGTATAAAAAATTTCATAATATTTATTAAATTATTTGTATATAATGAAATCTTTCCACGAATCTACAAAAAAATTCTCTATGCAATTCGGCTGTTATTAATAGGGCAACCAAAAATAAGCTAGTGCTTGTTTTTTATTTGAAAGTATATAACTATTTAGATTGAATACAAGTTTTGATCTTCAAACTTTAAAGCGTTATTTGTTAGAGATTTGTTTAGCCTTTTTTTCTAATTAGCTTGTTTTTGAAATATTAGCTTATTTTGTTTTTTTTTTTCTTCTTTGTAATTTAAGCTTAATTAATTTTTTGTTTTCAAATTAATGCTTTTTTGCTCTCTTTTTGCAATCGGTATTTTAAAGTTATTTTTTTAATTCAAACTTGATATTTAGTGTGATGTTACAGTTAGTTGGTTTATCGACAAGTATTTTGAAGAACCAATTTAAACTTTGAAGCTTCAGAAAAACAATTTCTCTATTGCAACTTTATTTGTTCCAAGGTTCGAACTAAATTTTATTTAAAAAGTTGAAATTTAACGTTTTTCTTTTTTAATGTGATGGCTTTTTTACAGTTTTTAAGCGATTAAATCTTTGTTTTAAAGCTTGATTTTGGTTGCCCTAGTTATAAGGAATCGAATTTTTTGTTTATTTTAGTTTATCGCCTTTCGCCTCAACAAGAAACTATTTATTTTAGAAATGCGTGTATAAAATAACAATTTTAATATTAACAAAATGTAAAAACCAAGTGCAAAATTTAGCACAAACTAAAAGTAAACAAAACAATTTATGAAAAATTTTGCAAAAATGTTGCAAAAAAAAATGCTTTATAAATGAACTGTAAATATTACAACATATTCTAAATAGCATATGTGTCACGTAGATGACCTCACGCAATACTTGAAACTTTTTTCATACAAACTTTTATGTATAAAATGTTCCTTTTTTTTGGTTTGGTTTGGATTCAAGTGAGAAAAAAGAATCAAGATGAAACCTTTACATATTTTGATGGATGTGTTGTTATGTTTGTATATGGCACATGGTTAAATGCCTGATTTGTCATTTTCAACGCCTATGAAGATTAAAACAGCTTAGGTTGGAATATTTAACAAAAAAAAATTGATAAAATAGAAAACGAAGTAGAGAAAAAGAAGATTGGAAAATGTTAATAGAGGCAAATAAACACAATATTTGAAACAGATGTGTAGAAAAATAAACAAAATAAAATATTTATAGGAATCAAATACTATTTGTAAGGATTCATTTAACCCTTCTTTTCAATTTTCATACGTTAGATACAACAGAGTTATTTTTTAACAATGTCTAAAAAAAAAATCAAAAAATAAGTGGATACATTTAAAAATCGCATCAACTTTTAAAGTTGTTTTCTTAAGGGTTAAACATTCAATTCAAATAACTACATCTTAAATATATTTGATATACACAGAGAGAATTATCTGACTGATATCAATGAATTTTGTATTAGATCTATGAAGTGTCACTGGAATTCGTCCATTGAAACTTTTCATTAAATTTATAATGTTTTCCATAAAATTTAATTTTTTTTTATTAAAAGTTTCATACGTCTAATGAAAAAGTTTTATTAAAAATATTTTCATTAAAATTATGAAGCCTTTTCATAGAGTTAACACAATTTTTCATTCACCTTGTGTACACATTTCATTAAAACTCGTCCAAGAATATTCTCTCTGTGTATTATATCTCAACACTACTGAAATATACATAGTTTAATACAAACATGGGTCATACATTAATAAATAAATAACGAAAGTGTTTAAATTACACATAAAAATTTTACAACATATAAATATATACGGACGCATGTGTATGTGTGTGTGAGTAACAAGCATTTACTTTCACTCTGGCAAACATAGATGTTTGTTTGCTCATGTAGTAGTTTATTGTATATTGTAGTAGTTGTATGTATTCAGCATTGAAAATAAAATGGATTTTTATTTAACTTTCTACTTTGCTAAACCCATGAATAAGTGTTTGAGAACATCTTCGGAGAAAAAAAATGAGGCTCTTTTAACGATTTAAAGAGTGTGTGTGTGCGATGTTTTACTACAACTACACATACAAACCGTTTAATGGCTACCACAATATTTTCCGATACTACAATTAACAACTTTAGATGAATACAAACGTGTTGTATTCATTGTGTGTGTGAAAAATATTGTTTAACTCTATAACCGGTAAGAGTGCCTCAAAGCACTCGTCATGAAATAATCCATAAATGCGTCAAATGAGTAATTTATAATTATAAATTGATGCATTCCGAGAAAAAATAAAATTAGTAAATGTTTTGTGAATACATTTTACGTGTGTAGTGCACGGAAAGCGAGAAAATGTCAAAGTTAAAATTTCAAAAATAATAAAATTTTTAAAAACCTTAAAACGTATTTTAAATTTTTTAAAACCATTGATGATAAACACAAAGTAAGATTGAAGCTTAAGATTTTATAATTGGTCATTAGTTATTTCCTAGGATAAAAGGTATTCGATCAGGATACCTTTAAAGGACATCCAGGTAACTTAAAAACGAAGAGACGTGTTATTATGAAACTTGGCTGGAATAATGTATTTAGTATTGTTAATAAAGCGTTTAATTTTCAACAGTACGTATCGAAGTTAAGGTGCGTTTTCATTAAATTTCGCTTTTTGAGAAAAGCGAAAATCGCCATGAATTGAAATTATATCTTAGTAAGATAAATAATTTTTGCCTTAATTTCTTCGCTCATTAGTTTTCGAGATAACCTCGAAACATATTTGGCAAATATCGCCTAAAGTAGGCAACAAAAAAAAAATTGTAGAAGAATAATTTTTTTATTTTTCATGCTTTGCAAAAACGCGACCCCACGCGTTTTAGAGGGTTAACTTATTTTTCTGAAATTATATTTCTGAAAATATGGGTTTAACTGAGTTTAAACTTCCATGAAAAACATTAAATTATTTTTTCGAAAATTAGTTTTTAACCCTCTTATGATCAAGGCTGTCTTTAGGTATACTGAGATAATTATCTGCTTGATATCAATGAATTTTTGCATTAGATCTATGAATTGTCATTGAAATTCGTTTATTGAAACTTTTCATTAAATTAAAGCAGTTTTTTTTATAAAATTTCATACTACTAATAAAAAAGTTTCATCAAAAATAGTTTCATTAAAACTATGAATCTTTTTCATAAAGTGTAAGAAATATTTCATTCTCATTGTGAAGAAAACTTCTTTAGTTTAGTGAACAAATTTTATTAAAACTCCTCTAAGGAATTCTCTCTGTGTGCTGTTAATATTTAAAATATATTTTCAAAATTTAAAATTTTTTATTTTTGAAAATTCAAAATTTTTATTGTCAAAAAATTACTAGTTTTTTGGACGAAAATATGAGCCTTTCAAAAGGAATCATAAAAGACATACAAATTTAAGAGCATTTTTAATCCAAAAAAATGGTTCAGAACTGAATATGAAATGTAATTGAATTTGAATATTTTGTGAACAATTCAAAAAAGCCTACAAAAAAATAATGATTTTTGAGCCTATAGAATGTATTTCTTTATAGTATCAGAGTCATTTTTGAATCAAAAATGACTCATCTTTGGGATGAACCACTTTTATACAAAAATTTGAAATTTAATAATATTTTTTGAGCCCATTTCTGACTCATTTTAGAGCTTGTTTGCTGGCAAGGGAGTTAAAGATAGAAAGCTAAATTTGATAGAAAGCTAAATTTACAACGTTTTTAGTTTAAAAAATATTCGTGTTAATGTTTTGGCTTACAACGGAGATATCCCGACGCGGATATAAATGATAGGGTGGTTAAAAGTGACTTCTTTGTTTTGACTTCATTTAAATATTTTTTTGGTTTAATTTGATAGATCTTCAAAATAACTCTGATTTGATACCCAATTTGCATATATATATATTTTTTTAAACCACCTCACAGAAAATTTTAGTGGACGAAAAATTATGAAAAATTTCACTAAACCAATGAAAATTTTCTACACAAATTGAAAGAACAATTTCTCAAAATAAATGAAAATCTTTGTACTTTTTATGAAACTAGATTGCGAATGAAACTTCCTCATTGATAGAATGAATATTTTTATAAATAAAATAATTTTTTTTGATAAATTCTATGAAAACTTGAATTAATTTAATGAAAAGTTTCAATGGACGACTTTCAGTGCAACTTCACTGCAAAAATTCATTAATATCATGCAGATAATTCTCTCAGTGCATGAATAAAACGAAAATTGGGATAACTTTTGACCAAACGTTTTAACGATTAAATAAGGGATTGGGCAGCTAAAATATACATATAAAGGTGTTACTTATTTTTCGATTATTTGACATTTTTCAAGAACCGGTTTTTAGTTTTTCCGAATAGTTGAAATTTCAAAAAAACCTATTTCAGTTTCTGGAATTTGAAAAAAAGGTTAACCGGTTTTTAAATGCTATACAATTATACTCAAAAATTCATTTTTTTTTATATTTTTTAGTTTTTTAATAATTTTAGTTTTAAATAATTTAGTTTTTAATAATTTTAGTTTTTTATTAGAAAAATTATTATTCATTCTGGAGCAGCTTAAGAATTTTTTTTATTGTTTTCAAAAAACAATAATTATTTTCATAAATCATTTAAAATTTTTATTTATGAACGCTCCAAAGTTGTTGTCTGAGATCAAAGGTTGAAAAGGCTTAATTCTTTAATTCAATTTTGCTAAAATGAATGAAATTTTACTCAAATTTCATTGCGAAAAAGCATTCTTATGGAATGAATTCTTTGCTTAATTCTCAAAAGTTTTAAGTAATATTAATGACTTTTATTTTGAATGAATTCTTTCTTGAAGGACTAAAAATTTTCTTAATTCATAAAGAAAGATTTGTTTTCATTCATTTTGTCAAATGATTAACGAAATTTGTCATAATTTAAGTGAAGTATTTACATAAAATAAAAGAAAATTTCTTAAAATTAGTCTACACAACTGACAAAATCATAACACTGGAACATTTCAAAAATGTCATAGAAAAATAATAATCTTTGAGGTTATGGAAATTTTTACAGTAATTTCAAAGTAAAATAAAAAAGAGCTCTCTTGTGTGAACAACTTTTATGAAAAAACGGATTTTAAAAAACAAAAATCCAGAACATTCCGTTTTTATCAAAGAATATTTTAAATGTTCGGTTTTGATATATAGTGAAGCTCGAAATTTAATAGTTAAGAAATAAAAACAGATATTCAACAACAAAAACCGGTTTATTAGATATTCGAAAATTTAACTGTTTAGAAAAACCGAAAACGCACAAAAAACCGGTTAAAATAGGTTTTAAAAAACTGACTCGATCACCCCAATACCTACCTACCATGTTAGAACCAGAGCTGTTAAGCAATGCCGCTAAAATACCGTTATCGATGCAAAAGACTTTCAACTGACTATCGTTATACACAGAAAATTTCAGTGGACGAAAAATAATGAAAATTTTCAGTAATCTAATGAAACTTTTCACAAAGTGAACGAAAAAATTCTTAAAAATAATAAAAAGCGCTTCACGCTTATCATGAAACTAGGTTTTTTATGAAACTTATTTAGTGTGTGAATGAAGCTGCTATTAAATTAAATTGTAATTTTTATTAAATTTTATGAAAAGTTTCAATGGACAAGTTCCAATGCAACTTCGTGCTTCTATGCAAAATTCATTAATATCATGCACAGCATTTTCTTAGTGTGGTCTAGAAAATAATCAAAGTACGATTTTGACCAGCTAAGCTTTAAAAATCCGACTTAAAACTTTTTTGATAATTTTGTTTTAATTTTTTGTTTTTGAGATTTTCGTCAGATGCAGTTTGATTAATTCACAGATATGCATAAAACTTTATGAACATTGTTTTTATTCGGTTTGCAAGTCGCTCAAATAGTTTTTTGTTTTCAGCTCAGAGCACATATTATGTCAAAGAAATCGAGACAATATTTTAAGAACATCCATCGAAAAATTCCAAAGCTATCGACAATTTTACTAAATATAATGTACTACTGATTTTCCACAATACATGTGGTATACTAAGCGTATGAGTAATAAATTAATACTCAAACATATTACTCATACGCAGAGTATGAGTGTTAGTGTTAGTGGAAATATTCAAGCATATAATTTAAAATAATTGGCCATATCTTTGAAATTTATCCATAGATTTTCTTGTAATAAATCTTGATTTCATAGTTATTTATTTTTCGTGACAAACACATTGTTTTAATTTCATTGTCAACTAAATAATGTACATTTAAGGGTAAAGTGGTAACCTAAAGTCTCAATGTTTCGCTCGATAGACATCGCATTGACTAAAATAGCTTATTCATTTATATAAGTGTTACACTAATGTGTACATATGTTTGCACATATATGTATTTATTACTACGCACTTGTTTGCGTATGTGTGTAAGAGTATCCAATAAGAGTATATAAAGGAAGAACAAATTGAAAAATAGTTATTTATTTAAGCTACTTTAGAAAAAAGTTGTTTGTAGATTTTTTACTTGTTATGCTCTTGATAATGACATATTTTTGCACAATGCTTAGATGGGTTCTTTAAGTAATTAATATTGATTTTTAATACATCTTTTGCAAAATAACGCCTAAAAATAGACTAGTTAAGACGTCGACAGACAAAGAAAAAAATTATCCCTCAATTCAATCATTAAAAATTTATTATATTTAAAAAGATCCTTAAGTACTTTCTTTGTCATTATTTCAATTGACACTTTATTAGAAGATATTTTCAAATAAATATTTTAAATTTTGGGTACAAAAATATATAGGAAAATTATTGACTCAAGTTGATTTTTTTGTACTTAAATAAAAAGCCATAAAAACTCTGCATAACTAACATAAATAAGACGGACTTTTTTTATGGCAAAGTAATGGAAGTTCTTAGTAGTTCTCATTTTTAGCTTTTAATATTAAATTTTACGACTTGACTTGTTTACAAAATGTGTGGTTTTTGTTGTATTATTGCAAAAATATAAAAAAAAAACAGAAAAAACGTCCAAAACAGTTAAAAGGCTTTTTTTTGGAATTCCTTTACAGTTGCTTTTACTAACTACGTTGTATATGATTACTTTTGAATATCAATATCTTTCTGGTGTAATCTTTAGATTTTATGTCTTCAAGTGTTTCCTTGGCTGAATTCTAAACATATAAGGAAATACTCAAAACAAGCACACACATACCAGCAACGGCAAACGATATTTATTATATTTTTAGAAATATTATTGAGTTTGAGCTCTGTTTTTTTTTTTCTTCTTTATTATGATTTGTGTAGTAAACGAGTTTATTTAGCGCTTCAGTAAATAAATCTAACAAAGCTTATTGGATTCACATTCCAATATATTTTACAAAATAAAATTCCTTTTTCCCGTCTATATATAGTATATGTATAATAGTATATTAAATAAGTTTACTAAGGAAACACATTAGGGTGGTACATAAGCCTGTTTTTTTTGACGAATTTTTTTCTTTTTAAAACTTTTATTTTATCTTTTTAATTTAATTTTCTTTTTTCCAACATTTTTTGCCGTAAATATAAATGATTTGCCATTGTTTGTCTCCTCTCTTAATAAAAATGATGTGACAGACACGTGACACGATTTGTCTGTACGTGACAATAAAAATATATATTGCATAACTAAAAATGTCTCCTAATTTTTGGTTACTATTCGATACTAGGTATGTTTTTCCCAAATACCGAATAATAGCAGTGGCCTAATTGGGAAATTTCATGTCAAAACCGCACAGAAAAACTGTCATTTTCGGATTTGTCATCATCCGATTTTAATGAAATTCGCCACAAATATTGTAAATGGGTAGTGATTATCAAATCATTAACCTTTCGACCCCAAACCCTTTCGGTTTTCGAAATATGACGTTATATTTCGAAAAACTGTATTATAACAGGTTCTAGTTTCTACTCTACAACCGATTCTTTTTGTATGGATTTTGTCTTATTTACAATAGGGTTTTCACCTTAAAACAAGAACAGGTTGCTTTAGAACCGGTTCTAGAACCAGTTATAAACTGGTTCTGGCACAGTGAAGCCTAAAATTTTGACTCTCAGGAACCTCTTCTTAAACCGGTTCTTTGCAACCGGTGACAAAGCTGTTCTGGAATAAATTCTGAGGTAACCAATTCTAAAAAATTTTGCAGGGATATTTTAAAGAAAAAATTAACGCATAAATTAGGAAAATCCATGGATAAATTCCTAAGACATAGCCGGCTAATTGTGTCCCATGAAATGTGTAAATTTTTCATTAAATTCATTCTGGGTATATGAATAATATGTTTTAGTATTAAATATTATTCATACTCCTAGTAATTCTCGTATTTGTAAATATTTTGTGATAAACTTATACTCATTTGTACACAATTGGCCATATCTCAAATTATAATAAATTATAATTTGATTTCTGTCTTTTTATTCTTGAAGATTTTTGTTTTTTTTAATTAAAAACTTGCATATTTTGAAATTGTTTGGCCTATTGTACTAAAACTCTAAATCAGATTAAAAAAGAATGTTCACAAGTTTTTTTTTTTTCTTATTGCTGTAAATTAGTGTATTTTTGTTTAAAATTTAACAAAATTTTGAATGACTTTTTCGCGTAGCAACATTATAATCTGTAAAATAAATTGTTTATTGGTTATATAAAGAATTATTATAAAAATTTGTTAATTTATTTATTAAGTTTTTTATCTCAATAATTTAAAACTTTTAAAATGTAGTATCAAATGCTAACAAAGCCTAAACGTAACCTTACGCTTTAGAGGTTTAAACGTATTTTTGTTAATCTTTAGCAGAACATAACTGCCACCATAATGTTCTTGGAATTTTCCATAAACTAATGCGTTTCTTTTCACTTAATGTCTTATTGTTTTCAACGCAATTCTTGCTAAAAGTTATTTTCCTTGTTCTTTATTTTCTTTGTTTTCCCAATGGTTATTGGGCTAGTTCTTTAGTTGGTGACATCGTTTAAAGAGTTTATGTATTGAAGAGCTGTAAAAGTTTTACAATATCGATCAATTTCAATAAATTTGTCATCTCAATGTGTTAATAATAAAATATTTTTTATATCTCGCTATTTGATGCTGATTCACAAAAAAATCTATGATTTATAGTAAAATCAGCTATATGGAATATTCATTTTCATCTATAATTCTTACACTAAAAAAGTCAAAGTCAGCTTTATTTTTGCTGGGAGGATCCTTGTAGAAAAATTGCTAATATCAGCAAAAATTTTTCTAAAGTCAGCTAAAGTTTTGCTGAATTTAGCAACTTTTTTGCTGATATTAGCAAGTTTTCTGCAAGGATCCTCCCATCAAAAATGTTGCTGACTTTACTGACCTTTTTTTTTTGTGTACCATTATATTTCATTATTTAGTTAAGCTGCTATGATGTAATAGTAACATTTTTCTTCAAAAAAAAAAAATACAAAAAAAGACTAACAAAAATGGCAAATAAAATCAGTTTAAGCTAAAATAAAGTTCAATGATGTTCTTCTTTCAATACAAATATTGTTCTTTATATTGAAAATTGAAGTTTGCGCCGATGTTTAGAGTTTTTTAGGCTTTCAATCATTGTCAATTTTTGTACTTAGCCAAGGTAATAGTAACACCTTCTTATTTTTTGGCAAAAACTAAAGAATACAATCTAATTTGGTTTGATTGTGATTTTATTATGGGGGTGGAGACTCGTTCTGTTGAGGTATTATATCGATAAACATAAAAACTCTTTCGACTTCTTTTTTATTATTATTTATTGATTTCATGATTAGATTGTTGTATTTACTTTAACATTGTAAAGGGTCCGCTAAAGAACTTTTTTTGTTTTTGAACTCCTGAACCAATTGGACTTTGTATGGCGTCATACCAAGGTCTTTATGCAAAATTCGTCTCAATGATGTCTCCGAAATGTTCAATTGTTGAGAACGACGGTGAATTGATGTTGATGGCGCTTCACGCACACTTTCTGCCACAGCAGCAATATTCTCGGGTGTACGCACTGTTTTTGGCTTTTCACGCTTTGGTTTATCGATGAGGATGCCAGTTTCTTTCACTTTTTTCACAAGATAACGAACATACGGACCATATTCGTTCAGCGGAAGGATAAAACTAATTATCTGTCAAATCAGACATGAGCTAAGTGTTACCATTCACGAAATAAGCACTAGTTGAAAAAAAAAACGTTAGATGGCGGACCCTTTATATAAGAACATGTTTAAGTTTGTTTGTGTTAGTATGTGCTGTCTGATTTTTTGTTTTGTTTGAAAAGTAATATTCTTAAGAAATTGAACCTAAAAGTATGCCATATAAATGTCGATACAATAAAAGTTATAACAAGTTAACAAAAAGGTCATATTACACTGTGTAACAAATTAAATGAAAGAACACTTTTGCTTAATCAAAACCCCTAAAAAGCTTTTCAAAATTGAACCGGATTTTAATATAATGCCCTTTAAAAATATCTGCCTGTTTTATTAACGTTTGCTAAATTTTAATTAGATTGTTAGTTATTGTCCTCACACTGATAATAATCCATGCATAAGAATACGATAAAATTTCAAAATAACCAAAACTTTCGTAAAATAAACGAAAATTTTTTCATTTTACGAAAGTTTTGTTGTTTTGACAGTAATTTCGTATTTTTATTCATGGATTATTATGAGTGCAGCAGTTCAAAGTCAAAAATTATCAAAATCTGTCCAGGGGTTTAATAGTTGGGAGTATAAATCCATTGTAGGAAGATTTTAAAGGTGTCCCATCATTTTAAAATCACAACTTTTAAAACTCTGAATCGATTTCGATAATTTTTAACGCTTAACTGCTCAGGAAAATTGCAATCTGGTTAAAAATAACACAAGACATTTCAGGACGCCATATAACTAAAATCCATGCTATATTTCCAGGGTTAGTATAACTGATTGTATACATTTATAAAGCGTTAGAATCATTCAATCAGAAATTTCTTGTTGCACAGTATTATAGGAAGTTGTCCTAAGAAATGTCTATTAAAATAATATGAACTATATTCTAAGATAGAAACAAATTTAATTATATTTTTTAACCTTTAAAAATTTGTTTCATTTCAAAATATTTGCAGCCTCAACTTTTTATTTGTTTTGTAAATTTTCCATTGTAAATTTAAAGTTTAACTACAAAATATATTCTCCAACACATTTTACATTATTTAATGTTCGCTAATGTGGCCTGCTGGATAAAGTTGACCTTTCGTTTCCTTTCGTATTGTTGCATAAATATATCAAAACTGTCCACTGTTATCAAGTTTAATTTCCGCTATAACCTTAAAAATGATTCGACGTAAATGCCACGTTATTCCTGGGTATCAATTATGTATCTTTTTTACGATACACGATAATGAAATAACATCTAGATCATTATCGTTTCGGGGAAGGAACTAATTTTGTTTATTCATTTGATGGCTTCTAAATATCATATGAAACCGATGCAAAAAAAATTTGTACATTAGGTGTCATTTCATTGTCGTGTGTGGTAAAAAAGATACATACCCTGGTTTAATTTTGTCATTGCAAACAATCGCCACATAAAGTATAATTTTTCATTGACTTTAAAAGTTTTAAAGAATTTTCAGAGTCCCATTTTTGCAAACGGTAAGAATTTTATTCACAACTTTAACAAAACGAATTGATTCCATAAAAATTATAAAATTAAAAATTTTAAATTTAATTTTCATAATGTTTGCTAAAATGGACTGTTACACGTTTTAATGAATACCATTTAAATAAATTATATACAAGTTTTTGTCGATTTTACTTAATTTTCTAACAATTTTAGAGAAAATGATCTTTAGCTTAAAAGAAATCCCAAACGATTGGCCTATAAGCTGATGTATTTAGATTTGGAATATTACACTTAATATATTTTAAATATCCAAAAACTATATGTAAGACCACATTAGAGAACATTCCCTTATATTTTACATCATCTACTGCTTTAAAATTTAACTTTAAATCCTTTCATGTACGTCTTATCCAAACAAATACATCAATGACATAACATGTCCAACACTTGTTTCTTTTGTTTATATTGACATTGCTATCATTAGTTGGTGTTGGTGTTGGTGTTGGATTACATGGACAACCATGATAATTGAATAGATAGAAATAGAAAATTCTATATGTACTTGATATGTAAATATAGAACTTTGTTGTTGTCCTTCAAAGACAATCAAATTACAAATTGACATTTCAATGCTAAAGTTTTGATTGATATTAATTTAGTTGATATTGAAAAGGAGTTAGCTAAAATTTAAACTTCATAAGTCATTAAAATTTAAAAGTAAAAATTAGTTTAACGATAAAGTGGAAAAATTAAAGTGGAAAAATTATTAATTTAATTTAGTAATTTTTTTAATTTTCTACCTTTAGAAGTTTAAGAAGTTATATATTTAAATTTAGGCCCAATGAAACATAAACTGGAACATATTTTGACCATAGAACGTATTAGTAATATTAATTATGGTGTTAATAAATATCGATCATACGCTCTTGCTAAAAATATAAACTTGAAACTAAACTCCCACTGCCACGCCTTCTTAGATTTCAATAAGCTTGTATTATTATTTTTATAAAAATCTTGAAAACTATTTGGAATATTTAATTTAAAGCCGTAAGCCCCTTTGATTTATTTAAATTAATTTATTTACAATCGTGCGCCCCGGTAGGCTAGTTGGTAGCGTGCTGGCTTATCAGTGCGGGGGTTTTGGGTTCGATTCCCACCAGAGGCACTTTTTTGTTTTAGCTACAACGCGCCGAAGGCCATAGTAGCTAGTTAGGGTAATAGTATATAATTTGTAATTATATGATTACTAATTAATAAAAAAAAAAAAAAAATTATTTACAATTAAAATACTTCCCTTTGTATACTTTATAAACCGTTTACTATCTTTTAAATACAATTCAATTTTTACTTTGTTAAATTTTTAAATTACAAATAATGATTGCTATCTTCATATTGTCGAACGTCAATAAATTGCTAGGTATTGTGAATAACTCATGTGTAGAATATTTTTTGTGTTCAATTAAATTTTTATTACATTTGTCGTAGTTTTTTGTTATTCTAATGTGAACATGTGGAAAAAATAATAATAATTTACTTTTTCTCAATGTTTGTCAAAATCAATGTTTATTTCATGCCTCGCTACATTACCTGCCTTTATTTACAATACTTTAGTGCTGTATACTGTATACTGGCGGATTAAAAGAATCAACTTTGGAAAACTACCCAGTGAACAAATTTGGTAATTACTAAACTGGGTATGACGGGTATACTCGCCCTTTCGATATTTGAACTACACAAATATTGCCTGGTTAGTGATGTGTTTGTTACCCACAGAGAAATAAAGTGCCAACCGAAAAGTGTATTTTAATAGTAATAACTTATAAATTCAGTTAGTACAACGGAAAAAACCCTAAAATATTCAGAAATCTACTATAAATAGATTTCTGAATATTTATGGTTTTGCAACTAAAATTCAGTTGAATTAATCGAACTTTGTTGTGAAAACTATTGTTCAATTGTACCAACCCTATGGGGAATGAGACCGGTCCTGCGTGTGCCACAGGATCGGTCCCTTCGTGCCAGAGACCGGTCCTCTGCTAAACCCTACGCTATTTAAACAACTTCCAACTTCAACATTGGCTTGTCATAGGAGGGGGTCATTTGTCCTGCTTTAAACCACATAGTGGCATGCCACAGGACTAACCAAAGATGGGCATACCACAAGACTGCCGCAAAAGGGCCATGTCGTATAAAATAAACGAAAACTAAACAGCTCCCAATGGGTAAAATTCTGGCCAACTGGCTTTTTCTTGTTAATAAGCATTCTGGTTAAGTGGTATGCCCTCCTTTACCAGTCACAGGATTGGTAATTTTAGGACAATTGACACTGCTTAAGCCACTTCAGTATTAAATTATACCAGTCCTGTGATAAGTCCTTCTTTAACCAGCCACTTTAAGGTCAATTGACTCCTCATTCCCCATAGGGAACCGACTGAAATTCGTAATAACCGAATTTGAGTCGTAGTAACCGAATATAAGTTGGCAAATAGCATTGTTTTTCTCTGTGTGTAGATATTTTCTTTACGCTTTATAAGAAATTGTTTTTATAAGCACTATGCAGTTGCTTGGTTAAGAAGATTTCCGAAATTTCGAACTAAGGATATATTCGGCCGAGGTTCTTTTCTGGCCCTAAGAAAGTAAAAACTGTGATAATCAGTGCAGCGACTTTCAAGCAAATGCATGTTTGTAGTCAGTAGCCCAAAGTCGTTTTTGATAAAATACTTTTCCTAAACAAAGAATTTGCAACAAAATTGTATTGAAACTATTTTGCTATTAATGCTTAGTTTTGCATATTTTGCCTTTAATTGCATATTTTCGCATTTTTTATAATTTTTATTGTTGTCATCTACTTAGACATTTATATTGTATTTTGTTTTTAAACCAAAGCATATTTTGCATTTTTTACTGCATATTCTCGATTTTACAATGCATGCAAGTTGCATTCTCTGAAAAAAAATTATGAACATTTTCATTAACTCCATAGTTGTTCTTCCAATTTCTTTTAACAATTATGACTCCTAATTCTCATCTGGTTCTTTAATTTAATCACTTTTAAATATTTTGTATACTGGGTGGTATTAATGTTACCGTTGTTTCGACAGCAACTTTTTTCCCAGATATACCTATAAACCTTAACATTTAAACAGAGGTGACATTGCGCTTTATTTGATTTTCATCAATTTTATTAAGAATGTGCTACGCACTTAGTTATACATTAAAGTGGGGCCGAAAATAAGAAATGTTTATTTATTATGTATAATACATTTTTTTTGAAATAGCTCAAGGTTTTTCTTGATATGGCAACCCTATTGCTGATAAAAATCGTGTGTTAAACGTTGTTTTAGTTTTGAATACTTTTAAGTCTTTACATTTATGGTCATATTTAGCGAAGTAAAATTTATTAAATATAAGATTTTTCATACTATTAAAAGCTTTGAGAAACGTTGGCTGCGTTGCGGACTGAATTGAACTAGAATCATTAAAAAAAAAAAAATTTCTCAAAATTGTTCCGCTCTACTTCGACACTTTTTAAGTTTCGGTCCATTCTAATTTAGATACGCACACATTGATTTCCACCTTTTGTGCACAATAATGCTGTTAAAGATTTTTTTTTTTCACTAAAGATGGTAAAGTGACATAAATTCGAACGTGGTTAATATTGTTAAACCGATTATTAGGATTTTATTTTTGTAATTGAAAATTTTATTTTAAGCTTGATTCACCCCTGTCCTCCCATATCTACTATTTCCGAGTATTGATGATACGAAATGTAATTTTAAAAAGAAAATTTACAATAATTTGACAGTTCGTATCACTAATTCTGGGTAATAGTAGATATAGATTGATAGCGTTTGAATTGCCCCTTAAATTAAAAGAATAATTCTACAGAAGATTTTTCGGGAGAACGTGAAATCATATGTAATTCCACAATACATACGTTTACCTTTAAATAAATTCAGCTTTCTTCTTATCTTTCAAAAACGGACATCCCTCGTTTCCCGCCGAGGTGAAATTTTAAAATATTTTGAGTTTTTTATTGGAATATTTAGCTATGTTTTGTTAGTTTTCACTGATTTTCATATTCCTCTAACTCTGACATTGATATTTTTAAAGATAAAATTTAAATTTATTAAAATTAAAGATTTTAATAAAAAGTTTTTGACAACTCTTTAGCTGTAATTGAGAAACATGTCACCGAGGAACATGTTACCGATGTAAGTGATTACCTCGATGGACATGACCGTGTTAAAATAATAGGGTTTGTGATAGAAAAGTAATAAGTTAGCTCTTTATTACAAAAAGTTTATTTTTCCACCCAAAACTTATAAAAAATTTCATTTATAAAACTTTTGGTAAAAATTTAAAATTTTAATTTAATATCCAATATAAAAAAATAAAATTTTCAAAAAAATGCTTATTACTTTTATACTGTGTTTTGTAAGGTATTTTAGAATATGTGTTTTGTAAGGTATTGCCAGAATTGATATGCCCTTGTTAATATAATAGGGCTTGTAATAGAAAAGTAACCAGTTATCGACCTTAATTTCTTATTCCCAAACTTATTACCGGGTAATATAAAGTTTTGCTGGGATTTTATGTAGTGTTCGTTCAAAGGAACTTTTTTGGGCCAAGATGCCGAGCATCGTCCAAATTCACAATAATCAGTCTAAGCCGATGCCGAGGCCAAAACAGCCGACTTTACCACACTTTAATGTGGTAAAGTGCGCGGTAACTCAAAACAGACCAAAAACGCTCCCATACTGAAAATGTTGTGTAAATTGCTGTTTCGCGATGTTTTGAGTAATAATTGCTAATCGTCAAGGTTGGCTACCGTTTCAGTTTTAAAATAACGATATTGTTTGTCGTACCGATACCAAACCCGATATGAACCATTTCAAACTAGGATACCATATTCCCTCAAGTTTTAACATATTTAGTTTGCTATTTTTTCGGTTCGAAGTCGAAATTGTTATTAATTTCAACATCGTTATAAACGGTATTATACGTATACAGTGGGGAGCACTCGTGAGTACATGAAAGTACTTTTTACACCTAAAGATTCAGGCCGAAAAATATTTGGCATTATAACTAAAGTATACCTTTCTAAGGGTACGCTAAGGTACGCTGAATCGAAATCTGGTCTCAGAAGACGGGAAAAGTGTCGTTTTTGATCAAAATGCTCCGATTTTTCTCCTTCCTAGAAATATATTTTGCATAATACTTCTAACGTCACCTGATCACACTATTCTTAAACTTTTTTCCGTTTCTGAATTTTAAGATAACTTATTTCCTTACGAAAATATTGGTAATTAAAATTGAGGTTGTAACTGCTATTTTAAAGTCCCGCAGTGTAAAATTTAAAAAAAAATTTTATTATCTAGTTCAACCCACAATAATTTCAAAAAAAAAAATTATATCTTAAATATTCAAAAAACTGAAAAAAGTAGTGGGTTCAGGTGCCGTTAAAAGTATTATAAAAAAATATATTCCAGGAAGGTGAAAAATCGGAACAGTTTGATCCAAAACTACACTTTTCCCGTTACAAAAACCTGAAAAATAGCAAACTTAACACGTTAAAATATTTGGCCGATTTTCTATTTTCAGCCAAAGCCGATTAATAGTTCGGTAAAGTCGTGTTTAAAAAATTGCTTAACACAACCATCACTATCATTTACCTTTTCCTTAACTATATAAAGTAAATATTTATATGATTGTGTGTGTGTGTTGAGAAAACATTGAAGTTGGCGTAGTGTGTTTAATCGTACGTACATATTTTTCATTTACTCCAGACTGATTTTTATCAATATATTATTGTTTTTATTATTATTGGCAGCATGTGGATTATGCGTCATTTTTATTATTTTGTTAAAGATATTTTCCTTCTTTCTATGTAGGACATCTTTTGACTTTTGGTCGTAACTCAATGTGTGGAGTAAAATTTATGCCTGATTTTATGGCGAATTTAATTTTTTTATGGTGCGTCATAATTTATTGTCGTTTAGTTAACCAAAACGTTTGTTGACAGTATGATGTAGTATTTCTACGAACAAAACAGAAGCGTGGTAATCAAATTTCGGATTAATTGAAATATTGAAGTATTGAAATATTCAAATATTCAAATATTCAAATATTCAAATATTCAAATATTCAAATATTCAAATATTCAAATATTCAAATATTCAAATATTCAAATATTCAAATATTCAAATATTCAAATATTCAAATATTCAAATATTCAAATATTCAAATATTCAAATATTCAAATATTCAAATATTCAAATATTCAATATTCAAATATTCAAATATTCAAATATTCAAATATTCAAATATTCAAATATTCAAATATTCAAATATCAAATATTCAAATATTCAAATATTCAAATATTCAAATATTCAAATATTCAAATTATTCAAATATTCAAATATTCAAATATTCAAATATTCAAATATTCAAATATTCAAATATTCAAATATTCAAATATTCAAAATTCAAATATCAAATTTCAAATATTCAAATATTCAAAATATTCAAATATTCAAATATTCAAATATTCAAATATTCAATATTCAAATATTCAAATATTCAAATATTCAAATATTCAAATATTCAATATTCAAATATTCAAATATTCAAATATTCAAAATATTCAAATATTCAAATATTCAAATATTATATTCAAATATTCAAATATTCAAATATTCAAATATTCAAATATTCAAATATTCAAATATTCAAATATTCAAATATTCAAATATTCAAATATTCAAATATTCAAATATTCAAATATTCAAATATTCAAATATTCAAATATTCAAATATTCAAATATTCAAATATTCAAATATTCAAATATTCAAATATTCAAATATTCAAATATTCAAATATTCAAATATTCAAATATTCAAATATTCAAATATTCAAATATTCAAATATTCAAATATTCAAATATTCAAATATTCAAATATTCAAATATTCAAATATTCAAATATTCAAATATTCAAATATTCAAATATTCAAATATTCAAATATTCAAATATTCAAATATTCAAATATTCAAATATTCAAATATTCAAATATTCAAATATTCAAATATTCAAATATTCAAATATTCAAATATTCAAATATTCAAATATTCAAATATTCAATATTCAAATATTCAAATATTCAAATATTCAAATATTCAAATATTCAAATATTCAAATATTCAATATTCAAATATTCAAATATTCAAATATTCATTCAAATATTCAAATATTCAAATATTCAAATATTCAAATATTCAAATATTCAAATATTCAAATATTCAAATATTCAAATATTCAAATATTCAAATATTCAAATATTCAAATATTCAAATATCAATATTCAAATATTCAAATATTCAAATATTCAAATATTCAAATATTCAAATATTCAAATATTCAAATATTCAAATATTGATTTGAAATATTAAAATATATACTGGTATGTGATGAATTTCACTTTCGATCGAAATTGAAAAATTCAATCGATTATATTTTGCTTCAGAAAACAGATAATCGAATACAAACTTTTATCAATCGATTTAGTTAAATCAAATTTTTCAATTTATGGACATATTATATTGTTTCAAATTTAAATGTTGCGAAAAAAAACAACATAAAAATTTTTGATTTCGATCGAAAGTGAAATTCATCACTTACCAGATAATATATTTAAAGTTTTTTCTATAGAAATTTCAAATAATTTTGTGACGTCTCTGGTATTTCTGATTTTTCAATATGGGTTTCATCAGTTTTTATTATATCAAAACCTGGTTGTCTCTACACATACACTTAATAATAGTATTGTATAACATGGATATGTGGATTTTTGAGTACTAGGTATATGCATGTGGGAGAGTGTATGTATGTGTGTGGATAAATTTAAGCAAGTGGCTGTAATACATACATGTTTTTCTCATAAAGCATTGAACGCAGTGATTACACTTGATTGATATGGTGATCCCAAAATGACAAGACAGTTATTTACGCCCATATGGTATGGTAGTAGGTATATACCGTAGTATATGTATTATAACTATATACAATTTAAGTATATTTTTGGGAGTTGAAGGTGTGTTTGAAGTCTTAAAACATTTTGTAGTATCATGTATTTTCAGTTTTGATATTACATCGGTAAAAGTTTATATTTTGTATGTGTGTGTTTTTTTACTTTATTTAACAAAAATTCATGATGTTAGTCAAGTGGAATAATTCACTCACTTAAGGCTAATTCATGAATATAAAACTCATGAATACACAAAAATTCAACAAATTATATTAGAACGGACAAAAAAAAAATATATTAAATACAAGCAAAAAAATATATATAAAACAACGTTAACTAAAACTGTAAAGGGAAAAAGTTAGAAACAAGTCATGATGATGATAAAAAGTGGTTAGAATCAGTAAATGGTTAAAGGTACGTAGATGGTAGTCATGTCTAATTTATGCATAACACACAAATCCCTTGGGTAAGTTTAATGTAAAGGGAACAACAATAACAAGACTTAATCTGAATTTTATATCTGACCATAAAAAACTTTAAAATAAATCGTGTTTGGTTGTTGAAACAATGAAATATTATGTATATATTACAAGCATATAAAATGAAAAGAATTTTACAAAATGATTTACTATTTATTTCAATTGACGTTTTATACGGTATAAGAAATATAAATTTAAATATTGAAGAGTAAATAAATTTCTTTTATATTTCTGTAAAATTAAAGACACAAAAATATGAGTCCTATTTGCACATACGTATTCTTTGTATCTCCTTTCTTGTTTGTAAATTAAACGCTAACGTGTGTAGTTATGAAAACCATACAGGTAAAAAGGGTATTTCCTTATAAGTTTCTGTATCAACCTAAACTTCAATAACCTATAAATATCCGGTTTGGAAAAGGATTTTCATTATACACACACACACACCGAAGTAATTAAGATATTATCAATTACATAACCGTATATATGTGTGTATATAAGTTTGTATATTCATAGTTTAACATGGTACTCATTTCTCCTACCAAACAAATAAAAAAACTATTCATGCATAAAAACCCAACATTGCACATTTGTGTGTGTACTCTTGCATTGCGAACTAACTATGTAAACCATATACTGAAACATTAAGGTGGCAGCTACACCACATTTTTGCATACAATCTCAAAAGTATATACTGAATATTTGAGTAAAATCGGACTTCGTTAACCCTTTCCAAATTTCCATATTTTTCAAACACGTAAAAGAAAAAATAATTTCTTTGAAAAAATATGTCTGAAAAAATTCAGAACTCAATCTATCTAAAAATCGTCCAACATTTTAAAATTTTGTTTATCAAAAAAGCTTGGATGTATTTCTATCGATCCAGAAGTTCATCGTGTAACTCGGATTAATTTTGAAGAAAATATTCTTTGAATATTGTCCTTTATAAACATTCCAATATTTTTATAAATTAAGAAATTTATTCAAAAAGAATTCATTAAAATTCAGTTAATTCAACTTTTGGTCAGGGAATTCATTCCATTTCCGTTTAATTCCATTAAGAAATTTACTTTTTTTGTTTAATTCAATAAGGACTCAATTTTTTTGTTTAATTCCCTGAATTTAAACTTTTCACTTAATGCCCAGAAACTAACTTTTCGCGTATATGTAGGTTGTTAAAATAAAATGTAATTTATGCGCTTGAAACCAGTGTTTTGGTGAACTTTTTTTTTTGGTAATTCTTGGTTAAATTAGGGATAGTTAAAAATTGCCCTGAACGGAACTACATTATCCTTAAATACAAAAATACTTTTTGTGTTTAATCTAGGTATTATTATTATTTATGCATTTGTTCCATTATTTTTTTTGTCTAATAACAAATTTTTAAATTTTTGGATTTTTTTTCTTTACAAAACCATACCAGTCGTTATTTTGAAAACATCAACTATAAAATATTAAAATACAGATCCGGATTTATTGTATTTAATTAACAAACTGTGTCTTCGTTTACTTATTATTTTATATTATTAGGCCCTGCATGCACTTCCATCAGGGAATTAAACAAAAACGTTATGTCCCTAGGGACTTAAACCAAAAAGTTAAGTCCTTGTAGAATTAAACAAAAAAGTTAAGTCCCTAAGGACTTAAACACAAAACTTAAGTCCTTAGGGAAATAAACAAAAAAAAGTTAATTCCCTAAGGGAATTAAATGAACCAAAAGTTTGATTCATTAGATTTGAATTAATTCCCTACTGAATGAATTCTTTTAAGAAAAAGAGAATGAAAAAAAAGGGAATTCATTCAATTCCTTAAAGTTGGCCCTGAAATTCATTCCTAAAATTTAAATTCATGTAAAAAATTGGAATTAGGGAATGAATTATATCTGATTACATCTGCTCCTATTATAGGATAATGGATAATGGGTTAAATAGAGTACATCTATCTATTGCTATCTATTTAGACATATATATTGTATTTTGTTTTTAAAGCAATGCTCTCTAGTTATAAGTACAATTTTTAAGAATCGTCAAATTTTAAGTGCATATTTTTTTTTGGATTTTTGTGCATACACATAGAAAATTTTTTGGACGAAAAACAATAAAAATATTCAGTGGATCAATGAATCTTTTCATTACAAAATATAATAGATTCTTGAAACTAATGAAAAGCTTCATACTTTTTATGAAACCAGTTTTTTAATGATACTTCGTAATTATTAAAATGAAACCTTTTATACCATTTTATGAAAACTTGCATTAACTTATTAAAAGATTTCAATGGATTAATTTCAGTGCATTTTTATTGATTTAATGCAAAAATTCATTAATATCATGTGAATAATTCTCTCAGTGTATTTTTGTATTCTTTGGTATTTAGTGTATATTTTAATTTAAAAGCACATTTATTAAGTGTATATTTTAAATTTGTTACCACATTTTTTAAGCGCATACACAGAGAATTTTCTTGGACGAATTTTAACGGAAATTTTCACAAAACTAATTATGTTTTATTCACAACGCGAATAAAAGATTTCTTTAACTTCAATATTTCAATATTTTTATGAAACCCTTTTAAAATAAACTTCGTTAGAAATGTGAAATTTTTAATAAATGAAATAACATTTTTCATAAACTTTTATGAAAAACTGCATTAAGTTAATGAAAAGTTTCAATGAACAAATTCCAGTGACATTTCATAGATCTAATGCAGAAATTCATTGATAACATGGAGATAATTTTCTCAGTGTACGATTTGTTAGTGCTTAAATGTAGTTACACTGTTAATAAGTAATAATAGTTGTGTTCGACGTACGTTACCGCAGGTAACAAATTTTACCATAAAGCGTTTTTATTGTCAAATTTATGTGTAAATTGTTGTTGTTCCATATAATTTGGTTTCCCGCTTTAACCCGCTGTAACTACGTCGAACAGACCTAATATGTCAATATTAGTAATTCGAAAAAAAAATTGTTTTGGCTTGTTCTTTAAATTTAACATGTTGTCAAATAGTTGCCACTCTATTGAAGCATATTATATCATTATACCTTACCATACCATAACTTTTACTGATCACATGAATAACTTTTTTAACAAGCTATTTCGTATTGAAAACCATTCAAGTTTAAAATTAAAAACATCAATATCTAGTTAATTTGTCGCTTTGCCAAATTGTAACAATTAAAAGGACTTATACAAAAATAAAAAAACTATAATTGACACCTATTTTTAAATGATTAAAAAAAAAATCTGAAATGTTATTCAAAGTTATTCATTGAGTATGATATTTTACAAAATCATCATCATCATCATGATAATGATGATTTTATATAATATTTTTCAATTAATTGCAATGAATACTTTCTAGTTTAGGATAATTCTAAACATCTAATGAATTGCCATGATTGTGTGTAAATTTCTACTTGAAAGTTGTGCGTAAATTCGTAAATTGTTGTTTCTTCAAGTGTTTGATTTTGTATTATGTTGCTTTTGTCAGCAAATTAAATTGATTGGCTTTGATCAGTTAGACAGGAAATACACAAGCATACTGAATGTATAATATGCTTTATATGTGTGCGAGTATACCACACACACATCCATACTCACACACCCATACATTTATGCTATTCATATATGAACAATGTGAATCCTTCACGCTTTCTTGATTTCTTGAATGTGTGTGTTATGTGAGAAATTAGCATTTTGCCAGCTGTCAATATCCTTACAAACTAAGTGTTGTTTTTTTTTTTCTATCATGAAATAAAATTAATGTTGGGTTTATTTCTCGGATTATGAGCGAATTTGTGTTATATATGTGTGAGGTATGGATATTTTGTGATCCACAAGTGTATTGGAATATAATTTAATTTATATACTCTTATTTTCCTAACTAGGAATGTATCTATCGCAAGTAATACACGATAATTATAATGAAATTTAGATATATCAGATGCTTTTCATACCAACTACACCGCTACAAGAAAAAGTATGCCGGATTAACATCAAACGTATGGTATTCACTGTTCTATATGATAAAACATGGAATAACTTCTTTCAAAAAGTTTGTCAAATTTGTTTTTAATATTCATATATTTTTCTGTCGACTTAGAAAGTTCCTAAGTGTTACTTGTCTGAAATATTGTACATCGCAAATATTCAGTAAAAACTAATACAAACACTTTACCCCAGAAACTAATATATTTTCTTTTATATAAAGGGTCCGCCAAATAACTTTTTTTTTTTGAACTCCTGAACCAATTGGACTTTGTATGGTGTCATACCAAGGTCTTTATGCAAAATTCGTCTCAATGATGTCTCCGAAATGTTCAATTGTTGAGAACGACGGTGAATTGATGTTGATGGCGCTTCACGCACACTTCCTGCCACAGCAGCAATATTCTCGGGTGTACGCACTGTTTTTGGCTTTTCACGCTTTGGTTTATCGATGAGGATGCCAGTTTCTTTTACTTTTTTCACAAGATAACGAACATACGGACCATATTCGTTCAGCGGAAGGATAAAACTAATTATCTGTCAAATCAGACATGAGCTAAGTGTTACCATTCACGAAATAAGCACTAGTTGAAAAAAAAACATTAGATGGCGGACCCTTTATTAGAGACTACTGAACGTATGATAAATATAATGTTGATTATACGTACTGATGTTGTAATTGATTATGAAACAAATGCTTGAACTCTTATTGAATATTTGCGATTTATTCCATAAATATTTTCTCCAAACATGAGATTGGGCCGCTAAAAAAAAAAAAAAATACGCGACCCTTATTTTTTTTTTCATTACACATATCCAAATTTCTTTAATATCGGAGGGAACACATCAGGGGACTCCCCTTGTGAGACGATAGAAAAATAAATGGAATGTTTTAAAAATAAAAAAATAATACAAAATTGTCCGATTTAATTTCTCTATACAATTTTCAGGTTGTAGAACGTTCTTGCTATGCAGGAATTGTCAAAATAAACAGTTTTCTAAGAAATATTTACTATAAAAAATTTTCAAATTCTAGGAAATTTTTTGTTTAGGAAATTTTTTGAAATTTGTTGAGGACATTTTTAAATTTGAAGTTTTCTTTAATAACATCTTTCTTTCTGCAATAGCTTTCCTGTTTTCTTATTAAAAATCTTAGAATGATTCTAAGTCGACTTTTCTTTAAAGAAAATTATTATATTCTGAGACGTTCAAAAATGTTAAATTTTGTAATATTTATTCAATAAAAATTTTTTCAGATTGGGAAACAATTGTTTTTCCTTTTTGATTGCAAAAATCCTGGCAGATTTTTCAAAGCGGCCGAAATATAACATGTTTTTGTTTTAAATTGAAAACAATATAAAAATGTTAATATTGAAGCTAATACCAAGGATATTATATTATAGGAGGGACAATCCATTTGAAACATAATATCAAACAAAACATGTCGTTAAACTGGGGATAAAGGTGTACGATGCACAGCAGAACTCCACATTATTCTTAATTTTACTTATATCCATTATATGTAAAAGCTTTTTATGGTGAGTTGTCGAAAGCCTTACTTTTTATTCATCCAAAGTGCGATGTTGATCTTCTGTGATCAACCGATAGAAATTCCAGGGGCGGAAGAAAAATTTTATAATTAGTACTATTTATCGTTTTTATTTTATTCTCAAACGGTCTCAGATTCTAAAGAATATTAAGAATTTCAAGGTGACAACAAAAAATTTCATAAGCAATGATTTCAACGCAAAACCATTAGAAAAAAAACCACTATCCTATCAAGGATCTCCTTTGAAACAGAGGACATAAAATAAAATCCTAACTACTTTGCAAAACCCTTCAAACGATTGGCTTATACAAGGGACTTCTGTAATTTTGCGTTGGAACAATTGATGCTCATGGGAAATGCATATGGGAAGCGTTTTTTTTAGCGACCCAATCTTATACTCAGGGGTTAAAAAGTGGGGTAAAAAATTTCTCCAGTTTTTCGTTTTTTTTCTGTTTATTTCATATGGTTTCAAAAGAATTTTAGACATATGGGGTACCAAATGAAAGAGTTTTTGAAGTGAAGTACCTGTTGTATGAAACACGTACTATAACTTTCATGTGTAAAATTTCTTACAAGGAAGGACCGCTGTTGGGTTCCCTCCGTTTGCTATAAAATTTGGATATGTGATAAAGGGGGAAAATAAATAAGAATGAGTACCTTTTTAGCTGCCAAAAATAACCCAATTTTCCAATATTTTCGTTTTTTGCAGCTTCTTGCAAGAAACGATATACAAATTTGGTATCAAATGAAAGGTATTATGATGACCTTTCCATTGGCATAGAAAACATAGCAACATTTTTTTACCCCCTAAATTTTTGATTGGGCAGGTATTTTTTTTTTACTTTTGTCTCTCTGATTTTTTATTCAAATTTCATCGAAATCTGAAGGAAACACTGGTTTTCTTTTCCAAAAATCTTTTTAAAGCTAAAATTATGATATTTTAAAGGTTTCCTTTTCGGGCTCCTTCCGGCTTTTTGCCGAAAAAATACTCGAAGAACTCAGAGGCTTAACAAAAATTAATTTTTTCGGTATCATGTTCGAAATTTAGTATCGTCCGTTTAAAAATTTATTATTTTCGTTAAGTATTATTTTAAAAGTAAAATTTTCCATTCCTGCCCTTTACAGACTAAATTTAACAATTCTTTTAACCCTTTTACTACTCTTGTACACTTCAGTGTACACATTTAAAAAAAAAACATAGAAAATTTGATAATGCAACAAAACTTTATATTTTTGTTTAAATATGTTCTGTTGGATATTGGTCATTGAAAAAATATAATTATATGCATAAACTTTACTCAGGCCTTTGTCTCCGAAAAATGGGCATTCGGATCCTAGTAAAGCTAGGATCTCGAAATATGGCACGTAGCTTCATCTAATGACCAGAACAAAGCATTTTAGGTTATTCATGTGTTTTAGTGGTAAAAATGGTCTGAGCAGTTTAAAAAAATTCGATTTTCGGACCCATATATTGGTGGGTAGGAGTGGGACGGTGAATATATGTAAACCTTTTTCTTTCTTATTTAATGACCCCAAACAAGAATCTGAAGTCAAAACAGAAATATATCCACAAACAAAAAGTCGATAGTGAAAGGGTTAAAAGATTTACCTGTATGATAATATTTGTTTTTGTCTTTTATTTAATATGTATATAATTTATATCACAATTACTATTTTGTTATATTTGCTATGTAAGTGGCAGACACACACATCCTTTTAACCATTATTTGAATGCCCTTCTTCCTGTTCTTCTTCTTCTTCTTCTTTGTCTTTGTCATCTTCTAGGCCGTATGTTAAATTATGTTGGTATTTTGTAGGAATTTTGTGCCAACATAGATACTAAAACCATTTCACATAATATTAAGAGATTTATGATAGCTAAATGGAACAAAAAATATAGAAAATATAGCAAATGTTAAATCGTATAAAGGCTAAAGAATTGTAAAATAGAAATATTTACTTTGTTTGTAGACAGTGTGGTTTATGGGATAAGAACCACCTAAAACCAGATTATTTAATTGACTATCCAAAAGCAAATATTGTAATTTACATAACAACAATACCAGTTGTAAACTAAACATTTTTTTCTATAATGAAATAAAAAAAATTTAAATAAAAAATTAGAAGAAATTCAAAAAAAAAAAAAAAACACATACCATCATATTATAATCGGAATGAATGACATTAACCATACGCACGGTGATATTTAAACCCCATAAACCAATTATTATTGAACTAACAATAAATGGTATAAAATATTTTGAAACATTATTGTACAAATCCTAAAAGAAATAATAAGAAACATTTGATAAACTTAATTCGTGAATAAAAAAACAATATACTGCACTGAAAGAATTATATTCATGACATTAATGAGTTTTTGCATAAAATCAATGAAATTGCACTGGAATTCGTGCAAAAAACTTTTTAAAAAATTAATGCAAGTTTTCATTAAATTGCATACACTCGATGAAGAAGTTTCATTAACGAAATTTGGTGTTATTATGTAATTTGATTCGAAAAATTTTGGTCGAATTCGGAAATTTTAAAACTCTTGTAAAATAAAATCCGCACTTAAAATAAAAGTTGACTTTTCGCATTTATTAGATCAGGGCTGGCAAAACTACCCTCAAAGGAAAAGCTTCGTCATATTTTTGAAATGTTTCATAGATTTTCGTCCAACTTAACGTTTCATAGCATTTCATAAAAACAAAATCAATTTCATCATATTTATGAAATGCTTCACTATCACTTCTTTTATGATTCACTTCACTTTTTTGTATTAGTAAGGATTTTAAAATTTTTGTGTAGAAAATGTTCATAGAGACCATGATATGGTCATTATAGTCCTTCTTGTTTATGAAATGTTTAATAAATATTGATTAAATGTTGATGAAATTGTTACATTTCACGAAAATTGAGGACACTTATTCCTGTTTTTCTATGGGTGTATGACACGCGGACATAAATATAATCGTTTTCAAGTTTGTTATAATTTTTATTAAAAATAAAAATTATGTTTTTTCGACCTTTAATTGTGCAATGAAAATGAAAATTAATCAAGTTCGAGGCCATACTCTATATTTCTTTATTAGGATATTGTCCTAACAAATAATCTAATTGACCACTTTAAGGAATGTGTTGATATATCTATTTCCCATCATCAGAACACATTTTGAAAAAGTGACAATCCCATGCAAAACATCAAACATTCATATAACCTAGTTTTCCCACTAAATGAGAACTAATATATGGGATCGAAGTTAAAGATTATCACCATTAATCAAAAATAAATTGAAAACTTGTTCGTTATGTGCAAGCTCTACCTTTGGTAGTTGAACAATACACGCTTTTTGTTTTTATTCTCCTTTTTATTTCAGACTTGTTTTGTTTTGTTTAAAAACATGATGTAAAGGGGGAGTAAACAAGACCGTACTATGTCTTTTTTACAAGTTTGACATAATTTTTTTTTTTCATTGCCAATTAAAGGTCGAAAAAACATAATTTTTGTTTTAAATGAACTAAACATTTACATCATGTTTTTAAACTAAACAAAACAAGTGTAAAACTAAAAAGGAGAATAAAAACAAAAAGCGTGTAAAGTTGTAAAACAAACCAAGAAGGTTGTAAAAAAGCAAAAACTGCTTAATATTCTCCTGTGATGACATTTTTAAAAGAAAAACAATGTCGAATTTTAAAAGTTCAATCTTTTGTAAAAAAGGGGATTTAAAAAAATGTAATTAAGCTGGCACGCCACACTTATTTACAACAAAATATATCTGTTTTTGGCACGCAACGAAAAAAGTCTTGCTACCCTGCACAGTAGGATATATCACAAAATTTTTTGGAAATAATTCTGCCATTTCTTCTTTAGTAGTCCGATTGCAATGAAATTTGGAACATGCATACGTGACGTAATATTAAGGTTAAGTTTTGATTTGGAACCTTCCAGATCCCCCCGGAGCGGCAATATGACCACCCGAAATAGGGAACTTTTTCATATAAAATTTTGAGTGCTCGCCAAATATGTTAAATTACATTATTTGTAATCTGCTAGTAGATACTAACAAAAAACATGCTTACATGTGTGAGTTATCTCTATTAGTTCCCGAGTCATTCCCATTTGAAAATGTGAAATTCCAAATTTTTTCCGACTCAGGTCTAGTTTTTTTAAGAATAGCAGAACCAATTTATTTTTTCTAATATTGGTTATTTAGCTAAATAAATTCTTGTTTAAATAAAAAAATGAATGCAATATCTTGTTCCACTCAAAAACTACTTTCGTTTAAAGTATAAATTAAAACAGAAATAAAATTTTTGCTATTTGTTCCCCAAAAAGCACCAACAGTCTTTTACTTCCAGATAAATATTTTCTCTCCTTTTTGATTTTCCCCCTAGCCGCTTCTAAAGTTGCCACATTTTATGGCAAATGTCAACTTTAACCCACTCTTACCTCCAATTAGGTAGAAGAAGCGACATATACCTAATTTATTGGGTAAGCCCGCATTAAATGTAGATAGACATGGCAGCAAAAAATGAAAAAAATTCCCTTGTTGGAAATTTTATTTTTGGCAATTGTGGGACTGCTTCTAGAAAATCATAAATTCGGACATAAATTTCACATTTTTAATTTAGAAGTCTATTTAAGTCCAAAAAAATCATTGGATTATGCCTATTAATAAATATTTTATTGTATATTTGACCTTCCTATTAGTATTTCGTTTTGTTCTACCAATAGTGCTAATTGGAATTCTTTTTAAAAATTTCGTAATATACATTTAATTTCCTTTTTAATCATACCAAGCACTTATACGGCATGTTTATAACTCCTTAACAGAAAATCTTGAAAATTTACATCTTATGCAAATATATTAATATATTATAAAGTACTTTTATTAAATTCTGTTCGAATCGAATTTCTTTTCGAATCGAATCACACAATAACTCCCCGTGTTTCATAAAAAGAATGAAGCTTTTCATTAATTTTAAGATAATTTTCGTGAAAAAATTTCATTGATTTTCTAAAAAATTTCATTATTTTTCGTCCATCAAAATTCTCTCTGTGTACATCATTACCTGTTCCTTATAGTAGATGACATTTAATACCAACATTACAGATCCTTGTACAAATGGCATTTGCCATACCATATAGCGAAGTATGCAAAATTTAGATTTTGAAGGTATCATAGCTGGCAAACATAAACAACAGCAACAACAAGGTGGCGTATTTATAGCCACAGCAGCACCATCAGTTTCTTTAATATAATTCACTTCTGAATCCACATAACGGAAACATAATTGTCGAAAAACTACCGCTCCTAAAGTAAAAGACAAATGCATAATGGTATGGCACATCAGCCATGATTTGGGAAATAAAATTGTTGTTAATGCTGCACAGCAGATAATGGGATACAATGAACATAATACTATCGTTGGTCCTCTGTAGTAGGCGTCCACACGTCTTCGCAGCCTTGAGACTGTTGTACAGAATATGGAAATGTTAAGTATAACTAAAAGAGCAGCCACAAATATGGAAAGTGTTATAAAAGGTGTAAGATCTACAAGGAAAAAGAAAAATGGAAGAAAATATAGTCATAAATAAAACTAAGTAACCGCAAAAAAAAAAATTTCTTTGCAGGGATCATAACATATATCACAACATTTTTGTTTTTGTTTGTAGAGGTTAAATTGCTGCACTGATAAAAAAAATTTATTTCTTAAAGTTGTATGGCTTAACTATAAAATATATTTTATGAGAAGATTTTCTTTTATATATTTTTGTTGGTGTAATATGCAAAAACATTAAAAATGCCAAATATTTACCATAATTTATGGTGTTTTATTTGTGCTACTTTTGCACTTTATTTTCCAAATGGGTAATATAGTATGTTAAGGAGGTAGACTGTTAGTTTGTTGAAAGAAATGGGGTTAAAAAAGTATAGTTTCGTTTGAGGTTAGATGGCAGTATCCATATAAAATCAACAAAGTTTCATTTTCCGACTTGCCATTTCCAATTTCAATTAAATTTTCGATATATGGTATTTTGAACTCACGACCCCCTGTTTGAAATCGATCTGGATAATATACATTTTTACCTTAGAAATAAAATCAAAATGAATATAGTATTTTTACTGACACTTTGGTAAAAATGTTCTTAAATTTCTAGACATCATGTATTAAGTCTGGCGTTTAAAAGTTTTCTTTAAACTCTTTTTTATATATTAAAACTTTAGTGCTGAACTTTATTAAAATCTTAGAAAATGAGCTGAATGGTTTGTTAAATTGACGTGAATTATCCTAGAGTTAAAAGTTTAATTTGATCAGTAATTTTGATTTCTTTGGCTGTTTTGATTTAGAGTTTCGAATTTGTTAAAGTTTTAATGATACTTACAATTGAGGTATCCCGATCCGGACCACCCCAATAAAACTTTGAGGGGACAAAAGAAATATTCGAAAAAGAAACATAGCAGCCCAATCGAATTTTTAGGGGGTACAAATTGGTTCGAAGTTTGTTCGAATCTTTTTGGTTTCAAAATTTTTCAATATTTTTTTTTTAATGGACAGATCTTTGATCTTTTTAATGGACAGATCTTATTTGGTACCGAATTTACATTTCTTTTTTCGAAATCAAAAAACGAACTCACTTTTTTAACCCCTAAATATGAGATTGGGCAGCAAAAAAAATTTTACTTTTCTTTTCACCTATACATTACATAGCAATCTGAGGGTCTGCGTCGAATACCTTCCTTGTTTGATTCTAAAAAATAAAAATTTTAGATTCACTCAAAAAATCCTAAAAGTGAAATATTCCAAATCCATCAGATTATACATATGTTTCACATTTTTGTTTTATTTTTTGTTTTTTTTATTTTTATTAAAATTGTGAATAATATTCTAACCGTTTACAAAAATCTGACTTCTAAAATTCTTTAAAACTTGTTTGTTATTCTCTTTTATGTTTACGTAAGATTACACTTTATATAGCGTTTTTTTTTTGCAATACAATTAAACCAAGAAAAATGTGTGAATTCAGGACGAAACTTTTTTAAAATATATGAAACAAAAATTGATGACAGTTGACAGTTTTGACATATTCATGAAACAACACGAACAAAAAATGAAATGTACCGAACAGACAAAATTAGCGGCATGTTTTTTTAATAAAAGGTATTTTTCGTAACTAAAGTACATTTTTTAATAAAAGGTCCTTTTTGTAAAAAAATTACTTTTTGTAACAAAAGATACAATTTGAATGAATGTTTTTTTTTCAACGTCTATTTAAACAAAAAATTTTTATTTAATACTTAAACTATAAATAAACAAATAGTTTGATACTTCTTGTAACAAATGATACTTCTAGATGCAAATAGTACATTTCGTAACAAAAGGTACATTTTGTAACAAAATATTAGTGTCCGACCGAACTCATTTTTTTCGACTGAAGCCGAAGCCGAACTTTTTGTTTTAATAAAAAAAAATATAAATTTGTTTTTTTAGATCAATAAATTTAAACCAAAAAGTTATAAACAAAAATAAAAATTCATATGCATATTTTTTAAAAAATCATATTTGGAAAATAGTTGTACTATTTTAAGTAAAAAAAAGAATAAAATATTTGTACTATATTTTATAGTCAAAGAAAAATAGTTGATCGATTTTTAAGTTGATATAGAAAAAAAAACTTAAACTTTAATATTTAAAATTAAAAAGTTTGATATTGTAATGACAAAAAAGCAATTTTTCCGCATTCACACCATATGAATTGCTTCGTCTATCAGAATACAGCTGTCCGGCAGCGCTAAAAAGCTGTTCGCTAGCTACACTAGTTGGTGGGTCTGATAAATATTTTATCGCTACAGCTTTTAAATTTGTAAATGGACTTGAATTCCAATACTCAAATATATTTATATTTCTGGGACTTAAAGGCTCCGTAATAAACATTTTAATTTCTTTTTCAATAAAATTTTCATTTGGTTCTGCCACTTCTAAGTCTAGTTCTGCATCATGCCTATCCCAAATTGATGAACATTTTATTCTCTTTTTACGATTACTTACACACAGAGAAATAAAGTGCCAACCGAATTCAAAAATGTATTTTAATGGCAGCAACATTTAAATTCAGTTAGTACAACGGTATTTAGATTAGATTTCTGAATATTTTTCGTGTTGCAACTAAAATTTAGTTGAATTAACCGAACATTATTGTGAAAACTAATGTTCGGTTGTACCAACCCACTGAAATTTGTAATAAACGAATTTGAGTCGTAGTAACCGCATTTCAGTTGGCAAATAGAAAATTTTTTTTCTGTGTGTACCACTCGAAAAAGTGGTAAGTAATAAAAGTATCCGTTTATTTAAATTATATCGCATTAAATTTGATTATTTGCTTATAAGTCTTGAAGGTATATTTCTGGAATTTTTTTTTAACTCTTTTGGCTTTTTGAAATTTTTTCACACACACACACACAGAAATAAAGTGCCAACCGCATTTAAAAGTGTATTTTAATGGTAACAACTCAAAAATTCAGTTAGTACAACGATATTTACATTCGATTTATTAATATTTTGGGCGTTGCAACTAAAAATCAGTTGAATTAACCGAACGTTGTTGTAAAAACTTATGTAGAGTTCTACCAACCGACTTGAATTCGTCATAACCGAATTTGAGTCAAAGTAATCGAATTTCCGTTGGCAAACAGCAACATAATTCTCTGTGTGCACATACATTGATATTTAAATATCGTTTGTTTTTTTTGGTATTCTATTAAATTCTGAAAAGTAAATATAAACAGAGTTGTTATTTATTTGTGCTTTTTATTAAATAATCATAAAAAGTTCGGCAGTTCGGCCAAATTCGCCCAAACTTTTTCCAAACACCGAACTTGGCCGAACTTCACTTTTTGGACGAACTCCGAAGCCGAATACTCTGTCGGACACTACAAAATATACTCAAAAGTATAGTTCTTGTAACAAAATTTACTTTTTGTAACAAAATATAGGTACTTTTTGTAAGATTGGTGCTTTTTAAAGCAAAATGTACTTTTTTTTGTAAAGAAGATAAAGAAGAATATTTTTTTTTTATCATTTTCATTTAAACTTACTTCCATAATAATCCCCTAACGTAGGATGAGCATAAATGCTATTATGATCCAGCACCGTGTCATTATTGTAAGAGTTTTTACTGTTGTCTGCAACATCATCGTGATAACCTTTCATTGCTGATGACATTTTATAAAAATGTCACTCAAGTATGTACTTGTTAATTAAGTATTTTTTTTTTAGATTGCAGCAATCGTTCTAGTGTAAATTAATTACTGGCTTTATTTATTTAATAATATTTATATCATTTTCTGCAAAAAAAATAAAGAAAAAAAAATAATTAATAAAATATTACAAGAGAATCAAATGCAATGAATATGAATGTTATTTGTGTAATTAACCCTCTTTAATTTGTTTTTTCAACAAATATATATATATATATATATATATATATTTAGATATATTTTAATCACCAGCATCATAAGTTGTCTGTAAATGAAATGCATTTGTAATATGGTGAATGTTTGTTAAAAGTCAACAAATCCATTGTCACATCAGTCTTTTTTTTATCAGATTATTGTTGGTAAATGGTTGGGTAGTATAAATGCGTTAATGGTATACGTAATATAATTACACTTTAAAGAATTACCCAACTAACATGATTAAATTAGAATTACACACAAAAAAAAAAAATTTCTTAAAATTTTCAAATAAAATTTTTTTTTGAATAACAAAGTCATAGTCAATTAATGCTGCTATTGATTCAATTAATTTTAAATTTTGATTTTTGAAATTTGTGAGTTATAAATTAAGGAAATGTTCGCTAAAGTGGACCTTTCGTTGCATTAATATATCAAATTTGTCTGCTGTCATTAACAATTTCGAGCCCGAAGTTAGCACAAGCTACACACAGAAATTTTTTTAGCTATTTGCCAACTGAAATTCGGTTACTACGACTTACATTCGGTTATTGCGAATTTCAATAGGTTGGCACAACATATCATTAGTTTTCACAACAAAGTTCGGTTAATTCAACTAAATTTTAGTTGCAACACTCAAAATATTCAGAAATCTAATACAAATATCGTTGTACTATCTGAATATATAAGTTGTTACCAATAATTTTAATTCGGTTGGCACTTTATTTCTCTGTGTGTATGATGGATGTATTATCAGTAATTCAGCATTGCTTTTATTTGCATTTTTTTACTTCTTTTTTAATATTTTTAGTTTTAGAATTAATTTTTTCTTTAATATTTATATGTATTTTTTTAGAGTTGCATTTCTTAGAACTATTTGTACTAATACTAAGTAATAGCACTTACAAGGCAGGTATCCCGACTCGAACTTGCAGAAAATAGAAAAAAAGGATACGCGTATTTTTTTACCTGTCCAATCTCACGTTTTAGGGTTATAAAGTGGGGTTAAAAATTCATTTGTTTTTGTATGAAAACTTGTTAATTTACGAAAGCTAGATTTATTTGTACTCAGGGTTAAAGTACTCAAGAAAACAAAATTTTTGAAACTCATATTGGCTATATAGTGGACCCAGAGTTGCAACATTTTTAAATTATTTGAAATATAAGGGAAAAAGGCTCTTCGGGAAAAGTCGCATAAAAACCGAACGATTTCGAATATTGGAAAAATCACAGGCACCCCCTCGATTAAATTTAATGGACATTACTATGCATTATTTTTTAGCTTAATACGACTACAATTCCTTAATAAGGCTCCAGATTTAATGCAAACTCAAACACACATTTGTTAAATAAAAATTTTTTTTAAAGGCTTTAGACATAATTTTTACACCAGTAAATGTGTCTTCAAAAATCGTTCATTTGATGCCAAATTTTTATATATTTACTCTAAATATAACGAAAAAACCTTGAAACAGGGTCATCTTTGGATCCACTCAGTAAAGCCGAATCATGGGATTTGGCAGCTAATAAAATTAGGTGTCCCTTAAATGTTTATTCTCTACAACATATTTAAGGTTTATCTGAATCTGTCGGTCCTGGGTCGGGATATCTATCTTGTTAGTATTATTTGTTCGCAACTCTAAATAATATTACGCAAACCATATGCTTTGAGTAGCTTTTATCTTGAAAATTTTTGCTAACAATTTTACATCATTTTTGGAAAATTATTTTCGTTGCATTTGTTGTTGTGTTTTTGAAAATTTTTACACTTTTGCATTTTTTCCAAGACCAAAATTTCTGGCATGAATTCCCTTAATACTCCTTTTTCAAACCAGTAAATTTTAACGGCTATATTTTTTTTTTTACTAGACAAAGATATTTAAGTGATTTAAAAACCTTAAAATTATTCAACACCCTGACTACAATCGAGAGTAAAAAATGTTTAAGATTTTTAAAATTGTTGCCTAATAGGACTTAAAAAAAAAAATCATTTTTTGACCTTTTTTAAAAAATTTATAAAAAAAAGCCTAATCTTTATAATGTTGATGATGAGAAAATCAGAAAATGTACTTCTTTGCTAATAATTTGATTAGTTTATAGATTGCAATTTAAATTTTGGAAAACTCACCGATCGGGCCATGAAATTTTTTAATATGCAAAGTCTAAAATATTCCAAAATTTCTTCCGTTTTCTCTCAAAACATAAAAAATTACTAGTTTTTATTTAAACTTAAAATTGAAATATCTTTTTATTTTGAACCTAACCTATTAAAACGGAGTATACCACTGGATTCTAAGCCCTAAAATTAAGTTTACGTGTCCCGGGTTTTTGGTGTGTCATTGTCACATACAATTAATGTGTTAATTGTGGGTGGGGTTTAAGGGGTTAATTTTTAATTTCAAAATAGGGCTATTTTTGCCGTTTCTTGGAAAAGTAGCTATCCGTGGGAGGGGCATATCTCAGGAAGTAGGAGGAGCTTATCCATGATCTCTTGGTATCAATCGCTTCTTTGGAAGATTCTATAGCAGATTAATGCATCATTCATATTTGTGGGTGGGGTTTAAGGGGTTAATTTTTAATTTCAAAATAGGGCTATTTTTGCCGTTTTTTTGGAAAAGTAGCTATCCGTGGGAGGGGCATATCTCAGGAAGTAGGAGGAGCTTATCCATGATCTTGGTATCAATCGCTTCTTTGGAAGATTCTATAGCAGATTAATGCATCATTCATATTTGTGGGTGGGGTTTAAGGGGTTAATTTTTAATTTACTTAAACTAAAATAATTTTTATAAATTTTTTTGCTGGGTTACTTTTGAAGTGCAGATAGTTAAAATTTGAAGTGAAAAATATTTGTACTAAAAGTTAATTTATTATAACAGAAACGAGCGTTATTTTTATGCGTAATTAAAAAAAAATCCAGAATGATAAAGTAACCAGTTACATAGTTGTAATACTTTTGGCATTGTTTGCTTTTAACAATAATTAACAGATGTTACGTAGAGTGTTGATTTTTATGGATAAAGAAAATCAGTATTTAGTGTAGTAACATTTCGTTTAGTATCTTTTTCGTCCGGTGCTTAAAAACAGTTAACTAAAAGATTATTTGATTTTTTTTATTGGTTATGCCGTAAATCCATTACTTTTAGGTAAATATTTGTTTTAGTTTCTAAAGTGTTAATTTTAACACATTAATTGTGTGCAACTTTTAAACCGGATATTAAGTGGTGAAAAAGTTGTGTTTATTTTTTAATTATATTAAAAAGATATAATACAAAACTATTAAATTTGCAACAAATGGCGAAACAATAAAGCTATTGATAAATTTAGGTGAATTTCAAAATATTAATAATATGTTAATTTGTATAATAAAAGAGGGATTGTTTATCATTTATTCCATTAAAGATTTTGTTAACATCCTATTTAATTTACAAAATATGTTATTCGTTTAGTTTACTATTAGATGACATAATATGGTAATTTTTCAAAGATCAATATTGGCACTTGCAAATTTACTTAGAGATTATTTTGTGTTTTTACTCAACGCACAATTGTGCCTTTTACCATAAAGGGTGATTTGTTAAGAGCATTCGGATTTGATTAAAAAACAAATAAAATTTAGAGAAATTTATGCAATTTTTATTTGATGATTCCATGTAAATGTTGACCGCGGCTACGCCTCAAATAGGTTATACGCTGGGTGCAATTTTGGCATATTCTCTATAACATATCGGCTGGTATCTCACGAATAAATTCTTCAATATTGGCTTCCAGTGCGTCAACCGTTGCAGGCTTGTCCCTATAGACATGAACCTTAACATAGCTATACAAAAAATAATCTAAAGGCGTTAAATCGCACGATATAGGCGGCCAATTGACCGCCCCAAACGTGAAATTAACTGTTCACCGAACTCGCTTTTCAATTGGGCCATATTTTCGCGTGCTGTGTGGCATGTGGCACGTCTTGTTGAAACCACATGTCACCCAAGTTCAGCTCTTCCATTTTGGGCAAAAAAAAAAATTTGTGTGGCTTCAATTCTTGCACCAGCAGTATTTTAAAAGGGTTTATACACAAATCCTTCCGCAAAATTTTCCACGTAGTGGAGTAACAGAGGCCCAATTGCTGCGAACGGCGCACTGTGTTGCGGCTAGTGGAAAAGTAACTTTTTTCCGATTATTTTTTTTTCAGTGTTTTTAATGATGCAATTTTGTCACAGACATTCCAAGTAAACAAAAAACACATAAAGCTTATTTTTATGTTGGCCCGTTGATTTTTAATTGATTTTAGAAGTCTAATATACAAATTTTCACGAAAAGAGGGGATTTCAGGGCTGTATTCAAAATGATCTCATTTGATTTTGGTGACAGATATTTTGATTTGGAAAAAAAATCTGGCTTCTGTAAAAAAAAGGAATGTTGTTTGAGACATTTTCATATGCACCTTTTTTAGAGCGAAAACCCGACTAAAGGTCCATTTTTCCTTTAAATTTGGGTTAGGTAAGCAATATCTAAAAAGTCCCAGAGAGTCCCAGTTCCAAACCACTACAGAAATGTTACATAATTTGTTTTCAGCGAACTGTGAAAAAATCAGCTGCCCATACCAGCCCTCCTGGGAGTTATAGCGATTTTAGTATATCACTCTCAGTATTTATTCCATAGAAATAGAACGGAAATTCTCGGAATCATTTATTTTTTATTCTACATCTATTCTAGCACTCCACAGAAATGAGCATAACTCTCTTAAAACTGAAGCTATTGACTTCAAACCGGTATCAAATTAAAGCTTTTATTGCCACCTTTCAAATAAGAAATGAAATAGATTTTGGTTTTATATAAAATTTCAGAGTTTTTCAACAAATATCGAAAAATCATGAAAATTTGACGTTTATAATTCTTGTTCGGACCACCCTATAGTTTATTTAAAAAACTAATCATAGGGTATTTATCAGAAATAAAAGAACAATTAAAATAAATTTTTTTTGTAAATTTTTCGAAAAAATTTTTTTTTTTTTTTGATTTTGTTGAAAATTTGACCCAACAATTTTTTTCGGTGTACATTTTTTTTTCACTCATTCTGTTTGGGATTTCATTCTGACCAATCTGTAGAAGTTTCTCATCGATACAATTAAAATTACAGTTTAGGCAATATGATTTCCAAAAACTTCCGGTTTCGCAACACTGTGCGGCGCTGAATCGATAATTCACGGTCATCAATAACACTGGCGATTACAGCTGCGATATTTTCCCCTGTCCGCACTCTACGTATGCGTGTTGGTGGTTTAATGTCCAATAGTGTAAATTTCGTGCGAAATTTAGTCAGAAGATTCCGAATAGCCACCTCAAAAGGTCGCCCATACTGACCATAAATTGCAAGAAGTGCACGATGCACTTTCTTAACCGAACATGAATTTTGATAATAAAATTCAATAATCTGCAAGCGTTGTTCGTTTGTAAGTCGATACATGGTTAAATTATAGAACAAACTGAACATGTTTAACAGTAACATGTTACACGAAAACAGCTGAGCTGCCAAAAAGAATGTTGCCGAAAAACCACCCATTATCAGTCGTATTCAGTGTTGCTAATCCAGCCATTTTCTGGCTATATTTATAGACATTTTTAGTTTTTTCTATTTAATATTACTTTTGAGCAAAAAGTGAAAAAAAATTTCTTTAATTTTTTTAATTGGCGACGAACTAAGTTTTTCTTATGTAAGGAAATTTTGTAAGACAAAAAGCTACCAAATGTTTATGGAAACTTTATGGAAAATATTTGGTGTTTCACAAATATTTCAAGTCTTTAATAGAAATTTATATTATATATTAAGTAACTTTTTACTTTTTAAAACAGTCATAAAATTTAAAATTTTTTGATTTTTAAACAAATTTAGGAAAATACAAAATTTATTTTTTTTTCTTAATGCGAACACTAAAAATTTTGAAACAAAGAGTTTTAAAAAGCGATTAATTCCTTCAATAGTTAAACACATAAACTACTAGATTTTAATAAAAATTAATTATTGAATGTTAAATTAAAATTTTTAAAAAAAAAATTTAGCATACAAATAAAGGTTTTGTAATAAACATTGTTAAAAACGTTCGGGAATATACACAATTTGTCACTAATTTTATGTTTTAACTATAAAATAAACTACAGTAGTCGCTCGGTTATATGAATATCCAGTTATGTGTTTTTTTTATAAAATTGTTTAGCTATTTTTTAGACTTTCTAGCCATTTTTTTTACACAAATTTAGCTATTTTTAGGAACCATGTTCTGGCAACACTGGCCGTAATGCAACTCATACATGGACAATTTCTTACTAAAGTACACTTTTCAGTACCTTTTCAATTGTCAAAGTACAGCAGTACCAATATCAATTAATCAAATAAATCTTAAATTTAAAAATAACCCTTAAACTTTCAATCAATTTTCAACTTTTAATCCTCACAGAAAATTGGTATCACAATCAAAATAATAAAAAAAAACCTTGAGTGTATATATATTCCAAAATCATTAAAAATTATAGAAAATTGAAAGCAAGAAAGTATCTAAATCCAAATCCCATAAAATTACAAAAAATAATTTTTATATTAAAACCATTAAAGTTTTGAAAAATCTATGTTGATAAAATAGCTTGATAATGAAAAAAAGTAAAGGGTGTCCCAAGAAGAGCGCAATTTTAAATTTTAAATAAAACACAGATATTTAAAAAAAAAATCGTGAAACTTTATTATATCGTAAAGTAGACAGAATGATGTTATGTATGGAACAATGTATCGTGCAGATGGCCGCCGCGGCTTTGCTGGCATGCACGCGATCTTTTAATGAAATTTTCAATGACCGTTTTGCATGAATGCTGCGGTATTTCATTAATGCAGCGTCCAATTTCCTCTTTTAAGGCTTGAGTCGTCGTCGGCTTATTCGCGTAAACCATCGACTTCAAAAAACCCCAAAGAAAAAAATCTAATGGTGTTAAATCGCACGATCTAGGCGGCCAATTCTGATCTCCAAAACGCGAAATAACACGACCGGGAAATGACTGATGCAGCAATTGAATTGTTTCTCTGGCTGTATGACATGTGGCGCCGTCTTGTTGGAACCACATGCCCTCCACATTCATTTCTTCAATTCTAGGCAAGAAAAAACTGGTTATCATTTCACGATACCGAACACCATTGACTGTTTGCGCTTGACCTGCCTCATTTTCATAAAAAAAGGTCCAATGATTCCTCCAGCCCAAAAACCACACCACACAGTGACACGTTGAGGATGCATTTGCTTCTCGTGAATCACTCGAGGATTTTCCTCACCCCAAATGCGACAATTCTGCCTATTGACGAAGCCATCAAGATGAAAATGGGCCTCGTCACTGAAGATGATTTTATCGGCAAAATCAGCATTTTCATGTTGTCTCTCCAATACCACAATGAGAATGCGTTGTTCATTCGTGTAGCGCTCCATTTTTACTAACCTCGTACCTTCTACTAGCAAACAATAACAATTGTTCAAATGTCAAACAATGACACTTCGAATGTTGCCAGATTTAAAAATTGCGTTCTTCTTGGGACACAATTTACTATTTCCAAATTTTAATTTTCAATTCTTGGTACAACCAGCCTTAAAATTTTATGATTATAATCAATTCGCTTATTCATAAAATAAAAATGTTTTTTATTTTTATTCAAAAAAGAATTATATTGTTCAAAGTCTGCCCAATAATCAAGTACCTCCATTATTCCCCAAACACATGTTTACTTTTTTCTCATGCCATCTTTTGACTCTTTCTCACTCTCCCTCTCTTTGTCTTATTCTTTTGTTTACTACCGCTGTTATTTTGTTCACATTTGGACATTCACGATTGTTGATTATTTATTTATTATGCAATAACATTACAAAATTTGTTTATTAAAATAAATAGAGAAAAAATAAGAGATAAACGGGTTTTTTAATTTTTTTTTGCAACAAAAGCTATAAAATGTTTTAGGGTTTTTTTTTTTGTTGTTTTGGCTAATATATTCAACAATTTCATACATCTTTTACTTAATTACAAGAAGTGTATCGATATTAATCCTCTTATGGGTAAGACTGCCTCAAAAAATTCCAGCCTAAAAAAATTCCAGCCTTCATAAAATTCACCACAAATGCTTCAAATGAAAATTTGATACTTAGAAATGCATCTATTCCGATAGGAAATAAAATTAACTCAATGTTTCGCCGAGCACGTTTTGGAAGCGATCAAGTGTAGAAATCAAAATCCCATAAAATAAAAAAAAATATATTTTAAAACCATTACAGTTTCGAAAAATCTAAAAAACATATTTATGTTGATTAAAATCGCTTGATAGTGAAATCAAAGTACGGTTGGCCCTTTAACTTACACAATAAGTCCGTAACTAGTTCCAACGACACACAATATTTTATCAGAATACCTGTTAATGAAATTTGGCAGAAAGAAAACATTTAGTAAAAGTAGCAAATCGTTTTAGTTTGAAAAATATATATTGAAGATTAAGTGCGTTTTCGCCCAATTTTGCCTTTCCCAAAAAGATGAAAATTGGCAGATCTTCTAATATAAAAGCACAAAAAAATAATTTTTAGATTCCCCATATAATTTGTGAGAGTAATGTTTTATGTCTAAACCTTCTCTTTTTTCTGTGTTAGTTTTCGAGATGCACCCTTAATTTATTTTAGGTCATATCGACTAAATACGGCAACATTCAACATTGTTTATTTTTTTGTCCCGAGCACATGGTATGAATTTGATTTCAATAGTGTAAGACCTTTAGAGGGTTAATTATAAATTAAATATTAAGTTTTGTTTTGTTGCTATAACCTTGACTTTATTAATTTTATATCATTCCATTGAGTATGATTTAAACTTATTAGCAAAACAAGTAAAAACCTGTAAAAAAATATGATAAAATATTTTATTCGCCATACGCTTTTATAAATTTGTACTATACTGGAACAATTTTCACTCATAACTTTTAAACCTCTGGGCCGACTGTTTTGCCGATCTGCTCCTGACAATGACAAATCATTTAAGGTTAAACTGGAGTGATCGCAATTTTCAAAACCAGACCAACATCACAGGTCAATTAAAATTCGTTAGAAAAAAATCGTTAAAGAAGTTTTATTAATTTCTAAAAAAAGTAAATTGTTCAGATGATTTTATAGTTATATGTAATTATATATCATCATATGTGACACCATTTGCATTTACAATAAGATATAATTTTATCTGATATTGGATATTTTAAAATCAGTTTGTATAGTGCCATAAAAAATTATATATAACTAAATATGGTTCAATATATAATTATATATTTCTAATAATTATATATAATTTTTAATTATATAAAATTAAAATTTTGACACTTTCCTTTTTAAATATTAACCCTAACAAAAATAAGAAATTAAGCATATATGCTATATTTAGTAAAATATGGTTGATCGATTGCCATATTTAATACATTATCATATATAACATAATATATAATCATATATGGTAACATATAAGCTAGATATAATAATATATGCGATCTTTTAAAAAATATTTTTGTATGTTATATAAGATATGCCGTATGAATAATGAAATTCAAGATATAATTATATATGATATTAAGATTATCAATTTAGTTTGATATATGATTATATATGGTCTAACATCATTAATATTTTCCATGCGCATAAGACATAATAAAATATTGCAATATATAACCTCATTTATAATTATATATGCACAGATGTCCAAATTATTTCTCTTACATTTTTTTAAATTTTATTAAAAATAATATATGTTGTGGGATTTAAGTAAATCTAATTTAATCTCAAAATATTTCATTCTATAAACCAAAAATCACTTATTTTTTTGGATCTAACTTTGATCTAGTAGATATAAATTCATCCAACGGGATATTTTGGGAGCCATCCGAATCTAAATTAGATATTTTTGGATTCCCCAATTTTGAGATCAATTATAATCTAACTTAGTCCTGGTCCACACACATCAATTTTACTTGCGCAATTTTTCTTCAATTCTCCTTTTGTGTTCACACAGGAAAAGTTTGTTTTAGCAATTTTCGTATATCAACCTGCAGTGTTGAAAATTGCGGATGACAAAACAAAACGGAATTGGAGTACGGGCAAGTCTGTACCCTCTTCCATTATCTTTTCCTCCCTCTTCTATAAACTCAAGAATTGCGCAAGTAAAATTGCCGTGTGTGAACCGGGACTTAATCCTATAATATAATCGGATGTTACCTCAATTTTTTAAAAAAACTTGGATACGAATAAATGTCGATCTATACTAAATGAGATCTGATTTGTATTTTAGATGTAACTTTTTTTTTTGATCGGGTAATTAATTATAAATAAAATGAACGATGATAAAAATCAGTACCAATCAATATCAAGTAAATAAGTAAATTGATGTTTATAATCAAACTACTCCATTCAATGTAATTAATTAAATAATTTTCAAAAATTATTAAACAATTAAATTAAATGAATTTTCGTTATCTACAGACACATACATACTCAAACTACTTAAATTCTATACTTTTCTTAATGAAAGTGTTTAACCCATTTTATACAACTTATCGATCCCGTGGGAATTTTTTGACGAAATTTGGTAGAAAGTGTTTTAATAAGCTTTTTCTGAAGTTTTTGTACACTTATTGCTCCATCTAGCGGTAGTACTCGCAATTAAAATGCAAACTTTAACGGTTTAAGATTTTTTTTAATTATAATTTTTATTTATTGTTAAAGCAAATATCTATCAAACCCTAAAACAAATTTTGATCTATCATATCACGATTTTTGAGATATTTTTTAAAAATATTGGTGTTTTTGGAAAATTTTTCAAAATTTTAATATTGCAACATTGGGGGAACAATTTTTATTTTATTTTTGTTTGTTAAAAGAAAATAGATAATTTTTTACATTATAAATGAGAATTAGGTAATTTTGTGAATATTAAAATTTTACAAGTTCGAAAATTTCTCGGTCGGATCTTTTCATTTAACATATAAAGTATTACATACTGCACAACAAACTCTTATCCAAATCAGCATATAACTTTTATACCACCGGTCTTCTTGCCATATATTATTAATTTTTCAAAATATGGTAATCCTTGAACAAGGTTAGGTTAGGTTAGGAAGGGTTATGTGCCCAGGGGCACAACTCCATTCGGAGACCAATACGGTCCATTGTGAATCCCTTCAGAGAAAAAACGGTGAGAAAGAATAGAAATAGACAGAAACATAGATTGAAAGATAGATATAAAGAAAGATAGAAAGAATATATACTCCCCAGAAACCAGCTCCTATCGTCCCCTTACTAGAAACAGCCGTCCTATCTCCCTGACAAATCTCAGCAAATCTACTGGATTGTATCCAGCGACACACCCGAGTTCGTCGTGAAATCTATCTCCTAGCCATTTCTGTCTGAGACCCTGCAACTTAGGACAGTGGCACATTATATGCTCAACTGTCTCCAGTTTCTCAACGTCCTCGCACAACCTGCAAAAATCCGGTATGTCCCTGTCCCATCTGCTTGTGAAAGCCCTGACAGAACAATGACCGGTCAGGAACCCCGTAAGGGTCCTGAGACCTTCCCTGTCCAGTCCCAGAACCTTGGTTGCCCCTGCGTCCAATGCGGGCCATAACGCCCTAGACACCATGCAGTCCATTCTTTCCCTCCATGATTGGTTAACGGTTTCGCGGAATCCCTTCCGTATAACCTCAAAGTAGTAACATAATGGGGGCTTTACCCCCCCGTCCCTTACTGACAAGTCCAGATTCGAACCCTCCCTCGCAAGTTCGTCCGCCAACTCATTGCCATCCACCTTGCAGTGTACCCAACACAGCCTCAATGTGAATGCCTCCCATGAGCTCCCTCAGAGCACACCTACATCGTGCGACCAGGCGCGAGCGCACCGTGTAGTTTGTCAGTGCTTTGAGCGCTGCCTGACTGTCGACATAGATTGTCACGCTAATCCTTGAACAAACGTTTTCAATTTTTTATTTAATTATTTGCATCGTAAAGACTTCAAATTTTCACATGCCTTTTACTGCGTTATTATATCTCCCTCCTATCCAAAATTATCGCACCTTAAAAGTAGGTGTTGCTTAAAAGCAACGGCAGTGTAAAATGGGTTAAACAAAATAAAATTTACAGTAGCGACCAACCGACAGACATTTATTGTTATATTTACCATCATTAGAACACATCGCAAACAATGCGACTAGATACGTCATCATGCCGGTAGTTGGATTGAGTTGTTAAAAGTACATGTTTTTAGGTGGGGAAATGTTTTTTACTGTTCTTATCTGTTATCTCTAATTAAAGTCATAACAATAACAAATTGCAATTAATTGGTGGATAATTAAAAGTTGGCAATGATCAATAATATTAAAGATGTTGTAGTTCAAATTATATATAATGTACGAATAATAAGAAAAACTTTGCAAATTACACTGTGCAACAAGAAATAGTATCCCGAACGAAACCTACGGGAAATGAAAATAGACTATCAGTAGACAAAATCCTCCAAAGGGCTTTGAAAACTTAGCTCTGGTTTTCATTTTATGACCTTTTGAAGTTTGACTATTTTTGACCGTTTTTATGTATAAGTGAAAATTCAAAATTTTAAATATTATATAATGCACACACAAATATTTGATTATGTGTTATTGTATTAGATCGGATATTAAAAAAAAAAAAAAAAAAAAAAAAACAATTTTCTTTTTAAAAAATGAGCAAAACATATGAGTTCTTAAATAAAAAAAATTGTATTTTTAATAGTATTTTTTTGAAGGACCTGTCCCAATATTTTGTCTTATTAAACGTTACTTCGGACTTTGATAAAATCCGAACTTTTAAGTTTTTGACATGCATTAAAATGGTACGAGGGTAAAAACAAAAATTAAAAAAAAGCACCCACAAATTTTCGTTGTGAAAAAAAAAACAAGGCAAAAACTTTAAAATGTTGCTACATCAGGGACTTCAAATTCAAACACTTCGAACGTCACCTAAAATGCAAAAGGACGCAACTAACATATTTACTTTTTTACAGGAGAAACGTTGTTAGTTATGCCCTTTTGCATTTTAGATTACGATATATAGAATTACGACAATTGTTAAATTTTCAAACTAATCCATTAAGACTTACACTGAAAAAACTTAATTATTTAAAAAAGTTTAAAAAATTCTTAAAATAAATATTATGAAAAATACTAAAACTGCATCGAAAAGTTTGACTCATGCTCACTGACTTACAAAAACTAACTAAATTTTTTTTTCACTCACTCACACTAACGTGAGCAAATTTAAGTTTCACTCACACTCACGCATGATTTCCGTAAATCACTCAAAATTCTGTTCACGTTTTTATCGGCAGTTTAAAACATTACGTTTGTCTTACTTTTTTACATTAATTCATTTCATAGCAAAACATACCAAAAAAATAAGAAATGTCATAAAAAGGCCTTACTTTATGAGGCCATAAAAATTAAACTAGAGCTCAGTTTTAAAATCCCTTTAGGGGTTTTGGTCTACTAATAATGTATTTTCATTATTCGTTGGTTTCACTCGGGATACAATCGATGACCCCAAATATGTTGCACAGTGTTATCAGTAAGAATAAATGTTGTCAAGGTTTAAAAAAAAAAATAACATTTACAAATTCGTTGTTAAAAAACGATAAGGAATTACAAACATGGAAAGAATATTGAAATTGAATTAATATTTATTGAGGACACACCGGTGCAAATGTATATTCTATATATTTTCTTATCTTCCAAAATATAACCTATTAAAGTATTAAGTTTGCAGAACTCGTATATATCTCATTCGAAATCGTTTTTAAACTAACTTTAAATTTATATATCCGACGATTATTTTGTTTGTGAAAGTTCAAAAGTTATGTTTTTTAAACCTGGAGTTCGTATATCTCAAAAACACAAAAAAATAAATTCGAGTGTCAATTAAAATATTTCTTAATTCTATTAAAAGTTTAATGGACTTCGGTCGTATTAAGGAAATTGTAGTATCGATGAAAATAATTTGTAACTATTACATTGATTTAGTTTCAATTAAGATTTGAATCATATCTATTAAAAATTTAATTATATGTTGATTTAATTTGAACAAAATTTTAGTAGGTACTATTAAAATTTTAATTGAAACAGCAAAAAAGGTGAAAAAATTAGAAAAAATATAAAAAGTCTAAAACATCGCTTAAATACGGAAAAATCGACAAAATAAAAAAAATGTCAAAATAAAATCACCAAAATTAAAAAAAAAAAATCGGCAAAATTTTTAAAAAATTTAAAAATTTCAAATATTCAAATATTAAAAATTTACGAAATTTTAAAAAATAGCCTAAACTAAAAAAGCCGAAATTTGATGAAAAACCCGTTAAAAATTGGAAAAAAATGGTAATCGCAAAAATTTAAAAAATCGTCAAAATTGAAAAAAAACCTCTAAAATTTAAAAATCGCTAAAATTGGAAAAAAAATTACCGAAATAAAATGTCCATTGTCTACAAATCATTTTTGTTTAATTTTAGCGATTTGTTTAAACTTTAGAGATTTTTATTTAGCAAATTTTAAATTAATCGACTTTTATTTTTCAATATTTTTTTTTTTTTTAGTTTTGGAATTTTTTTTTTCAGTCAATATTGGTTATAAAAACTGGAAATTTTGTGTGCATCAAATTTATTTTCAATTAAACATTTAATAGATGTAATTCAGCATTAATTTGAAAGTGACTTTAAAATCAAACAAAAGTTTAATTGAAATAATGTATTCTGTCAAATGGGCTTTCTAAAATCCTGAAAATAAAATATCCCAGAAATTTATGAAATATTTATTGTGTCTTATTCTAATGACCAAAAGTCTATTTAAAATATTTAACTTTGCTTTAAATAACTTTGATAATTTTATTGGCAAAACTTATTAACTCAATTTACCTCAAGTCGGTTGTGGTTACGTTAATATATATTATAACCAGGTCGGCGACTTTCATTCGAATGCATGTTTTTAGTTTTTTTAATTTTGACCAAATATTTTTCCGAAACAAAGAATTTGCAACAAAATAGCATCGATTTGTTGTTGCTAATGTTTGCATAATTTCTTATAAATGCATATTTTGCCTTTAAGTGCATATTTTATAAATTTTCTATGATATTTATTGCATGTTTTTTGTTTTAAGTGCATATTTTAAGCGCTTATTGTGGAATTTTTACTGCTTATTTTAAGAGCATAGTATATTTGATTTTTTAGGGCACGAAATTCGCTGCCCTGATTATAACATTTCCCTCACTTTACTGTGTATAACTATGTATCTGTATTATATTACATATATCATTCTCTCTAAACATTTCAAATAAGTTTTGTATATATAAATTTAACAATATTTGCAACGTGTTTAATTGAAAGTAAGTTGAAAATTTAACAGATGAAAAAGCAACAAATTATTGGGAAAATTAAATATAAGATGTACATACATACATATATTACTACTACTAACATACTTCCGCTAAATGGGTATAATATTTAATATATATTTTATTATACTTCAAGAAATTGTTTGTTTTTTCAAAGACTTTGTCATAATCACACGTTTTCTTGACGTTTCAAATAATATTCGCTTGTATATTAACAACAATATGCATATTATATTCTAATATAGATGCCACTTGTTTACCACAAATTAAAAAAAATTTAAAATCGTACTTTTCGTCAAAAATTTCAAGAAATGTTCTCAGTAACTAATAGGGTGTTTAATCGCTTAACCGTTACTCGATTAATCGATGAATTTTAATCAAACAATTGTTCGAGTATTTAAATATGGGAAATTTTGAGTAACGAATAACTCGAACAATTTTAGTCGATTAATCGAGTATCTAGATAAAAAAATTATTAAAATTATTCGAGTTACTCGAGTAATTTAAAAAATTTTCTCGATTAATCGAGTAAGATAATTTCGAGATAATTTTCTTTAAAAAATGTATCTTATAGTTTATTTGTAAAAAAATCTGAACATCTAAATATTTTTAAATGATTATTTTTTTTTTTTCAAAAATTCAAGTTCTTATAAAATTTTTATATCAAATGCTTTGAAAGAAAAATATATTTCTTTTTTAAAACCAAAACAAATAACTACCTATCTACGGCTATGGCTCTTTGTATGAAAAGGGCCATGAACATGAAATCATTAAATATTTGATGGTTGATGTTACAAGAAAATATATTTTGTACAAAAATTTTTATAATAGCATTACATTGAAATAAAGATCTTATTAATTTCAATGTCGAAATAAAAAAAAAAATAAATAAAAGTTGCCAGTACGTATCTTATGGTGGCATTTATTTTTAAACTTAGATTTTTTTCAAACATTTTGTACTTTCGAAATGTATAAAAGTCATATTTTTTTCAATTTGTGATCAGTGATAGCCATATTCGACACTGGGGCCAAACTGGTCTTTGTGGTTGCTATGTATCATCTATAGATAGATATAAACTATTTTGGGAAATTCTGTTGGAAGATGGAGCTGATAAAACGAAAATAAAAATGGATCAAAAATCAACAATAGGTCGTGAAGGGGTATTTTGTAGGCATTGCCAAACACAATTTGCTTTTCGACAAGATACGGAATAAAAAATTTAGTACCCAGCAAAGCGGGATGAAGAGTTTAAAATTCTGATATAAATTGTTTGTGAAAAATCATTTTTCAATACAAAAAATCTACTGTATAAAATGAATGTGAAATCATAATACAGTAATTTTATGTGGTTTGATTTTTTTAAATGAACTACAAATGTAGTCAAAAATTAAATTTCTTCTACAAATGACTGTTTCTTCACTTAAACATAAAGATACTGTATTACAAACGTATGCTCAACGGGAATTAATTGAATGAAATCTTATGTGATTATATAAAAATCATTTTTACTCGGAATGGCTCGTCAGTCAAATTTGTAAAATGTTTTCGGTGGTGAAATCATTTAATTTTTTTTTATCGGTCTTTTTTCCATAATCCCCTTTTTTGTGTTTTGCTTGATATAAAAAAACTCCATATAATTAACTGTTACCCTAATTTAATTTCCTCATATTTATATTACACAGTTTGACATACCAGATTATATCTTCCCTGCACACAGAAAATGAATTGCCAACCAAAAACTCGGTTGTTAAATCCAAATCGGGATACAACTCCTGAAAAAAAAAAAGTAGCCGATTTTGGTTGGAGTAACCGAATTTTAGTTGGAATTAGCCAAAATTTTTGTCTGTGTCTATGGTATTTGGCGCGCTAAATCCGGATCTGAAATGCTGCTGCTACTAAAAGATTTGTCAAATGTTGTCGATCTGTGTTTAAATTTTTTGTACCTCTTATATATATTTGGGTATTTTCTATGATTGTTTTTGTATCATTTCAATATCAGGTCGGTTGTACAGTGTAAACTTGCACAGTAGTACCTACATAGTTTGTATGTAGTGGCTGTTGTTTTTCTTTTGGCCAAATGTTGACAAAACATACTTCAGATGAATTGTATTGATGCGATTTATTGTGGGTGTAATGGTAGAATGATTTTTAGTTTTTTTCTCTTCATTTTGTTTTCTTTTCTATGGTATTGTTTAAATTTATTTGAAATGTGTCAAGTTTATCTAATTAAAGGTTTCTGTATTGTTGCTGTGTGACAAAATCGGATGTAAAAGGTTTATGGTAAAAAATAAAAACTGATTACATTAAGAGGGCTAAGATACAATTCAATACTAAACAACACACATTAACCATTTTCATTTACAATTATTTAAATGAAAATTTTCTTTGATGTCGATTTGTTGAATGGCTTAACAATTATTTTTGTTTTGTTACAGTAAATTAAGAATATTATTAAACCAGTTTTTAAAACTAGGTCAACATATACATAATTTTCGAAACTTACTTTTCCATAAAATTTAATTAAATTTTTTTTTTTTTTTGCTAAAATTGTTTCGTTATTAAACAAATATTATTTTTTTTTTTATTAATTTTTTTTTTTAATTTTCACGCATACATGATTTTCTATTTTGTTATATATTTTATAATTATTTTTTAAAACAAATAATTTAAAAACACACACGTCTTTCTGTATTAAGTACTAAAATGCAACTGATCGTTGTTAATAAATCAGGTTTTTTGCATGATTCGAGAATGAATGAATGGATTGAATTATATTTAAAGAGATGCTCTCGCTATCTTTTAGTATTTTTTAACACGTTTTATATAGTTGACTCTCCCGAAAAATGTGATTTTTTGCTTGCTATTCAGTGTTGCCATAAGTTGAATGTTGAACAGTGCTAGATCGTTAAAAAAAATGGTACTAGAAAGTGCTTGATGGGGGAAAAAAAAGTGCTAGAAAAAATGCTAGTTTTTTTTTTTTGATATATCTCTATAGAACACTTTATATTAAAAGATATTTTAAAGACCTTGAAAAAAGAATCATACAAATTTTTCTTTTTTAATATAAAACTTTAATACTTGAGAAGAAGTTGAGGAGTTTCGTCAGTGCGACAGAGTTCCTGGGGTAGGAATGTGACATAGGACCGATTGTTTAGAGCGCACAGCAAGCCGACATTCTAGCTTAAGTGTAAGTCCTTAGGGACTTGAGTCGGATTAGGGAAGCATTTTCCCTTCTCCGAATCCTCTTTTCGACCTAACCCTAACCTAACCCTAATACTTAAGATTTATTTATAAATTTGGTCAGTTTCGAACATAAATTGGTTTCGATTTATTGACTATAACCAGGGAAACCTGAAATATGCTGCACACCTGAGAACCGATTCGTTGTGATAACCGAATTTGTCGCCAACCAAATATGTACTATCACATTATTCGGTTACATCTATCGTCCTTTGCAGTAATGTCTACCATATTAGGACAGCATATTCAGTACTGTCGACCGAAATTTGTATAAAATTACTTACAATGTTTCCAATATACTTCTGTTTTATTAAATTTTTATACATATAAAAAATACAAAAATCAGCACTTTTTTTATAAATTTTGAGTGCTAAATCACAAAAAAAAGTGCTAGATCCAGCATTCATTATGCTAAAATGGCAACCCTGTTGGTATTGGCTAAAAACAAACATTAATGTTGGACGAAACTACACAGTTGTAAGTTAACTCTTAAGTTACGTAATCTCGAGATGGTGACTTTATATATTTGTAAGATCAAATTACAACAAAATACTATGAATTATTAAAATATGAATGATATCTAGTGTCCGACCGAGTATTAGGCTTCGGCTATGGAGTTCGGCCGAATTTAGCCGAGTACCGAGTATTTGAAGAAATTGAGTACATTTTCAGATAAAAACTGTTTGAGAATCGAAAATCGATTTTAAACAGAACTCATAAGTGTTGTTTATTAAACAAATTGGCAAAAGTTTAAAATATATATAACTGGCAACACTGTTAAGCATAAAATGTTTGTTAATTAAGGTTTGTAGATTTCGTTTGAGATAAATTTGCATTATTTTCATTTGTATGTTTAATTGTCCTTTAAATTTATTCACTCAATCATTTATCTCTCCTGCATTCAGTTTTTTTTTTTGCATTTTTGTTAAGCATTAATATTTGTTTTACATCAAACAAGAAAAAAAGTATTAAAAAAGCTTTTTTTTTTTTTTTTTTTTTAAATTGTAAAACATGTGAGTGGAGTGAGTATATGTAAATACCTAACAAATGAAAGCACAACCTTAGGCTTTAAATAAAAAAACCATTTTTTATTTCTTTTGTTAAATTGTTATGTTTAACGAAGCAGATCCGTAAAAAAGTTTTAATGATTCCTTCAACGACTCCTTGTTACCCTTTTCGCCTTAATATATTTTTTGTTTTTACTTCCTCGCCTTTTTTTTTAAACACATAAATATTCAGATTTATCTTTTGTTATTGCTAATAGTGGCGTAAAACTGATTGTGGTAAAAAGCGTTTTCTTGGTTAAAAAGAATAAATGAAAATAATATAACCTTCTCAAGAAAAATCATACAAACCCACCGGATTTTTTTTTTTATGTTTTAAATAAGAACAAAAGGAATGTTTTATGCAAGGAAAAAAAAAATAAAGAAAACATAAGCAGTCATGTGTGAAAATTAAAGAAATTCTTTAAATTTGTATATTTATTTATATAACATTAAATGTGTTTTTGAATCCTGAGTAGCCTTTATGTAATTGTGATGGTTGCCAATGTTGTTTAAATGGAAATATACAAATATGGCCATCCGCACCATAATTACCTCTTGTATTGCATTAACCCATTCGCGCCCAAATGAAAACTGCTAAAGGAAATTTAGTGAAAATTTATTTATATGATAGGAAAAGTCTTCAATAGGATAAAGTGAAATCAAAATAGAGAAAGTTGAAAGACATTCTTGTAAATTGCCAAGGAGCAAAATAGGAAAATCAGATCCCCTAATCGTACCGTTTCGAAATTCGGTATTGTAAAACTGGATTCATGAGGTTTAATTAGTGCCTGAACAAATAATAAATATTAATAAGGCATATCAATCATATCACTATTATCAAAAAATGTTTTAATTTATTCTTTAATAATTCTTTTAAACTTTTTTCTTAAATTTTTGTAAGTTAAACTTGAAAATAGGATATTTAAGGTTTTATAATTTTAAGTGACATAATGAAGTTGATTGTTAATGTTGGTCTACCAACTATATATGGCCCGAAGGGCTCGGTTGTTTTTTTTCAAATAAATTAAATTAAATTTTACCTTTGCCAAAATGTTACCAAAATTAAATTTTTTTTCATGTGCTGTCAAATGATGTGAATTTTAAGGATGAAGAAATTATGTGATTGGAAACAACTTTTGTTTCTTGATTTATAAATTTAGTTGGTTTGCAGAAAACTGATTTTACTTAAATTATTGGAAAAATAGTTCCAGAGAAAATCGTAAAAATCGAGGTGTCCTCATATGGGGACAGTGCGCGTTAATTTGTTAATCTTCAATACAATGCGCTAAAGAATCACAGCATACAAACTGAAAATCCATTATTTTCCTAATTCGTAGTAATATTTGTAAATTTTGCAAATATTTTACACTTATAAAAATAAACCGGTAAAAATAGCAAAAAAGCTACTAAAAATTTCTTAAAAATTAAGTTGCAATAAAAAGATAAGAACATCAAAACAAACTTTTAAATTTACAAAATTTTAGGTATATTTGAGTTGAATTTTAGTTATTATAAAATAACAATTTGCAATGCTACAATCTGCCAACACTTTTGCTAAATATTTGTAGACAAAAAATATCAAACAAAAACTATAATATCAACAACATTTTTGCTATATTTACCGTAAATTTTGTTGAATACAAATAACAGTGTATTTTGCTGAAATCAACAGAAATATTTGTTAAAATATTGTCAACTGCTTATTTCAAAAGGTTAAATTTTAATTCACGTAAAAAAAATAAAAACGCTGAATAATTTTATAATTTATAATTTTTGTTTCTACTAATGTTTAGCAAATGTTTACTAATTTTAACAGCCTAATTTGGTATTTTCAATTAACTAACATTAAGCTTAAATATAACTAAATTTTCGTAGTTTAAACAGATTTATTTTTACTATGATTATCTTACTAATATGCAACAAAAAAGTCTGCTAATTTTAGCAGTTTTCCTGGAATCTCATTTTAGTTTTTAGTTGTCTTAGCAAACTTTTTAATATTTTTTTTTTCTCAAATGCAGTAAAAAGTAACACTAATTTTATTGCGGTGAAAAATAACACTTATTATATGCAATAAACAGAAAAGACAAATTGCTTTTTTTTTTTTTTGCTATTTTTTACTCATAATTGCTTTTTTTTTTGGCATTTTCCTCAATTATTTTTTACTTTTTCGTTCAAAAAGTTTAATTTGTTACCTTCTTTGTAGATTTGCTTTTTTGCCTTTTTTACACTATTGCTAAAAACTCCTCGGATTCAGCTATTTTTCGTCTTCTCTGGCATTAAATTACAAGAAAACTAATGAAAAAAATTTTTTTTTTAAGATTATAATTTTTATTTGTTGTTAAAGCAAATATCTACCAAGCCGTAATGCACACTTTGATCTATTGGATGTTCACAACTTTTGAGAATTATTGAAAAATATTTGTGTTTTTAGACAATTGCAAGACTGATAAATAATTTGTTTTGTCTGTTAAAAGAAAACCGCTAATTGTGTTACATAAAAAAAAATGAACTAATTTTCTAAATAATAAAGTTTTTATGTTAGAAAGTGTTTTGCAACCGTCAGATAATGACAATCGTAATTAATTTTTATATTAATTACTGTAGAATATTACTTTAGTTAGTATCTTTACAGGAAGAAACCATTTTTATTGATTATTTTTACATGCTCGAAAATTTCTAGATTTGATCTTTTAATTTTACATAAAAAGTACATACTGCACAACAAATTTTTCTCGTTAAAAAATGTTTTAACCAAATGAGCATATAACTTTTATAACACCGTTCTTCTTTCTATAAATTTAGAATTTTTCAAAAAAGTTCTATAAAAATGTTAAAAATTGAATTTTTTTTACTAATTATCTGGCAATCCTGGAACAATAGTTTTATTTTTTTTTAATTATTTGTGTAGTAAATACCTGTTTTTACTGCGTTGCAATATCATATCTTCCTCCTATCCAAAATTATCGGGCCTTAAAAATAGGTGTTACGTTTGTAGCAACTGCAGTGTAAAATGTGTTAAAACATAAAATGTTCTTTTTCAATTTATAACGAGCTTTCAACCTCCGTATATTTACAAAAATAAAGCAAATCAAACATATTAGCTAGGTTGATACTAGTATTTCGATCTGGCTAAAGATCTCATCAGAACCCGAAGTTTTAGAAAAGCTAGAGCCTATATAATAGGCAGAACTTTAACAAAAAACCTATTAATAATCAATTTTGCTCCATTCTTGTCTTCTTAGTAATCAACCACGTGGTTAGGTCTTTTCCTAACAAGCATCATGACGTTACTAAACTTTGAAGACCAAAAATGTTCTATTTATATAAAAAAATTTTAGTGTGTACTCTGGCTCAAGTAATATTTTTTACAGTTATATTAGTTTTTTGTTTTTATATACATCGAGATTATTTTTATGTTATTTTCAATTTATAACGAGCTTTCAACCTCCGTATATTTACAAAAATAAAGCAAATCAAACATATTAGCTAGGTTGATACTAGTATTTCGATCTGGCTAAAGATCTCATCAGAACCCGAAGTTTTAGAAAAGCTAGAGCCTATATAATAGGCAGAACTTTAACAAAAAACCTATTAATGTTCGTTTTCCAAACCTTTTTACCAGGGCAGCGACTTTTATGCAAGTCAAATCAAAGAGTTTGCAAGAAAACTGCATCGGTTTGTTGTTGCATATTTTGTTATAAACACATATTTTAGCATATTTTGTTATAAATGCATATTTTTGCATTATTTGCCTTAAAGTGTATATTATTTGCACTATTTACGATTTTTATTGCAATATTCACCAAATAATTTTCCGAATCAAAGAATTTGCAGCAAAATAACATTGATTTGTTGTTGCATATTTTTGCATATTTCTAATAAATGCATATTTTTTCTTTAAGTGCATATTATTTTCACACTATGATTTTTATTGCACATTTTTATTATAATTTATTTAGAATTAAAATTAATAAAGTTAATATTTAAAATAAATAAGAGGAAGCAGAATTTTAAAACGTTAGAGCATATTTCAATTTGAGTACATAATTTGCATCAGCGAATAATTTGCATTTTTTTACTACATATTTCCGAGTTTTTAGTGCATTAAAGTCGCTGCCCCTGATCATTACTATAAATTTTAGTTTAACTTTGCTTATAAAACTTTCAACAAGTTCAATATCAGTAGACAAGGTGGACAGATGTTAAATTTATAAATGATTATATCTCTATAACAATATGTACGTTGAAAATGCGTTTAATAATTCAAAACTCAATATTTTTAGTGGTCGTCCCTGTCTAGCATTTATGGTTAAATAGCCTTGACAGTGCTTGGTTGGTTGAACATATTATTTTAGTATGTACAAGTACACCGAGAGAAAGTTGTAGAATATTTTAGGCCATAAAATTAATTAAATTTTTGTCCTACACTCAAAAAAAAAAGTTTGTAAAGTCAGCAAAAAATTTTGCTGAGTCAGCAAAATTTTAGTCAGGAGGATGCTTGCAAAAAAGTTGCTAATGTCAGCAAAATCTTTTGCTGAAAATCAGCGAGCTGATTTTTAGCAACAAAATTTGTAGATTCAGCAAAAGTTTTGCTAACACTTAGTAGATTAGAAATACAAAAGCCTTGCTAAAAATTAATAAATTTTTTGCTGAATTTTAGTAGACTGAAAAAAACGCAAAAAATTTGTAGAAAAATTGTAATTTAGTTAATTTATTTGCTGAAAATCATAAAACATATTTTTGTGATTCTTTTAAAAATAATTTACAATAATTACGAAACATAAAAATTTTCATTTTCCCACATTGACGACATGAATTTATTTAATATCTGAAAATATATAGAAATAAATATATATAACATAACAAAAATTGTCTTTCAATTACTTACATCAATGGTTGTCTAAATGATGCTATCGTTTAAATGATGCTATCGCAACTGCCGAAGATAATTATAGAAACGAAATGAAAAAAATAAACAAAAACAAACGAAACGAAAAAAAACAACCCTTTTTGCAATAAGAAAAAGGAAACATAAAAAAATCTACCTAAGATGTGTCTTTGTCTTTCACTTTACTCTGTCTACATTTCTGTATATGTTTGTTTGTAATTTGACTACACATATAAACATTTAGTTTAAATAAATAGATATTTTTTTTGTCTTTTATTTAATTAATAGACAATTATTTTCACAAGCCGGTGACAACGCAAAATTTAAGATATTTTAATCCTCAATTTTGTTTTATGTATGAAAATCAGATACAAAAGTCTTCCATGGTTGAGTTTTTTATATGTCTTATTAGAGTTGTACTTTTTAGTATCATTTTCCTCTTCTCTACTACATCTTGACATGCCGCGACATCTACTTCATTCTGCGTATATCTTTCAATCTGGTTGTCGTCCACACTATTAATGTGCTTATCAGCACAATTTTTTTTTAGCAAAATTAATTAGTAAAACATTAGTATATTAGTAAAGCATAGTATAAAACAGTTAAGTGCTGAATAAGTATAACAAAAATTTTAGCTGAAAACACGATTTTAGCAAAAAATTTTGCTAAAAAATAGTATACCTGATTTACAAGACGTTTTACTAACTTTTCTACTAACTTATTTTTTTGGGTGTATGAAAATTTTCGATATTTTAATATGAATTTTTTTAAATGAAATGCAAGTTTTTTATAAAATTTTCATAATATTTTATTTCAAATTTTTCTTTTATTTAAAGAGAAGTTTTATTAATTTAATGAAAAGTTGCATAAACTTAATGAAATGTTTATTAATTTAATGAATATTTTCATTAAGTTAATGGAACTTTTTCTACATTTAATGAAAAGTTTACATAAATATTAATTACATTAATTTCATAACACTTATTAATAATTTAATAAAACTTCTCATTAATTTAATGGAAAGTATCATTAAGTTAATGAAAAGTTGAAAATATTTAACGAATATTTTATTTAAGTTTCATTAACTTAATGAAATTTTTCATTAATTTTATGAAAAGTTTCATTAATTTTATGAAAAGTTTCATTAATTTAATGAAATTTTCTATTTCCTATTTAATGAACAATTTTATTAATTTAATAAAAACACAATTTATAAATTAAATTAATTGAATTAAATTTTTGGAAAAGTTTCCTTAATTAAAAAAGTTTTATTAGTTTAATTGTTAATCTACTTAATCGGTTTTGTGAAAAGTTTCTTAAATATCACAAAAAAAATTCTCTGTCTGTAGTTATATTCATTTATTCATTCATGCTGTGAAAATGCACCTGAAACTCTATGTATCCTTGCAATCGACTATTATGTCAGCTTGTTTGCTCTTCTAATCGATATTTATATTTCGTTTTATACTTTTCTTTTTTTGAAGTAGACAAGTCAGCCAACCAGCGTGTATAGTTTGAGCAAAGTCAGCTTCAGTACAATATCTACATTTACGGCTGTTATTCAAACATAAAAGTTTTGCCAGGAGTTTGAAAAAGTTTTTTTTTTTAGTTTTCAATATTTCTTTACAAAACGGGCTTGTTATACTCGTACTCTGACTGAATAGTTGAATGGTTACTAGTTATTGTGTATAATGTGTTTTTTTTTCGTGTTTAAAGTGCTATATTAAGCGCAAAAAATGAAAGTTTTTTCCTTTTAATATGACATGCACCTGAAAAGCATTCAAATGGTTATAATCACTTTTACGGAAAATGGCTAAAGTATATTATTAACGCAATAAGTCCTTCGTAATAATAACAAGATTTTTAAATTTTATAAAAAATTGTTACAATTTTGTATTATAGACAATAAACTTTTTAATGACAATAAACAATTACAATTACAATTTTTTTTATACCACATTTATACTACAACCAAAAACTAATAGTTTTTTAAACTTCTAGTTTTTGATTTCTATAATTTGACAAGTCAATGTAAGTAGTTTTTGAAAACTACTAGTTTTTTATTGTAGTATAAATTTAGTATTAGTAAAAACGAGCTATTGGTTGTAGAACAAAGTACAAGTGACTGTACTAACATAAAGTTTTAATACACAAATTCAACTAAATGTTGAACGAAAAACATAAATAAATAATAAAACCTTTCTTCGCAAAGTTAACGAAAAATTCCTTAAAGTTTAAGAAAAGCTTGAAATGTTTACCAATCACTACGTGAAGGTAAATCGCTTTTTCAGGTCATTTTGAAACAAAAACCTTCCGCATGAAGTGAAATTTCTAAAATGTATACAGTTGAACCTCGATTATCCGGGCCTCTATTAACCGGGTACATCTGTTAACCGGCATGCTGGTGGTTTGATTTATACCTCTATTAACCGTGTTTACCTCTGTTATCCCTGCTATTATTTAAAAAATAATATTAACCGTGCTTCACCTCTATTATCCGTGCAGCACACATATTTATTTACTTGTTTTTTCTTTCACCTACATACAAAGAGTTAAAATTCGGGAAAAATAAATAACTTCTATTAACCGTGTTTTCGATTATCCGTGCTGAGTACGGTCCCGTGCGACCCGGATAATCGAGGTTCAACTGTATTTGTAACGTTTTTATCACTATACTTGCATTAGTGGGGCAAAATTATTGCACAACATTTGTCTCGTTGTTTTGAAAATTGTTTTGCCCATACCGCGAAATAACGCTATAATATTTGTTAAAAATCGGTACACTTAGAATACTATGTAGATAAAGACCACTGCAAATGTAGTTGAAAACAAATGTAATATCATTTAAAGAAAGGACGACTTACATTACAGTAAATTCAACTAACATTGTCATTTGTTTTTTAATGTTCGAAAAATGACTAACAATTGTAGTAAAAAATAAACAAACATTTATTTTTTTAAATAACAAAAAACAACTGTAAAAAATTAATGTAAAATCATAAAACAGTAATTTGATGTGGATCGTTTTTTTAAATGAACTGCAAGGTTAGTAAAAAAAATTAATTTGTTCTACAAATGACTGACATTTACATTAAAAATAAAGAAACTGTATTACAACCCAAACAACTACATATTTTTAAAGCAGAATTTCCCTGAGTGTATGTATCGTTGGAGTCTCGTTATTTTAAAATGTTAGCGAAATAATGATTTTTATTTTAATTTAACTAATTTTTTTTCCAAAAGGTTTTTTTTTTTAAATCCGCGAAAAAGTAATATAATATTTCTTATATTTTTTATGGACTTTCCGGCATGGATAAGTAAAATTTGATATTTGGAAAATAAATGTTATAACCATGGACAGGAAGTTCTTGCAAATGCATGGTTTTTTTTTCTTAAGTCTGCGAACAGGGTAAACAAAATATCTTTGCGAATCAAAGAATTTGAGTTAAAATGGCATCGATTTGTTAGTGCATATTTGTTGTCGAATAACCGGTTTTTTCTTAGCTACTCTTTTTTAGCTTCAATATATTAGAATTCGTAAATTTCCAAATTTCATTGCTAAAAACGAAACGTTCTGAAAAATGTTTCTTAAAAATCAGTTCTTAAAAATCATTTTTACTTGAAGATCATTTTTACTTAAAAATCACTCATTTAAAAAAAAATCATAAAATCAAAAATTAATATTTTTGTGTAATTTTTTAATTGTTCCAGTGTTAGTATTCTGTCATTTTATATTTGGCTATAATAACAAATATAAACAAACAAATTATTAATTTTTTACTATAAAATATGTTTGATTCGATTCGTTTTCAATAATGAATAAATAGTTTTGATAACTTCGGAGTGCTCATAAATAAAAATTTTAAATGATGAAAAATTATTATTGTTTTTTGAAAACCGTTGAAAAAATTTCTCTAGCTGATTCAAAATGAATAATAATTTAAAATTTGTTGAATTTGTTTTCTGAGTGTATTTTTAAATATAACTATATAACACAGTGCAGCATTTTTAAGGTCATCGTTTGGTTCCTCCTTCATACCCGTTTTTTTTTTAAGTGTATATCGAAACTAAAAAAAATCCGCAAAGGACTTGGTCAGATTACATCGAAATTTTTTTTTTTGGACACCCTAAGTTTTTGCACCCAAACATGATTTTTTTAAAAAAAGGAAAATTTTTATGGAGTCCATATATCATAAACCGTTCGGAATTTTGTTTTTATGTCTTTGGCAAAGTTGTAGATCCAAACCAAAGCAAAAAAATTCTCATATGGACCGACCCAAAAAAATTGCATCCACTGCATCAAAATTGCAAAAAATTGGGAAAAAATGCTATTTTTTTATGATTTTTTCATGATTTTGTCCTGAAAATGGCTTAAATACTGGGAATTTAAGAAATCTTTCTTCAGCTAAATTATATCTAACAACAATATAAACAACTCTCTAGTACATGTCATCTTAATACGAACATTCCTTAACCCTAGAAAGCACATCGTTTTGCTCACACTTATTTTGCATAGCCAATGTTTGTCGTTTCGACAAAGAAAGACTATATAGGTTAATAACGTTTTTGTTGTTACTTGTTTTCAAATTTACTATTTAAACATTTTATTGTTGTAATGCTGATATGTTTTTGAAAAAATGAATATATTTATTTTATTAATAAAAAGTAATTATTTTATAACGCAATTAACAATTTCATAATTTTTTTTTTATTTTTTGTTTATTTATACAAATGCAAAACATGTGTATTATTAACTGCCGATGATTTTATTCTGCTACGATTTTACCCGAAAAAAGTATAGTAACTTCTGGTAAAATGAGAAACACAATTACTTTATTATCACGCTCTCATTTACCGAATTTTGTTAATAAAAACGCTTTTTGGTAAGATGGAGTCAAAGCGGGTTCGCGAGGTAACGTTTGTCGAACAGAACTAAAATAAGAAAATATATAATTTTAACAGAATAAATAAATAACATACCATTGCTACTCACGCCTGTTAAGGTTTAAATATTTTTGGTGGTGGTTCAAGGTCATGATCTGACTCTGCACTACTACAAGAAGAAAGAGGATCCAAAGGCACATATCTAAATCCAGTGTCTCCTGGGTCTTCCATATCACCATCCTCACACAGGCACACCTTGTGGCTCCACCAACAAACCTCTGCAAGCATTGCGTCCAGCTTCTTGCCTTTGAATCTTTTTTCCATTGGCATTGTGACCTGGTGGAATCGCTCCCCTTGCTCATCTGATTCGGTGGGCAATTGTTTTAAAAAAACATCAATATGATGATGCAAAAAATGCAATTTCAGCGTCATCGATACATTTATATTTTCAAAATATTGCAGCATTTTTGCCACTAATTTCTTTGCTTTTAACAACAAAAAACGGCATTAACCTATATAGTCTTTCTTTGTCGAAACGACAAACATTGGCTATGCAAAATAAGTGTGAGCAAAAAGATGTGCTTTCTAGGGTTAAGGAATGTTCGTATTAAGATGACATGTACTAGAGAGTTGTTTATATTGTTGTTAGATATAATTTAGCTGAAGAAAGATTTCTTAAATTCCCAGTATTTAAGCCATTTCAGGACAAAATCATGAAAAAATCATAAAAAAATAGCATTTTTTCCCAATTTTTTTGCAATTTTGATGCAGTGGATGCAATTTTTTTGGGTCGGTCCATATGAGAATTTTTTTGCTTTGGTTTGGATCTACAACTTTGCCAAAGACATAAAAACAAAATTCCGAACGGTTTATGATATATGGATTCCATAAAAGGACGTTAAAGAGGACGTTAATATATTTGATTATTTTTACCTAGCGCAATTAAAAAAGTTAGCAAAACTTTTGGTAACCCCTAAAGCAGCTTTAAACGATACGTTTTAATAAACAAAATTAAAATAAATTTTAATTGGTCGATTTTATTTTATCTTCTAACAATTTTTTTTGCTTTTAGAGAGTATTAATTTAATGTTGGCTAATGTGACCTTATGAATTGTTTTGAAAACAGTTCTATAACTTTTATATATTAGTTGACACAAGAAAATGATCTGTTCCCAAAGAGTTGATCTATAAGCTGGTGTATTTGAAAAACCAAATATAGGGCCACATTAGCGAACATTCCCTTACTAAAAATATTTAATTTTTACATATGCCGAAAAGATGGAATGAAATTCTTATAGTTTTTTTTTCAAGATTAACATTTTAATTATGTAAAGTATCATAATTAGGGCAACCAAAAATAAGCTAGAGCTTGTTTTTATTTGAAAGGATAGAACAATTTAGATAGAACACAAGTCTTGAAATTATGAAAATTTTGAGTTATATTTTTAGAGCTTTTTTTAGCATATTTTTTTAAATTTGTTTATTTTAGCTTATTTTGAAAATATAAGCTTATTTTTGACTAATTTCTTTAAAAATTAAGCTTATTTTAGCTTTTTTTATATTAAAATAGGGATTTGTGCTTTTTTGATATCAATCAGTATTTTAATTTTTGTTTAATTGAAAGCTAAAAATTTAATGTTATAAGTATTTTGAAGCTTAAGAAAAACTACAACTTGTAGAACTGATGAAGTTCCAAGGAACAAATTATATACAAATTCTAATAAAAAATTATGGAATTTAACGTTTTATTTTTAAATTTAACGTCTTTTTTTTTTGATATTTAACGGCTTGTTTTACTGTTTTTATACTTTTTTTAAACGCTTAAAACATTGTTTTTAGAGTTTTTTTGGTTGCCCTAATCATAATAATCTTTTTTATATTAAAATTTGACACTTACACACAAGCAAAGAACATTAGGGAATCTAATAGTATTAAAAAAAAAACTCGTCGAAAATTTGATAATGAAATGGCTTTGAAGGGAAAATGAAATAAGAGAAATGATAAAATCTCTTTCTATTTAAAAAACTTTCTCTTATTCTACACAAAATGTGGTAAAAATTTATATAAAATCCATTTACATTTAGCATTTCAACGTTAGTCAACAACGTATTTTGCTAGCTTAACATCTATACTAACGAGTTTAACGTACGCGTGTGTATATTTGGATTTGTTAAAACGGATGTGGATTTTATTGTTTTTATTTTTCTAGCGGAAATTGAGGTTTCATTTACGAATGGATATTTAGAATATTGTTTTTAAATAACAGGAAGCAAATAGCATTAATAATACAAATTGCATTTTTTAAATGAAATTTAACAATAAATAATAAAATTTGTGAATTTTGAATGAAATCTAGTGAAGTGTAAAGAACTAAATGTTATGGCTATAAACAAATTTAATATTAATTTTTATATTTGTTGTTAAAACAACAACTAACATGCGAACAGCTTAAAGTGCTGCAAACGAAAACGAAACAAAAAAAAAAAAAAAAAAAACAGAAAATTTTTATGAATATTTCATAAAAAACAACACGCCACAAAAGGATTTTAATTTTTGTTCTTCTAAAGCAAAACGAATTTCAAAACAAAAACGTAAAACAATTTTAATAAAATATGATGGAAAAATGTATAAACAGAAAGATTTAAAAGTTAAAAAGTTTAAAAAAAAACAAGAGTAAGTCAAATTTTTATATGAAATTCTAAGACTTTAAATATTTATAAGAATATACCGTAATAATATTAAAATGTGTTAACATTTTAAAGTCTTTGGTGAATAGTACCACTTAAAGCACAAAGACAAAATTTTTGAAAATAAAATTTAATTTTTTTTATTAATAACAAAGATAATTTTCGCCAACTACATTTGGAATTTATTTCGTCTTTAAAAAGTTTCCTAACCCACAAAAATTAATTATGAATTTCAAGCCTTGTCGGAAGAAGCTATAACCCAAAAGTGCGAAAACCAAAAATGTTTTACTTGATTATGTATTTATGTTGTCGCAGAACAATTTTCGATTATAACCAAAATTTTCTACCGAGCACTTTTTTGTAAAAATCTGTTATAAATTTACAAAATTAAAATTTTCGAATTTTTTTAAAAACTATTCGAGTTATGAAAAAAAGATTTACAACCAATATTATTCCAGAGGAAAACTACGATCGAAATGACTTATTTTGAAATTACAATATTATAATTGTCATAAAAATAAGATTTAGCAATATCGAATATATTGTATTTTTGCCATAAAAAAGTTTATTGAAATAACTCCAAAACAGTGCATCAACAGTACAATGTCTACGCTGAGTTTAATAATGCAACATTTTTTTGTCAGTAACTTCCATTTTGAAGTGTCTTCAGTTAGAAAGGTTGTTAGAGATTTCCTTAAAAAGTACTTGCAGGATCCAGAAAAAATTTGTATCGTTGTAAAGCTTTAAAAGTACCTTCAAAATGATATATATTATATATTATCCAGAGATAAGAGTAGGTTATTTCAATACTAGACAACATTTTTACAAAAATATGTTATATAGACCATGCTCTCTAATGTGGCACTACATCTGGTTTTTTGGGCTGTATATAACTAAGTGGAATATTCCAAATCCAAATATCAGCTTATAGGCCAACATTTTGGACTATAGATCATTTTCTTGTGGCAACTAATTATAAAAAGTTATATAACCATTATCCAAACGTCCACATTAGGAAACATGTACCCTAAAGGTGACCTAAAATAAAAATCCTAAAATCATATAAAATTGTTACAAAAAATTAAAATCAACAAAAAATTGTATTTGAATTTAAATTAAACTTTATTTTAATTTTGTTTATTAAAACGTCTTATGTATCGTTTAAAGCTGCTTAAGGGGTTATCTACCATATGTAATGGTAACTTTTCTAATTTCGGTTAACAAAAGATATGTATATATTTTTGTTGTTCTTAAATTTGTTGAACATTTTTCCAAAATGGACAAAAACAGTTAAAGTGATGGGTAAACCATTTAAAAAAGTAACAAATAAAATCCAAACGTCTGTTACAGCCATTGCATTATGGCTAAAACAATGGAGAATGAAATTAAACGAAAGTAAAACTATCCATATGTATTTCACTAATAGAGAAATTCTGCATTCACCAGTTTTTATAAACAATATCCAAGTACCAAGTACCTTGGCATGACTCTGGATACTAAATTAAAGTGGAAAGAGCATGTTAAAACGAAAGTAACCGAAATGAAGTTAAAGTATCGACAACTTTATTGGCTACTTGGGCATAATTCACAACTGTCCATATTCAACAAATTACTGGTTTACAATCAAGTTATCAAACCTATTTGGACGTATGGATGCCATCTTTGGGGCTGTACCAAGAGAAGCTACATTCAACTTATTCAAACTATTCGAAACAAGTTCTTATGCATAATTACTAATGCTTCATGGTATGTACGCAATGAGGACCTTCACAGGGATCTTAAGGTAAACACTGTCAGAGAAGAAATTAGAATCCAAGCACAAAAACACGCAAGAAGCCATCAGCACCACACAAATTTGGATCTCAACAACATATACGAAGCTCAGGCTACAGGTCGAAGACTCCATAGGTTATTACCCATGAACTTGGCTAGACAATAAATGCAATTTATCAACTATAAAGTGTAGCAAGTGTGCTATGAATTTTAAATTGCTTTTTAATAATTTCGTTAGGAAAATATTACTTAATGAGTAATCTTGTACTCAGTTGTAATTATTAAATAAAGGTAAAAAAAAAAATTTAAAAAGACTAAATCTTGGAAAAAAAAATGCAAAAAAAATAAGAAAATATATCAAAGGTCCACTTTAGGGAACATCATAAAAATTTTTATGGAATCAATTAGTTTTATAAATTATAAATAGTTTTATAATGAATAAAATTCTTACCGTTTGGAAAATTCTTTATCACTGGCTTATTGGTCACTTGTTATGTTAATGAAAAATTATACTTTATATTGTATTTTTTCGCAATGACACTATAAATCTACAAAAAAAACGTGTGTATTCACGTCGAAAGTTTATTAAAATAGAGACAGCGAAAATTAAACTTGATAACAGTTGTCAGTTTCGACACATAAATGAAACACAGAAAAAAACGAAAGGTCCACTTTGGGGAACAGGCTACAATAGGAGACATTCCCTTTTACAAAAAACTGTTATTAAGATTTAATTTCTTATATATTTTTTTTTATAAATATAGTAAGATTTAAGCTTGAACAAATAGAAGTGTTTTTAAGATTTTATTTTCTACTTTGATTTTTTTTAATATGAATAATTTTGTTTTATGGGAAATATCAAAAGCTTAGGTTTTATTTGATACAGAAAAATCTGTACCCATTTGTGAATAAAAAAAAATTATAAAAACAATTTTTTTTTTTATTTCAATTTTTCATAATTTTTGAAATAAAATATTTTATAACCTACTACCATCTCTGAAAATTAAATAATGTTACATATCATTTTAAAAGCTCTTCAACAATACCCATTTATCCGGATCCCATTTTTTAGGTAAATGTACAAAACCTTTGCGTATTAAAGACTCACCCACTTTGAAATAGGTGTGATAACCAAAAAAAAAACAGCTTCATTAAAGTCAGAGTAAACTTTTTAGTCGATGTAAAATTTTGGCATAATTTCGGTTACTTTGATTTATGAAAAAATACAATACTTTCGATATTGATAGCTTGTATTTTTTGACAGCTATTATATTGCAATGGAAGTATGTCAGTTAACAAAATTAATTTTGTGTTCTCTTCTATTAGAAATAATTGAATTTATAAGCTTCAAAGCGTTTAACCATTAACGACAGTCTTAATATTTAATATAAAACCACTTTACGCTTACATAAATTATATTTTTCAAAATAAAATAGCAATGGTTTATGTTGTGGATGGTCACGTAATATTTAATGTAATTAAGATTTTTTTATAAATTGTTAACAATTTTATGTTTTCATTATCTATTCCTAAAAAAAGATTTTACCACAAATTGTTTTTGTTTTTAAATACTCTTAAAATTCCTACATCACGTATGAGTGTTGAAGAGATAAACAAATTAATATTACGTATACGTCCGGTGGACGTATTTTGTAAATGAAAATGAAGCGACTCTGAAACAAGTAAGACATTTTTAGTGAAACAAAAAGTATTGTAAAGATAAACTAGACTGTTTTTCATTCTTTAATTTAGCTAAAATGTCAATATAATATTTAAAATTCTTATAGAAAGGCAATTTAAAAAAAAAACTTCCTTCAGTTACTTAAATTTTGTATAAATAATTCATCAAATATCGGTTAGCATTCGAATCATTGGTTAAATTAAAAGTTTTAATATTACATTTACATGGTAATTAGTTTCATTTAGTTTTTTTTTTTATTATATATCAATTTATTGTCAGACTATGAAAAAAAAAGTTAAAAATTTTAACAAACTTTATTTCTTACCTAACCACATTTGCTATTCTTTAGTTTCAAAGTTTTTCTTTAAACTTGTTTAAACAAAATTTATTTTGTAAAATTTCCAAAGAAATAATTTTATATTATTTTCTCAAACTAACTAACCGCAACAACATGTAGATATAACACCTTTTATACAATCGTACATGTGATTTTGTTATATAATTCCTTGTTTGTTTAACCCATTAAAAAACGGAAAAAAAAATTTCAAAATGAAAATCTTTCTTAAGGGAATATCTATCAACTGATATTATAAAGGATGACATATTTTAAGTTTCGGACCTTTTGAAAGTTACATAGCGTTAGTTTTTTCTTCAAGTTTAAAATTTTTTTTATATAGAAAAATTTTTATAATCTTTTCTATATTTTTTCTATAGAAAACTTACTGATAATGGGACTTGTTTTGCAAAGAAAAATTAACTAAACAAATTATGTGATCACAATTCTACTAAAGATCACTTAAAAGAGTGTAACATCTTGATATTCAATACCACAATATCTAAAGTTCTTCATAACATAAATTTTTACCCCCAGAAAACATACTAGGTAGTAGTAACCGTATTTTTTAGCCAATCGAATGATTCGATTGTGGCTCTCGAATTTTTTGGTAGTTATCACCGAATTCTATAGTCTTGACAGAATTTCTGTTGTTTCAATCGAAGGATTATTATGAAGAAATCGACTGGCAACAAAGCTACTGCAGAGTCTGTTTTCTGTATATATTATTCTTTCTAAAAAAAAAAAAAAACTAAAAAGTTTTTAGATTTGGAGACTTTTTTCATAAAACAATCATTTCAGGTTACTAACACAAAAAATTGTGCATTTAAGGGTTAAAGATAGCTTTTTCATCTTTCGGCTCATATCGCACTTATTTTTTATTTTCGTAAATTTGCCAGTGTTATGGTTACAAATTTAGTCTTTGTCCTAGTTTCTTAATTTTGTGGAATTTTGTTAAGAAAATAAAAGTTTCCTTGTATCTGAGTAATTTTCGTGGATGGTAACCGATTGGATGCGGTTATCGGTAAGGCTATTTTCTATTATTTTGAAAACGGTATTTTAGAGGTAACGATATTTCAGTTAGCGTTAAGTGTATTTTACTTATTTCGGTAACAATATTTTAGTTATTTCGGTAATGTTATTCTAAGAATACCTGATTTTATGTTTTTCGGTAACTGTATTTATATCCGCATTCCAATGACTGGATTGTTCATGATCAAAGATAAAAAATATATATTTATTTACTGCGATTATTTTTTCTGATCTTGTCATATTATTTCTGTAACGGTATTTTAAGGACAACGCTATTTCAGTTATTCCGTAACGGTATTTTGGCGATAACGGTATTTTAGTTATTTCGGTAACGGTATTTTAGGGACAACGATACTCAGTTGAAAGGGTTTTCAATCAATAACGGTATTTTAGCGGTATTGCCTGCCATAATTAGCAATTTCTTCAAAAAAAAAATGTCTAAGAACAATTTCTTTTTACAGAAAATCTCAATAACTCGGAGACAAATATTCTGAAGAACTCAAATCTAGGCAATGCTTTTTATGTGAAATATTTTGAAATTCTCTAATTTTTCCTATTTCCTATTATTATACTCTGCGCCCCGGTAGGCTTGTTGGTAGCATGCTGGCTTATCAGTGCGGGGGTCGTGGGTTCGATTCAGATTCAGACCAGAGGCACTGGTCTGTTAACGCTACAATGCGACGAAGGCCATGGTAGCTAGTGCTCGGTTAGGGAAAGTAATAGTATATAATTTGTAATTATATGAATATTAATTAAAAAAAAAAAAAATTTTATATACAAGAATTCTTAAATTTTTAAAAATTTGGGGACTTTGTCTACAGGATTTTAATTGTCGACCAAATCTCAAAATAATATATTGATAAAATGAAGCTTATGAAATAATGTTTCAAATGATTTATAAATTGTTCACGCTGCTGGGGTCGCAGATTTTAGTGTATTAATATGCTTTAAAGGCGAAGAATGTAGAAATATCGTATTAATTAAATTGTTTGTTTTTATACAAGTTTAATTAAATATAATTACCTCTTTTTACCGGCCCTGTACATTAGAGTGTTAAATACTAAAGTTCGGTTATCTTAAAATAAATAAACTAACAAATTCTGAATTAATGGGTTAAATATATCTATTTGTTTTACAGTTAAAGCAACAGTACAAGTTGCACAAGTTTAACAACTAAACATTTTACTTTGTATGTGTAAAATTCCACAAAGAAAGAAATATCCGATTTACAACACTTCAAGAACATAAACTACAACAAGTGGCTACAACCCAAACAATAAAAAACACAATTCGTGTTCTTAACAAAAAAAAATTACAACAACTTAAAACGCTTGTTTATTAGCGGTTTCTTATTAACAGTGTGTAAAAAGTATACAGAATTATTTCAATGAAATAATAATTATAAATGATTTATAAGAAGTAATTATAAATAATACATAAGTCAAATTGTTTGCATATTTTGCAGTCTAATGTATTATTCTAAACCTATTAAATCAACTTCATTCATGTATAAAAGGGTAATGCTGGCGTATGATTAATTTCCAATATAAAAATAAATAACAATCATACGCTGTGGTATATCATTAATGCATATTAATGGGAATTACTCTATAGAGTTTTACAACTTAATTTACAAGACATTTTTAGACTACTTATTAAGGCTTCGTTTAATTATATATATATATGTACATAAATTAGATATGTGATGATATCAAATTTTATCCGAAAAATGACAAGTTATAATTGTATCTAAAATACATTAAATTGTATCGAATTCGATACAATCGTATCGAATTAGATTGAATTCGATACAATCGTATCAAATTAGATAGAATTCGATGCAATTAGATACAAATTAGTACAATTTGATGTATTTTAGATAAGATTTCATCCGAATTTTGTACCCATACAAATTTTTGGGTATTATATATAATTGTATCGAGTTAGACATTATTTAATATTTTTTAATAAGATAACAGTTACTAGTTTTTTTTTCAAGAATTGTATAAAATTATATATAACTTCAACAAATTTCAAAAACGATTCTATGTTATTTGAAACGACTATTTTTAATTATACCTTGTGTGCGCCCCGGTAGGCTAGTTGGTAGCGTGCTGGCTTATCAGTGCGGGGGTCGTGGGTTCGATTCACACCAGAGGCACTGGTCTGTTTTCGCTACAACGTGCCGAAGGCCATAGTAGCTAGTACTCGGTTAGGGTAATGGTATATAATTTGTAATTATATGATTATTAATTAATAAAATAAAAAAAATAAAAATGAAGCGTATGAAATAATGTTTCAAATGATTTATAAATTGTTCACGCTATGTCGCAGATTTAAGTGTATTACTATGCTTTAAAGGCGAAGAATGTAGAAATATCGTATTAATTAAATTGTTTGTTTTTATACAAGTTTAATTAAATATAATTACCTCTTTTTACCGGCCCTGTACATTAGAGTGTTAAATACTAAATTTTGGTTATCTTGAAATAAATAAACTTACAAATGTTGAATTAATGGGTTAAATATATCTATTTGTTTTACAGTTAAAGCAACAGTACAAGTTGCACAAGTTTAACAACTAAACATTTTACTTTGTATGTGTAAAATTCCACAAAGAAAGAAATATCCGATTTACAACACTTCAAGAACATAAACTACAACAAGTGGCTACAACCCAAACAATAAAAAACACAATTCGTGTTCTTAACAAAAAAAAATTACAACAACTTAAAACGCTTGTTTATTAGCGGTTTCTTATTAACAGTGTGTAAAAAGTATACAGAATTATTTCAATGAAATAATTATAAATGATTTATAAGAAGTAATTATAAATAATACATAAGTCAAGTTGTTTGCATATTTTGCAGCCTAAGGTATTATTCCAGACCTATTAAATCAACTTCATTCATGTATAAAAGGGTAATGCTGGCGTATGATTAATTTCCAATATAAAAATAAATAACAATCATACGCTGTGGTATATCATTAATGCATATTAATGGGAATTACTCTATAGAGTTTTACAACTTAATTTACAAGACATTTTTAGACTACTTATTAAGGCTTCGTTTAATTCCTGTTGCAGTGTTTAAAAATGCCAATTAATTTCTTTAATATTTCTTAATTATCTACCCATGTAACATCAAATTATATATATGTACATAAATTAGATATGTGATGATATCAAATTTTATCCGAAAAATGACAAGATATAATTGTATCTAAAATACATTAAATTGTATCGAATTCGATACAATCGTATCGAATTAGATTGAATTCGATACAATCGTATCTAATTAGATCAAATTCGATGCAATTAGATACAAATTTGTACAATTTGATGTATTTTAGATAAGATTTCATCCGAATTTTGTACCCATAGAAATTTGTGGGTATTATATATAATTGTATCGAGTTAGACATTATTTAATATTTTTTAATAAGAGAACAGTTACTAGTTTTTTTTTCAAGAATTGTATAAAATTATATATAACTTCGACAAAATTTCAAAAACGATTCTATGTTATTTGAAACGACTATTTTTAATTATACCTTGTTTGTGTGATAACTAGAGATGTCACAAGTAGTGTATTGGAATACCGAATCTTTTGCCGAATAGTTCTTACATTATTTTTTTCAACCTCCGTATACTTACAAAAATAAAGCAAATCAAACATATTAGCTAAGTTGATATTAGTATTTCGATCTGGCAAAAGATCTCATCAGAACCCGAAGTTTTAGAAAAGCTAGAGCCTCCATAATAGGCGGAACTTTAACAAAAAACCTATTAATCATCAATTTTGCTCCATTCTTGTGTTCTTAGTAATCAAGCACGTGGTTGGGGTCTTTTCCTAACAATCATCATGACGTTACTTAACTTTGAAGACCAAAAATGTTTTATTAATATAAAAAATTTTTAGTCTTTACTCTGGCTCAAGTAATATTTTTTTAATGTTATATTAGTTTTTTGTTTTTATTTTTATTTTTCATTTTCATATAAATTTGATACAAAAGTACACTGTACTTTGGAAACGTAATACTGTTTATGTTGACAAAGCAGCAGTGTCTGACATTTTTATGATAACTCATAAATCACAACTCCGCAATCATATAATTAACTAGTATATCTAAAATCACTCGGAAAATATTGTTCATATGGCAATACATATAATTTAATTTAGCTTTGTAGTGGACCATATATAATCATATCTTTATTCAATTAAAAAATATCCAAAGCAGTGGATGTCATATATTTCTATATAATTTTGTATGAAACAATATATAGCTTTATAAAATAATATTTTTAATATATTATATATAATTATATGAACATTTATGTTGAACTATATGCGAGCCCATATATAACTATATTATAATATATAATTAGGTATATTAAGTACAATCATATACAGGACTATATAAAATAGAATATTGCTATATATACCCACATATGCAAATTTTTAAAGCAACACAAAGCTACACATAGAAAAAAATTTATCTATTTGTCAACTGAAATTCGGTTAATACGACTCAAATTTGGTTACTACGAATTTCCGACGGTTTGGCACAACTTAACATTAGTTTTCAAAACAAATTTCGATTAATTCAACTAAATTTTAGTTGCAACACCCAAAATATTCAGAAATCCAAGGTAAATATCGTTGTACTAACTGAATTTACAAGTTGTTACCATTAATATACACTTTTTAATTCGGTTGGCACTTTATTTCTCTGTGTGTATATACAATTAGATTCGAATATTTATGCCATAACATAAATGTTTATATGACTATATAAAAACTTTTTTACTTGGGTATACATTTTAAATTTTTGTATACTTATTTACCATATTGTTTGTCTACTTTTAATGGGTTATACCATATTGTTGTTCACAAACATATGCCTTTATATTCATTTGATATATATATATATATATATATAAAAAAACCAAACTAAATTTGTTAAAGAAGTCGTCTGTTTGAAATTTGTTTATTTTGTTAATGTAGTAATTATTATTCTTGTTCTTTTTGGTCTCATTTGTGTGTGTTTTTTTGTTGTTGTTTAATTAATAACCCAGCAAAATTTTTTTGAGCTGGTTACCTCAGAATCTTTTTTTTTTATAAAGAGAAGCAACACTCAGGAAATTCTTCCTATTAATTAATGTGTTGCTTTCTTTGGAAAGGGGATAGTGGAGAGATGAAAGGTGGTGAAAGATGAAGGGCTTCAAACATGGCAACACTGCGAGATGATAAGTCTCAGAACAGTTGTTGCTCGCCACCTGATGTAGAGTTGGCGAATTTATTGAAGCTTTTTGTTTCATAGCCCTGATTCATTATTTTACTTCGGTGGGGTTAAGTGCTATGGGAACACCGAAGGTGGGCGCAGCGATACATATAAGTGATAGAAAACTCATACATATTATTTTTCTAAATTGATGTTGTCGTCACCGGGAATCGAACCCGGGACCATCTGTGTAACAGTCCAACGCGTTAACCATTACACCACAACGAACAGCTTATTTTGCCACCGGTTGCATAGAACCGGATCTAGAACAGGTTCCTGGGCTTGTAAGGCTTCACTGTCTCTTGACCAGTTCTTTAAATAGTTCTAGAACCGGTTCTAAAGCAACCTGCTGTTGTTTGTAGGTAAAGAAACTGTTGTAAATAGGACAAACTCCATACAAAAATAAATCGGTTGTAGAACAGAAATTAGAACCTATTGTAATACATTATAAGTTGTTCTGCAACCTGTTATTTGGATTTTACTATTTTACTGGGAAACAATACCTTCATTAATGTTGTAGGTTTTTATAAAACAGTTTAAGGAAATAAAAACAAGAACAAAATGGTTCATTAATTTTATAAAAAACGAAGACATTTGAAAATTTATTTCTTCTCTTTGTCTGGGTTTAATTTTCTCATAGTCATATAATCCTGATAACACGAGTTTTGTTGTACTCTTATATTTTTTATTTTTTATTTTTTTTTTTCGTTTTTTTTTTTTTTTTGCAAACTAATGAAAATTTGTAAAAATGGCTTGTCACCAGAGGGAACATAATTTTCATTTTTAATGTATATTTAAAATAATTTCCGTTTTACTAGGTATTTAAAATTCTTAAAGCTTGTTTGGGGGATTTTTTATATAATACACAATTAACTTGTTGTAGTGTAGAACAAATTTAATTGCTATAATATGATTTCTTTTAACATTCAATAAATTAATTTTTATAAAAAGTATTCTATTGATATTGATTTTTTGTATAGAGTCTTTCAGTCAGCTGAATGAAATAACCCGAAAGTTACGATCTAAAAATTTGTGATTGGTTTTGGGAATGTATTAGTCTTTAAAATATGGACAATAACGTTTTTTTTTTTTTTATTAATTAATAATCTTACAATTACAAATTATATAATATTACAATAACCGAGCACTAGCTACTATAGCCTTTGGCGCGTTGTAGCAAAAAACAGACCAGTACCTCTGGTGGGAATCGAACCCACGACCCCCTCACAGATAAGCCAGCACGCTACCAACTAGCCTACCGGGGCGTACTTTTATTTTGGGCAGGGGTAGGCAATTCCTCGATAGTCGCAAACAATATTATACACAGAGAAAAATAAACTCCCAACCTAATTGAAATGTGTATTTTGGTGTCTACAACCACTTAATTCGGTTAGTACAACAATATTTAAATATGATAATATATTGGGTATTAGAGTTTGTACGGTTGTACATACCGATTACAGTCGCAGTAACCAAATTTTAGTTGGCAAATTGCTAAATTTTTCTCTGTGTGTATAAAATTTCAGGTTTTTAGATGAAAAGCGCAAGTTAAAGATAAATTACGATTTAACTAAAACTTTCCTAAACAATTTTAATATGCATTTACTACTTGTCTAGCCCTGCTCTCAGCGAAATTCCTCTTAAAGTTCAAATTCGAGTCCGCTAATAGACAATTTTAATTTGATTAAAACCTTAGTTTTTTTCGTCTATAAAACAAGTTAACATATATACCAATTGTGGCAATTTTTTTTAATTTCTACCGTGTTATATCTTTTTGATTGATTTTTGCGAATTTAATCGTTTAATATCATTACTTTTTTATAGCTTTTTTATGCTTTGTTTTAACAATTTTTTTTTTTGTATTCAATACCGGTTTTATCGAATTTTTTTTAAACATTTTTAGCGGTTTTATATTTATTTATATATATATTTATTTATTTGTTGGATTAGATTATGTTTACGATTGTTATCGGTTTTGGCTGTTTTTGTTTAATTAAAACTTTTTGGATTTTTGTTTAGATTTTCGAATTTTTTGGATTTTAAAACAAAGAGTAATTGTCTTTTTTCGATTTTAACATTTTTTTTAGTTTATAGAAAATTTTTAACTTTGTTGCTATTTTTTTTTTTTTTTTTTAATTTTCGGCCTGTTTTTGTCACTCAAAAAATTCGTGTAAATGAGTGAAGAAATTCATTTTGGGGTTCTGTATCGCAAATGTCACTTTGAATTGAGTGAAAACATAAGAGTTGTCGTTTTCGTCTCTTTTTTGGTTTCCACATTGCGATTTGAAACGTCAAAAACAGACGTTCACAAAAAAGTATTCGTCAAAGAAAAAAGGCAACACAATTTAATATTAAAAAAAAAAATATATATACTTTTTAACAAAAAATTGTACTAAAAAATCACTATCAAAACCCATGGCAATTGACCCGATCATTTTTAGCTGTAAATGTTTTTGTTTTTTTTTATACAAATTATATTTTTATCACCACTTTTATTGTTTTCTAAATAAAATAAATAAATTTTTTTTTCAAGCAAAAATCAGCTGTTTTTGTTTATATTTCATTTATTTTTCGTTGGTCATCTACCAACTAAAAATAAGTTATTTGTATATGAAAAAAGTAAACAAAATGCGAAAAACATTACTGTTTGTCAAAACGTAAAGCTTTACGTAATCAAACGTAAGTCAAACGAACGAATTATAAATACTAATTTCATTACGTATTCGTTCGGGTGCCACACGTTCGTGTGGTAGTATACACGTCTTGTAAAAACAAGCCGTTTGCCTTTATTGTTTTGTTTTTTATTTTTAGTTTTTTTTTTTAAGTTTTAACGGTTTTACCGTTTGTTTTTTTGCAACTGTTCCACTTTTCTGCGTTGCTTTTTACAATTTTTACAAACTAGCGATTTTGTAATTTTTTAAATGTGTGTGTCTGTTTTTACAGAATTTTTAACGGAGTTGGTAATTTTTTTGTTTTTACATTTGAAGCAATTTTTTAACTCTGTTTTTCCTTCGGTTTTGGTCAGATCTTTAATTTAATTTTTGAGAATTTTTTATTTGTTTTGTTAATTTTGCAGTTTATTAATTTTTTTTGTTGTTTTATTTTTTATCTGTTTTTACCAGTTTTATCCGGTTTTATCTCATAATAATTCCGATAATGAAGCATCCATAGAGTTTATGAAACGCTTTCATAAAATTCTGTAGTAATGAAAATTAGTATAGGAAAGTTTCATTAAATTAATAAAAATCCTCATAAACATCTTGAAAAAATGTATTGGAATTAAGCCAATAAAACGCTTCAAATAATTTATGATACGAGTTCATAGAAGTTCAAAATCCAAAAAAGTCTTCATTGAATTAATAAAACACTATAAAATATGTTGAAGACTTGAGAATTAAAAAATTAAATTGGAAAGTTATGAAAATAATGAAATTTAGAAAATTTATGAAAAAAATTAAATGAGTTTAGTCTTAATATTAATTGAATTTCTTGTATATAATGAACTTTTTCATTGAATAGATTCATTCTATGAAATTCTTTCCTTAATATCATGACGAATAATTCATTTAGTGTAGATTTTTTATTTCGGCGTTTATTATATTTAATCGCTTTTTTTTATCGGTTTGTGATTTTTTTTTGCGTATGTTTTTTTTTTTTAATTTCAGCAAATTTTGTTTAATAGTTTTAGTAAGTTTTCCAATTCTTTATTGTATATTTTTTATATTCATTGTTTTTAACCGGTTTATGATTTATTTTTTATTCAGGAGATTTTCACTTATTTCGGCGATAATATTTTTTTTTTATTTTAATTTTAGTAATATTTTGTAAAAAATTTATTATTAATTTTTCTGGGTCTTATTTTCGTGTAGCACTTTTTAACGATTTATTAAATAATTTATTTTTTTTTCTTCTATTTTTAGCAATTTAAACAAATTTGGGTAAGTTTTTCTGATTTTACTTTGTATTTAAATTTTTGTTTTTTCTTTATTTTTATTATTTTTTTTTTTTTTTAATTCGACAATTTTTTAAAAGTTTGCATTTTTTATAAACACCTATACTAGATATTATTAGTAGGCATTTTGTTCCCCGATTTATAGAATAGTCTCTATAATATTTTATAGAGTTCTCATTATCTCTAGAGTCGAATATACGTTTTGACTTTTTTGTGTTTGTAACAAAACCCACATAAAACAGTTTCTTTCATTTGAAATAATTCCCTTGACTTTATGCGAAAACATTAATCCAAAATTTTTTTGCGCGGTTTTACTCTCTGAAAAATAATTTTTTTTGCATATTTTTTGCGACGAAGTTTTAATAGATATTTCTTGTTTACGAATTTGTTTCGTATTCATCATTTGGAGGGTATAAAAGATTCTGCTTACATAGGAGGGATTCTGGAGCGAATCACCAAACCCCTAATAAAACTTGGGTATGTGATAAAGGAGATAAAAGTAGGAAATATTCAGTACGAAACATACGTGACCGAATTTTTAGGCAGTAAAAATGGCTTTAAAGTTTGTTCGAAAAGTTTTGGTTTGAGAACTTTTTAATACTCTTTTGGATCTATTGGATGGATCTTTTTGAACACCAAAATTTAAATTATGGTCACTTTTAACCCCTAAACATACCCAAGTTTCATTGTGATTTGAGAGTCCGCATCCGGATACCTCAGTGTTTTTACTTGTTTTTGTTGTTGTTATATTAACATGGTGTAATACTGTATGCTTTCATATACTTGAAGTAATAAAGAATATTTAATGATTAATATTGTACCACAAAAATAAGATAATATTGTTTATATATTAAAAAAAAATTGTATAAAACATGAAAAACCTTTTTAGAACCTATACATGCCAAATATTGTTACACTGAGAGAATTACCTGCATGATATCGATGAATTTTTACATTAAATCTATGAATTATCACTGGAATTCGTCCATTGAAAGTTTTCGTTAAATTAAACAGTTTTTCATATTAACTATTTATTAAAAACTTCATACTACTAATGAACTACTATAAAGTTTAAGAAATTTTTTAATCACATTGTGAAGAAAACTTCGTGAGTTTATTAAAAAAAAAAAATTCATTAAAACTCGTCCAAGGAATTCTCTCTGTGTACTGATAAACTTATTCATAAACCAAATAACTTATCTTTACACAAAAAACTTTTTTTTTTGAACTACTACTAAATCAGTAGTTTTGTAATTAATCATAGATGAGATAAGTTTTTATTAGAAAAACGCAAAAAAAATCAGCAAATAAAATTTATTCTAGTAAAAGTCTTTTTCCCCCAAAAAGCAAAAAAAAAAAAAAAAGATAAATTTGTACATCAAATTCTTGTTCATTATCTTTTTGTAGTATAAAACTCTCATTAAAAGTCTCTGGAGATGATTAAATTGTAATTAGGTACGCCGTATTCAGTGACATTAAGTTAAACTTAAAAAGGCCAACGTTAATTTCCAAAAAGACTAAAAGAAAAGTTCTTAAATTGCCATAAAGAAGAACATTCAACCAACCCATATCCAAACCATCAATTGCCTGCCAACACATCTCTGTCACCATCTTTACTTAACGCAAAAAAGATGATGGTTATAATGCAATACAATTCAACTTTTTTTTTGCAAGTTTTTCCATTTTTTTCTTCAAGTTTTTCTTATTTTTTTTTTATTTAACTCGTGTTTGCCCTCCACTTGCAGTAGGCAATATAGTTGAGTCTTACAAAAAGTTGATTAATCCAATAGAAATAGCAAAAATTCAAAATAAATGGGGAGTAAAAAAAATTTCAAAATATGTCTGACAAATTATAAATTTTGAATTCAGATTTTTTTTTTATTAAAAACCAAATAATCACCAATTTAAATAAAACATTAAAGTACCTTCCTTGTAATATAAAATCAAAAATTTTCTGAAATTTTATATTTTCCGCTGGGCACCCTAACACTTCAAAAGAATTCATTAAAATGTCTTAAAAAATAAAACTTTTCTACTTGGATTATAAGAAATATTTAAAAATTCTGTAAGAAAAAATAAACTTAAATTTAACCAAGTTCACTATAAAATAAAGACGTCTAACAAGGGATGTATCCCGACCCGAACCGGCAGATCTTACTGAACTCCGTATATGTTGTAGAGAATAAAAATTTAAGGGATCCGTGTTTTTTAAGCTGCCCAATCTCATGTTTAGCTGTTACTATGTGGGGTCAAAAATTACCCCATTCATGCGACTTTTCCTGAAGAGCCTTCCCCTATATTTCAAATCAGACTTGGGCGACGTCAATTACATTTCACAATCATTCACATGTGAAATTTTTTTATATCATTAATAATTTCAGACCTACGCTCACACTTCTGAGCTGAAACGTTTCTTTGGAAAATTTGTAAAATTTTTAATACCAAACATGGGGATTAGTAACAACATCTAGGTATTTAATTACAGGGCAATTACTCAATTACACCCAATTACATGTAATTAGATGTACAAATGTAATTGACCTGTAATTAAATACACAAATATTGGTATTATGTCCCATGTCTGGTGTTGACAAAATTTAAAATTTAGCAAAATTTAAAATTTACGCCCATAAGTGTGACCGTAGGACTAATCTTATTAATGATATAGAAAAATTTCACAAGTGGATGATTTTGAAATGTAATTGACGTCGCACAAGTCTGTTACAAATAATTCAAAAATATGGCAACTCTGGATCGACTATATAGGTAATATTGGTATCACAATTTTTGTTTTCTTGAGTACTTTAACCCTGCGTACAAAGTTTTGATACAAAAACAAATGTAACCCTACTTTTTAACCCTTAAAAGTGAGATTGGGCAGCTAAAAAAAATACGTCTAGTTTTTGCTCCTTTACAATATATCCAAAGTTCATTAACATCTGCGAGTTCGGGTCGGTATATACCTCCCATGTAAGCCAACAGGCTTCATAAGTTTAAGACAGTGATTTTGTTCAGATTTAAATTTTAATATTTTTCATTTCATGTAGAAATCAATTTTAAATCTAAAGAAAAATAATTTTTTGTTGAAATTTTTTAAAATAAATTGTGCCCACATGGGATTCGAACCTTTGACTTCAGGTTGTCATTAAATCGCTTTACCATCTGAGCTATATCGACATGTTATTCTTTGATAGATAAAAACATAAATGACTTGTTGGTACAAAATATTATTACTCTCCAGCTTACAAAAAATCAAAAATAAGTAGTTATATATGTACTTACTAGAGTTGTAAAAATTATGAGTCTGAAAATAACTATTCAAAAAATTTTGAGATCATTGCTTTATATTTAAAGTAATGATATAAATAAGTACTTTGTGTAGGGCATTATTTTTTGTATTCAAAATAATGGGAAAATTAACTTGTAAGTCCTTATTATTTGTGTTAAAGTAATGCAGAGAGGCAGCTGGTGTCATTACTATTAGTAAGAAAAGTGAGGACATGTCATTACTGTTTTTACACTGGGAGTTTAAAGTTTATTATTGAATTTAATCACTGTTCTTAACGAGCCGAGCCTTTGCTGTTCTTTCAGGGTCGATGACTGGATCGGTTGCTTTTATTTTGCGCATCCTCTACTTTAAAGTAAATAACATCTTAAATAAAGTCCATTTCATAGTACACAACGATCTTTCTTAAACATAGATTTTCCATTACAGCTTTTTACATTTATTCATTACATTTAGATTTTTCCTGATTGGTTTCTTTGAAACTTTTGAAAAATAAGTTTTCATTAAACGGCCCATTTCTTTAGTAACCAAAAATGGTCGTTAAGCGAGCAAATATTAACAAAAATATTTTTCATTTAATATAGAATTATATTTAAGAAAAAGAAACGAGTTGAAAAACAGTAAATATATTCTTAGAATTTTTTTGATTTTATGATACAAAAAAAAAATCCTTTTTTATACATAATCAAAGAAAAAGTTTTTAAAACCCAAAAGGAACTGTAGTGGGAGTTAAATGGGTGGGTTATGGATTTTTTAAATATATAAAGCATGTCTGTTTTTATTGCAATACTTTCAGTAATTTCATATTTATATTATTATTCTCATGGTCAATACAAGTAAATAATATTTATTGTAAAATTTTAATTGAAAACTGTCAAAAACAATTTAACACTTGGCTATTTAATTGATGTATATTAAATTAATTTGAAAACATAATTAAATTTAAACAATTAGCAAAATAATAACACGGTTCAACAAAATCAGAAAAAGTTGATACATTTTGGTTGCGACATATAATTTTTCAAAGACTTTGGGACGCAGATCACGAATATGGCCTTAGAATTTTAAAGTTAGCTGTAGTTAAAAAAAATATTTGCAAAAAAACTTTTTGTAGGAAATTCTTTTTTTTTTAAAGCTTTTTGCAAAAATGTTCAAAATTTAAAACAAAATGTTACTTTTTTACAACATTCAAGTAGTATGAACTATGCTTTTTAATTTAATATAGGTATTACACGTTTACAGGTTTACACAAATTTAAAATTTCTCATTTTGCACGATTTCGTTAATAAAAAATCTACAACGAAAAGAAGAACCAAATTTGTTATATGTACTATGTACCTTTAGAAAACATCACTGGTTGCATAATTTATGAAAAAAAAACTAGCATACTCTCTCTTTTAGTTTAAGAAAAAATCGCTTAAACTACAAAATTTTGATATATTTTTTATGCATTAAAAATATGGAGTCTGTGACAAATCCTAATTAATAAAATTTAGATAAAAACCTTTTAGTACGAGTATGTTTAACACATGTTTTCTAATCAATACCAACAAAGTTTTAGTTAATTTAAGTGCGTTTTTCAGAAAAAAAAACGATTTTAAATGATGCCATAGAAAATTTATACAAAATTGATTTAAAAAAAAAAAAACGTTATAAAAATTGTACTTAAGGTTGAATTTTCTGAAAATTTCCATTAAGGGGTTTTATAAAATTCACAAAATAGAAAAATAAGTGAAGTTTTCAATTTAATTGCAAGCATATCCTACATCCTTCACCCAATTGCAGTAAACTGATATGGTTCCTAAACCTCAAAGTCCACACTTTAAAACCATATTAAGAAATAAGAAAAAATTTTGAAGAAAACCCTAAATTTGCGGATATTTTGAAAAGTAGAGCTAATATCAAAATTTGGGGTTCACATTCGTGATGTTCGACCTAAAATCTATATACTTTGTAATCAATCAAGATTCACCATTTCATATTTTATATCGATATCATGTTAAGGTTCTGGGGCTCAGAATGTTTTTATTTAATTTTAAACAAACGAATAAAAAAAATAAGGCGTTTTTTTTTCGAATGTGCATCAGGATATACATTAGTGCGAGTCTATTTAAAAATCGCTCAACTTTCAAGGAAAATCGTATTCTAGGGATCAAAATAAGAAACTTTGCCGAAGGTACCATACCTCTAAAACGAATTCTGATGTCCAGACTTTTGACCAGGAGGGTCAAATTTTGAAAAAGCCCACTTTGATATTTCAGAAAGTAGGAGGAATCTCTCCAAGATTATGGGAGCTACTTCTTCTTCGGGAGACGCGCTAGGAGATTAATGCATAAATCATCATTCTAGGTAACCGTTAAGGGGTTAAAATATAAGTTGAAAGAGGGCCTTTTTAGCCGTGTTTTTATAGCAAAATGTACAAATCTCGGGATAGACATATTTCAGAAAGTAGAAGGAGTCTTTCCAATATTAGGGTCTCTATTTCTTCTCCGGAAGACGCTCTAGCAGATGAATGTATAAATTATATTCGATTGGGTTGGATTCGATTGGGGCCCTCTAAATGGGTCAAAGTGCGATTTTTCAAAATTTGAACCTACGGGTCAAAAGTCGGGACATCAGAATTCGTTTTAGAGGTATGGTTCCTTCGGCAAATTTTCTTATTTTGATCCCTAGAATACGATTTTCCTTGAACGTTGAGCGATTTTTTTGCCTCCATACAAATCGACCCGGCCTAATATACATATATCACTTTCTCATTCAGTTTGCATATTCTTGATCACCATCAATAGAGGAGTCGATATAGCTATGTACGTCGGTCAAAATCATTCACACGCCCCAATAGGATGTCGGAGAAGCTGATATTACTTCAAAATCTGCCATAGTCTTAAGTCGATATATGAATGTAAATCTATATGTTGAAATGAAATCGTTAATATAAAATCGGGGTTGCTAGTTTTGTTGTTAATTTTTTTTTTTTTTTTTTGCTATTAAAAAGAGTCCAAATCGGTTCAGGCGTTTGAAAGTTGATATTTTTGAAAATGATAGAATCCTCTTACACTGAATACATATTATTTTAATTCACAATTATTTAAATTATGACGTCGTTGTTAAAGCAACAAAATTCTACTATAGATGTGAGGAATAGTGGTATTCGTCACTTTACCGAATTTTCGGTAGACGTTCTTTTATTAATTCCCATATAAATTTCTTATAAAATACATTGTACTCTTGATATAGACGAAATTAAACTGGTACATAATAATTTTTAGGGTTGGAAAATTATCTAAAACCAATATATGTATGTCTGGCAGTTTAAAGAAAAATATTTTGTAAAAAACTAGATTTTTTCATTTTTTATATAAAAAATACAAACGTTTGTGCTATTTTATTTTAACAGAAAGAAGAATTCTGCCGAATTGTACTATTATTTGGTATTCAACATAAAAGTTAAAAGTGTAAATTTTTAAAAAAAAAAAAAAAAAAAATGTAACGGTATTGATGTTTCGGTGTTTTTTTATACCGATACGAGTTAAATACCGATAACAATACCGAAACAAAATCGTTAACGATACCAATACCGTTATTTTTTTTTTGCCAATATTTTTTTAATTTTAACAATTTTTTATATTTTGGTGTTTTTTTTTTTTTTAATTTTGGCGATTTTTTCAAATATTAGCGATAAATGGAAATTTTTTTTTACTTTGACGATTTTTTTCAATTTTTTTTTTTTTTTTTTAGCAATTTTTGAGTTTTTTTTTAAAATTTTTATTTTTTTAATTTTTGCGATTTTTTTAAATTTTTTAATTTTTGTAAATTTATTATTGCAAATTTAATTAAAGTTTTAATAAGCTACTAACAATTTGTTTGAAATTCAAAACTGTATTCCATTAAGTTTTTAATAGATATGATTAAAATCTTAATTGACTCTAAATCAATTAAATACTTACAAATTATTTTGACTGATACTGCAATTACTTTCTTAAGACCAATTAAATTATTAAATGAATTAACAAATATTTTAATTGAAACTCGATTTTAGTTTTTTCTGTGTTAATTTCAAAAATTGGTTTCCGAAAATTATATGATTATATGACATTGTTATGGGATGAGCAAATTTATCCCTTGTGTCATGTCACAGAACTTACCAGGGAACAGGTCGCCGAACAGTTCGGTAAGCACGCTCGACCAATTTTTTATACTTCAAATAATTTTAACTCATACCCCCAATGTACATACATATTTTTCAGTTAATTGCCATGTAAATGGATATAATTCATAAATATTTCTAAAATTATTTTACTACAGCCAATTATAATACTTATTGGCTGTAGAACACATTAATGGCCATAAATTGACATCTCGTAACTTATTTTTTTTTATATTTGAGATAATTACTCTAAACTTCTTGCCCATCAACAAAAGTCAATTGACATCGTCTTCTCAATTTGTAACAAAAAATCAGTAATTAGGTATCAACTTATGACCATCAATGCACAATGTTAGTTATGAAAATTGTGTAATTTATTTGAAATATTAATTTTAAAAATACTTTTACAAATGTATTATGACGTTTTTATAAACATCATTCATTTATGAGGGTGGCCAAAATGCCTAATTACATTCAAATTTCTATAATACAAGAAGAGGAAGTTGAATTTAAAAAAAATATGTTATACCATGTAATTATCAGGGCAACCAAACATATGCTGTATAATGTTATTTCATGTGTGATTTAAGATATAAGTTTCAGAACAATTGACGAATTTTGACATCGATTTGTTAGAGCAGATACATATATGCATATTTTGTTCTTAAAGCATATTTTGTTCTTAATAGCATATTTTGATTTTAAGAGCATATTTTTGATAACAAAGTCTTACTTTTTAGCTTCCCAGCAAAACCACACATTACCAAATCATGGGTAAAGTAATAGGGCTACATGCATTATTTTACACGTTAATTCACTGATGAATTTTACAGGCGATGAACCTAAAAGTAATGGGTGGGCTCATTACCTTGTTGGCTGTAAAGTAACTGGTTACTTATATGGTTACATGGTGGGAAAAAATAATGTGTCTATAAATAGATTTTCATAAAAAAAATGCTTGAATTTTTTTTCCAGATATTTTTTTTTAATTAAATAACTTTTTTTATTAAATATGACCACGTTGGTCATGCTGGGATTCGAACCTGGGGTCTCTGGTATTTAACAATTAGTTAGGCGAGAACTCTACCAACTGAGCTATCGATACATATAATATTTCATTGCTTATAATATAAATGAGTTGTTGTGGTTCGTGTTTTCGTTCGTGATATCAGATTACCCTCAATCTGACAAAAAATCACAAAGAAATGTGTCTATAAATAGATTTTCAAAAATATATATTAATAATTCCCTTACGTTTATAATTCATGCATTATGTAATTGTGATTGGTAAGTCATTATTTTATGTTTTGAAGTAATGTAAAATGTAATGAGGTATCATTACAAGGTAATCCATGAGAGTTCGGTAACTCATTACTTCTTGTTGGAAAATAATGATACAGGTAAGAAGTACACATTACAAGGTAATGCATTACTTTATCGCAACCATTACCAAAGTTTTGCTGTGTTATTTTTGTACTTTTTAGAACAAAATCATATTTTTCCGTTTTTATTTTAATTATCGTTATCAAACAATTTTATTTTCCAATGAAAAAAAATAAAAAAATAATTTTTTTTTTAAATATTTTTTTTTTTTTGAGTTTGCTGCACCATTTTAGAAAACTCAAACCAATTTTGCAAATCTTAGTTTTCTGTCCTAGGACTATGAATATTAATATGTTATTTTTTTTTTGTTAGCAATTGAAATTATTTTCACAAAAGTTCATAAAATTGAACTGAAAAATAAAATAAAATACAGATTTTTGAAGAAATGTGTGTTTCTAAGAACATATTTTTCAAATCTTAAGAGCACATTTTCCATTTTTTAGAGCATTTTTTATAGCAAGCTTCTGGTTGCCCTGGTAATTATACATAATACAATATTGTGTTAATTAATAATATATTATTGTGTTATAAAGTTTAAGTTTAAATTATAACAACCATAAAGATTTTTGTTAATACGGGATCATTCGTTAATGCGAGTCTTGATTATATTGTCATTTCCCTTTTACTTTATACATTGTATAGCACGAAATATCTCATAAAAACGTCCTGACACCTAACAAATTACAAAACTTTATAAGTTACGATTTATTTGCAAATAAAAAAAAAACATTTTCATTTGTGCCCAATTTAATAATGCAAATGAGGCAAATATTTAAATGAATAATAAATTTAAGGAATGCTTTAAAAGTATTCATATACAATTTTTATGCATAATTTCTGGATATATATTTATTTTGCTATATCCAAATATTGTTGACGAAATTTAATTAAATGCCTCATTATAGCTAAAGAATTTTCTAAATAAACAAAATATTTGTTAAGAAAAAATTGTTATTAATCTTAAATTATGGTTACCGGATACAATTTAAAATGTCATGGCATAATCTTATTATTTATATTTTTTTTTATTGAGTAATATTAACGTATGCGGAGTGAAATATGAAATATGAGTCATTAACAGTAACAAAATCTTTTTCTTAAGTATAACAGATTTAGATTTTTATATGTTAAAAAACGTGACATGAACTTACTTTACAAAAAAAAAAAAAAAATCATGATGACAACGATAGGGTTTATATTATTTTGCTGGACCTTACGATTTGCCTTCTGGATAAATTGTGTATTAAATTAATTTTCACCAGGTCTCTGTTAGTATTATTTGTAAGGCAGTCCAGATTTTTTGATTTGAAACTCTTTCGATACACACTTCTCATTAAATTTGTCCAAAACATAATATTTTATTGTCCATTTATAACCCTATACTCTAAAAAAATTCGCAAAACATCAATAATGTAAATATACGTTAAGGCTGCAAAAGACAATTTTCTTGACAGAGTACAAAGTCAATCAATCTTTAATGAGTAGGGACTGCTTTTCAAAGACTGCAGAAGCTATATTTTTTTGTATATTGGACTACTCTTATATCTAATAAAAAAAATCTCGATAGGATTTTGCCGTAGGTCCCACAACTTTTACCTAGAATTTAGCCCGAGTGTAAAAGCATTCCAAAGCGAATGTTTTATCGCAACCGCTTTTTATTTTAACAATTTTTCATTCTTGGAACTATTTGTCGCAATATAAATTAAAATTAAAGAGAATTGCATTTAACAAAAATAACTACAAGTTATTTATTTGTTTTAGTGTGGATTTTTTTCACAAAACTTACAAATTAATTTTAGACGTTCTTCTTCATTTAATGGCATAGTTTCTTATATTTTTAAACTATTGAACTCATCTCTCGTCAAATAATTGTTGGAAAAGTAAGGGTTCTTGTGAAAGGTTTTCTTTTTGCAGCGACGGATAGAAATTAGTTCATATTTCATTCCGCATACGTTATAGTCTTAAAATATCATGTTCTCAAAATGGTCGCTAATTTGAAGGTAAATTATGTTAGTATATTATTTATAATTATTTAGCTGAATTTGTTGAATGCTAGAAATATGTCTACAACAATATATTGTTGTATGAAAAATGAAAAAAAATTCAGAACTACTTCCGAATTCTGAGAATAATATAAAACTCAATTTATCTAAAAATTGGCCAAAACATTTTTTATTTAAAAAACGCTTTTCTATCGATCCAGAAATTAGTTTTGTAGAAAATATTCGTTTAATATTGTCCTTCATATATATTTCAATATTTGTAATTTAAACCACATGATCTGTAAGGAATTTTATTTTACGTATTATTTATTGCTCATACGCCTTTTTTCCAATACGTAGCTTTTCTATAGAAATATTGAAATATTTATGAAAAACAATATTTAACAAACATTTTCTCCAAAACTAATCCGAGTTACGCGATGTAACTTTCGGGATCGATAGAAAAGCATCTAAATAACAAAAAAAAATATTGGCCCACTTTTTAAATAGATTGAGTTTTGTATTACATCAAAAATTTGGAACTAGTTCAGGATTTTTTTTTAATTTTCCATAAAAAAATATATTGATATAGTCAAATTTCTCACATATGACAAATTCAGTTAATTAATAACATACAATTTTCAAATATGAGCTCAAAATTTGTCTATCTTTAACTACACCTCCTTCGCCCACTTTTTAGAAAAATTGAAAAAGTTGTTCCATTTTTTTGTCCCTTAAAGGAGAACAAATACTGTAAGTTTGACATTGTTGCCATTTCGCTGGACCTTTATTTTCCACTTTAGCCCCTTAAGTCAATGAGGTGGCCCAAATACATCTTCTATATTTTTTCTTAAATAACCCAATTTCTTTAAAGAGACTCTAGCTTGAAATATCGTCGTCTTGCCTGCAAGTAGTGCTATGGGTTTTTATGAGTGTTTTTCAGGATAGCGAAAAAACTGATTTATATTATCTTTTTCAGATATTTTATTGACACCACATGCCTTAATTAGATTCACGACCTAATTTACTTAAATACTGGATTAAAATAAATCCGGATTTAATATGTTACAGAGCAGTGCCATGGCACAAAAAAAAAATAAAGAACACGTAGCACTATTTGCAGGCTAGCCGACGATATATTTCTTGTTAGTATTGTATTCCATAAACTTTATAATGAATTTTTTACAAAACTTAATAATTTCCTGAAATAGTTGGTCACGTTAATCTTCATACAACAAAATAATTTGAAAACAAGAACTTTGTAACAGCTTGTTTAGACTTTGTTCGACTTTTCCTGTAGTTTAGTATACTTAAACGTAATGAAAATGTCTAAATTTGTTAAAACAGTGAAAACTTTTGAGTAACCGGTTTTAGCCACATGCATAACACAAATAACACTGAGCAACAAATTTGGGATCACCGGTTGTATCCTGAATAAAACCAACGAGAAATAAAAGTAGACTATCAGTAGTTAAAAATTCCCAAAGGGGTTTGAAAACTTAACTTAACTTTAATTTGAAACTTAACTTTTATTTCATTTTAATGGAATTTTTAAGTTGGACTTTTTTCATGCCAATTTTTAGATTCAATAAGATATGGGATATCTCACTTGTTCAACAAAAGAGTAATAACTCAAAATTCAATTTTTTGCAGACAAACGACATAAAGTGGTCATCTCTATCCACTGTAAAAATATTATATAGATTTTTTTTGTTGCTAAAGAATACAGTGGCAGTGGGTAAAGATGACTGTATGTCGTTTTCTTGCAAAAATTTGATTTTACAAAATTTTGTGTTATGACCCCTTTGTTGAACAAGTGCGATATGCGGTCATATAAGGGTTTGCATATGATCACATATCACCTGTAATGGAAAAGGCGGTCAAAAAGAAACAAAAAAAAAGCATATCAAATTTTAATTCGAGCTAAGTTTTCTCAACCCTGTGGAGATTTTGGTCTATTGATTGTCAATTTTCATTTTCCGTCGGTCCCGTTCAATATACAATTGTTGTACGGTGTAATTAACAAGGCAAATGAATTCAAAAATATTTAAATATTTACCTATAAACACCACGAAATAAAATAAGGTTTACAAAAAAGAACACTCGAACAATAAAATGTACTAAATAAACGAAGGAAGGAATATAAATTCATTCGTTCAGTTAGACATTCATTCCATCATTCAACTTAATGAATGAATAAAGAAATTTAAGCATAAAATTTTGGAAATCTTCATAATGACATTCACTTTATAAACTTTTTACAAAAGCGACAACCAGCTATCCCATCAGTAAGCCAACAAAATCCTTCTTAACCAAACCACAGATAAACAAACGGAATTAAATTGTTGACGCCAAAGGCAAAGTTATTAATTTACTTTTATGCTGTGGCATAATTTGGTATTAAATTCAACAAAACGAAATTTACAACTAATATAATATTTGTCAAAATCAACTGCTAACAATATCCAATAGATATAGATTCATGACCTGATAAAAATATTCTAACAAAATAATAAGACTCACACAAACATAAACTCGCTCTTTTATTTATATACACAGAGAGAATTTAAGTTTACGAAAAATAACGAAAATTTTCATTAAACTAATGAAACTTTTCTTCACAAATAAAACGAAAAATTTGTTAAAGTTACTGAAAAATTCATTCATTCTTTTTATGAAACTAGTTTTTTAAAGAAACTTCTTCCTTAAGTGACTAAAATTTGTAATAAATAAAACTTTATTTTTCATAAAATTTTATGAAAACAATAAATAAGTACATTTTATATTTTTTGAAATCTTGCATTAGTTCAATGAAATGTTTTAATAGACGAGTTCCAGTGCACATCATTGCTTTTATGCAAAAATTCATTAATATCATGCAGAAATTCTCGCAGCGAACAGGTCAGTTTTTTTTTTGTATAAAAAAAGTAAAAATTTACAAATTTTTATTATATTTATGTCAAGGATATGGAAGTTGTTACAAAAGTACATATTTTTGGTACAATTTTGAATAAAAAAGTACTTAAATTTGTTAGATCATATGATTGGTATTAACGCATAGCTGCACGTTTTTAACCCTCCGATGAGTGACAGTTCTGAACTTCACGGCCGTGTGAAAAGGTCCCTACGGACCTTTTTTGTAAATCATGTTTTTTTTTTTTTTAATTGTTTATAACTAAATTCTACATACAAAAATAAATAGTGGCCGAAGTAGGAGTAATTTCAGTTTGAAAAGTCAAAAAGGTCCCTAGGGACCTTCTCACTCATCGGAGGGTTAAATAATCTTTGCAGATACTAGAGTAAAAAAAATTAGATAGAAAATACAATGAAGCTGGAAATGAATGAATGAATTAAGCATTCTATGAAGCACTAATGTTGTCAATGCACAAAAAAAGCGCTTCTCATTTCATACGAAGGCATAAATTTATTGTTTCTTAGAGCACATGAAGGAAGCGCTTTTCAACTGCTAAAAAGAGACATGGCAAGTGGGACATCGCGAACAAAAATTATGCCTTCCGGGATTGTTTCGGAAGCGCTCGGTAATTTAATAATACCTTCCAGAACTGGTTCTGGGTAAGCACTATTTTTTGCTGGCAAAAAACGCAAAATATGCAAAAATTTGCAAACAACAAATCGATGCCATTTTCTAGCAAATTCTTTGATACAAAAAAGTATTTGGTCAAAATCGATTTGTGTGTTACTTGCCCTAATTATTATTGTTTGGTTTATTTTATTTTCTCTTTCTCTAACTTTGGGAATTTCTAGGGCGTTCTACTTACAAATATTTGAATGTTTTATTTTCGTTTTCCTTCCCTTTTCTTTGTACCTCAACTACACTGACAGAATTTTCTTCACTTCATTAATGAATTTTTTCATAGTTTTAAGGAACGTTGTCACTAGAACTCGTCCATTGAAACTTTTCATAGAATCTATGAAACATGTTTCATTAAAGTCAATTCTTATGAAGTACTTCATATAATTTATGTAAATCTTCATGAAATGTATGAATCATTCTGGCAATAAAGCGTTTCATAGAGTTTATGAAACAGTTTGATAAAGTTCTAAAATACACTGATAGAACGATTTTTTCATAGGAATGTTGCTAAAGAACGGTTTCATTGAATTAATGAAACTTTCATTTAATTTATGAAATATTTTTGTTAAATATAAAATATTTATTTGATGGTTGAAGTGCCTCCTTAGTCTTACAGAATTAATTTTTGTTTTGTTGTATTAAAGATTAACATTTCGGCATACAAAAACCTAAAGGAACAACCGAAATTATAAGCAAAAGAAGCTTCATTGAATAAATGAAAAAAATATGTGTGTTCTGAGAATTAAATATTTAAAATAAAGTTTATAATGTATGAAAAATAATAACCGTAAGAAATTTGATGAAAAAAAAGTAAATGCTGTTGAACAATTTCAAAGCTCTGAAGAAAATTTTCATTTAACATATTTTCATAAATTTATGAAAATTATTAACAGTAAGAAATTTTATGAAAAAAAAGAAATATGTAAATGCTGTTGAACAATTTCTTCTTGAAATTCTTCAACATTTACTATTAATTTTCATAAATTATAAATTTTAAATTATAAAATCTAATGAAGTTTTTTTTTTATGAAATTATAAAATATTTGGAATAAAAAGTATTGCAAAATTTGATAATAGTTCTAAAATTTCATGTTTATAAAGAAATTCTTCATTGAAGCTACGAAAACTTTCTTTCAGTGTATATTTGAGAATGTGTGTGTGTGTGCTTGAATTGGTTGTATAGTATAAAATACAATATTATTAAGAAATAAGTTTCATTTACAAAAAAAAAATAAAGAAAATTGTAATGTAACGTTTTTGTTAAGCATTTATACGTATTTAAATGTGTTTTTCTGTGTTGTTATATAACAAAAATGCCTCTAGAGAAAAAAGTTGTTTTCTAGGTTTTACTTTCAGCAGGTTCATTTGTTAACTATGGAATTTTGTATGTTTGGTTGGTTTTTCTTATGTAACTTTGTTCTGTGCCTGTTTATTGATTACGTATTTGTGGGAATTTAATAAAATATGCAAATTTGTTGTTAACAAAGTCCACAATCGAACACAATATACATCGACACATTCACTCAATTGTAATTGGAAACAGCTTATAAATTTTTTTGTATTATTATTTAAATGTTATGATCTTCTTAAACGGAATATATTATACATAAATAAAATGCAAAATTTATGCGAATTATTTTGTTTTTCGCAATATTAAAAATTTTTTCTATTTTAATATTGTCTTTTAAATATAATTAAATTTACATTTACAAAATGAAATATTTTGCATTTAAAAAGTAATTTTCTTTAAACTGTATTATGGCAGTTAGTTGTTGCTAAGTTCTTAGTAATTATCTAAATGAAATATTTTCCAGTCTAGTAATTTTAAAATTTAATACATTATTCATGTCAACAACAACAGCTAAACTACCATCTATCTTTCAGTTGGCTATTGAAGGAGTTAAATTTACAGTGTTAAACTTTTAGTATTAGAACTTTGTTAACAACTTTTATTAATCACAAGATACCGAGTCCTAACTGAATTTAAAGCTCAAGATTTTAAGCAGCAAAGAAAATTTGTAATTTGAGTTAATACTCCTTTCTTCGCAGAGAGAATTTAATGAACAAGGTTTAATGAACATTTTTCACTAGAAAAATTAAGATTTCCTCGCAAAGTGAATGAAAAATTTCATAAACTGTATGAAAAAGCTGCATAGTTGTAAGGAAGCTATTTTCAATGAAACTTTTTCATTAGTCGTATGAAATTTGTATAAATAAAATTAAATTTTTCATTAAATTTTCAGAAAAACTGCATTAATTTAATGAAAAGTTTCAATGCACAAGTTCCAGTGACAATCCATAGATCTATCACGAAAATATCGCTCTCAGTGTTGTAAAACTCTTCTAGAGAAAATGAGATCTAAATCAATAGAAAATTGAATTGAAATAGAAAAGCAAATCGAAGGTTGTTTTTTTTTTAATAAAATTGGTAGAAGTTCTTTTTGAACAAAATTATTTATCTTATAACTCATTTATACTAGGAGCAAAAACTAGTATTTTTAGAAAACTTCTAGTTTTTGATTTAAAATTTATATGTAATTTGACAATTAAATTCAAGTAGTTTTCGAAAACTACCAGTTTTTGTTTGTAGTATAAATGTAGTATTAAAAAAAAACGTTAGAATCTAATACATCATTCTTACTACAACCAAAGACTAGCAGTTTTTGAAAACTTTTGGTTTTTTATAAAAAGTTTGCATGGAATTGGACAAGTAAATACAAGTAGTTTTCATAAACTGCTAGTTTTTGGTTGCAGTTCGTATACAGCCAAAAACGAGTAGTTTTTTAAAACTATTTGTATTTAGTTATTTGTCAATTTCCATACACATTTATACTCGAAACTATTAGTTTTCAAAAACTGCTAGTTTTTGGTTGTAATTTAAATGAGGTATAAATACTACATTTATACTACAATACAAATTTTTATTCAAAAACCAGAAGTTTTCAAAAACTACTAGTTTTGTGTATTGAAATATAAATAAGGTATAAATCAGGGGTGCCCACGGCCTATGCGCTTGGTACTCATTTGTTTTTGTAAAAACACTTAGCTATAGGCTGTGTGTTTTAATACACATATAGAGCGCTCAGCACTAGCAATACGAAATACACAAACAACTTTGTCTTATTAGTTTTTTTTTTCGTTCTTCACTTTATACACGCAAGCGCAAAGCAACAACACTTTCGTATGCTTTGCTGGTAAACATTGAAATATTTTTTTCTTTTTTCTTTGTATGTATTGGTTTTTACAACAAAAAATGTTGAATAAAAATTAGTTTTTCTTTAAATGTATTGGTGTTTGCTCTTCCATAAGGAACTTTGGGCACTCCTGGTATAAATAATAATTTTTTATTAAAAATAATCGTTTGAACTTAGATTTTATTTTACTTAAAAAGCATTTTAAAATGTTGTATATTCTATTCCTGCTTGTGATAATTTCGCAGTGACAATTTCCGAATTTTCTTTTATTTTCTAATTATGCATGAATTTCTTTCAATTTTTTTCACGATGATGCTTTTACAGTCTATAAGTAAATAAAAATTTCTTCACTGCATATAAATATATAAAAGAAATTTTCCTCCAGCACGTATGAGTGTTAAACAAATAATATTACTCATACGCAGTGTTGTCAATTTATGGCTACATTTAGCCATTTTTGAACACACTTAACCAGAAAATTATGGATTTAGCCATTTGTATTAAATTTTTAGCAACTTTTTAGCCATTTTTGCGATTTTGTACAAAATATAATTTTTGAAAGTAAAATTATGGAAAATTTCTATGCATTTTGTCCAATCTGTTAAACAAAGTTAAAGTTATGATGGTTTTTAATATTTTCTGCGTTTTATAAAATGTATAAATCTCGTTTAAAAAAATGTTTTTCTAAAAAATCGTGATAAAAAACTAAATTACAGTTGAACCTTCCAATGACGCAACGTGCTGTCCACTAATTCAAAGAAATGTAATTAGAACTTCATTTAATTTTAAATAAAACATCTAAAAATAGTAAACTATACACAGAGAGATCTTTAATGGACGAAAAATAATGAAAATGTTCACTAAACTAATGAAACTTTTCTTCACAAAATGAACGCAAATGTTCCTAAAATTAATGAAAAGCTTTAATCTTTTGATGAAACTAGTTTTTTAATAAAGCTTCTTCATTAAGTTAATGAAACTTTTAATAAAGAAAATGATATTTTTCATAAAATTTTATGAAAACTTGCATAAACCTAATACAATTTTCAATGGACGAGTTCCAGTGCAACTTTATTGGTTTAATGCCAAAATTTATTAATATCATGCATATAAAATATTATAATATTTTTTTGTAAAACTATTAAAATGTTTATATTTTATAAAGTCAAGTGACCAACTAGCTGGAAACGCGGAATTAATTTCAAAATATCATTATCAAATAGATAAATTTTTAAAATGATTTGGTTTTTATTGGCAAGTAAATAATCATAAAATGATTTTTTATTAATTTTTTCATAAAAAATTCTTTAAATTTATAAGATATTACGGGATGAAAAACCCCTGAAATGACAAACAAAAATTGACTATTTAAGTGTCCACGTATGATTAAGACAGGACCCGCTAATAGGAGTTCATTTTACTCTAAAATTTTGATTTAAAGAGCCGCTGTTCAAAAAGTATACGTTAAAGAAGGGAGGTGTCGGCTAATGGGAGTGTCTGTGTTATCAGTTTTCACTGTATTTAATAATTTATTGAACAAAATCAAGAGGTTTTTCTTATAAAATTGTTTAGCAATTTTTCAGCTGTTTATAGAAATTTTTTTCTACAAATTTAGCCATTTTTTATAACTTAAGTTCTGGCAACACTGCTCATACGTCTTCAATACTCACTTTAGTAAAAGCGAAATTAAATGGTTTTAAACAAGAAAAATAATTGAAGACAGATAGAAAGAAATTAAAACAGCTCCCAAGACGAATTAATATCCTATGATTTTATTTTGCAAGGTTTCTTGTTTTAAATGCTTAGATTTGACCTTATATCATGTGGTTTGCTGTGTTAGATTTTAATTGATTCAAGCAAAGTGTATACACTCAAGATATTATGTAGTTTACTGTTTCTTGTTTAATAATCATTTTAAACCCTCCACTCACTTTGAATGTGGGTATACATCATTTTGTCATTATGGTTGTAACGCATCGAAATATAGGTTTAAGACCTATGTATATATATGAAGAATTTCATAAATTTTCAACACTTTGAGGAAAATATTAAAAAAAAAATGTTTGTATGACAGGAATAATCTTTTGTATATGTGTTAAGCATGCTAAAGCCATCCGCGTTAAATTATGGCGGTTTTAAGTTTAATGCAAATTAAAAATATTAAATTTACAATTTTTGCTTGAAATTAATTAAAGTTACATGTTACATTTATTGATATAATTGTATTTTATCACATGTCAAAATATATATTATAACGCCAAAAATATCAAAATACACCGTGAATATTTTGGAAAACACGCATTTTTGTCTGTTTTATGATATTTAATTGGATTTAGGGTTACTTATTTGCCTTTTAAATCCTTAAAATTAAAAATTTTATTTTGGCCCGATTACTGAATGTCCAGCTAAATTTTAACAAACTGTTAAATTGAAAATTTATATGGGAAACATTATCAAATGTGTCAGTTAAAGTCCCAGTTAGTAGCTAACGGGACATTGTGAAATTGTGGCTTAGGGTTATGAAGATTTAGTTTACCTACTCCAAAAAAAATTACGTATTTAATATTTTAGTATTAAGTATTTTATTTGGTGTACGTTTTGGCGGGATTGATACAACGTTTTAGTTCACAAAAAGCGAAATCTGTTTGGAAAAAATTGCCGCTTTACTCGGTTGGATTGAAAAAAGGTAATTTTTTTGCTCTTTATAAATTTAGTCCGTCGTGAAGATTCACTCCAGATACCTTACTATGTTCCCAAGCAATGTCTTTTATTAAAAAAAAACCACAACAAAAACAATTTATTTCGTAAAATTTTTAAAAAGTTCATAAAATGTTTGAGTTTTAAATTTTTAAAATGCCTTTTTACGCAGAGGTGCTGTTTAGTAAAAAAAAAATTAGTTCACGCAGTATACTAGCCGATTTCAAAAATAATTGTGCTCGGAGAGAAAAAAGCATAATAGTTTAAAAGCATATTATTATGATTGCAATGCCTAACAAACATAATATGATCGAAGTAATCATATTTTTATCATAAATGACGATAAAATCGTAATCGGTAATCATAATATGATCAGATAGAAATATATATATGATAATTAGGACAATAATATGATCATTTTGTGTCCCCAATCATCTTCAATCATATTTTTGTCTCTGCATGTGAATGTCAGACGTATGTGATGTTCGTATCCCTATTTGGTGTGCTGACATCAACTTTGTATACCTCAAACTGTACAAAATTAATTGTTCTCAAAACTCATTTCCAAAACCCTATGGTAAAAACTGCGAAAGTTTAAAAATTAGAAAATTTTAATTTCACTTTTACACCACCATAAAAATTTTCACCAAGCAGTGATATGGAAATTACTTTTTTAGTGAATGTATCTCCCAAGTTCAATTTTGTATTGGCTTGGATAGCAATAAGCAAAGTTAAAACAAAATTAATGAAAAAAAACTGTTGTAAGATAGAATTATTTTTTTTAATTTTTCGACTTTTATTTATGGACATAAATTCTTTAGGTAAAGACTTTGCATGTCATAGTGTTTAAGTATAGTTTACCTAACCCTCTTCATCGTTTCTTCCAATTAAAAAAACCTTTTTTTTTAAGGTTACCTGACAAACCTTGGCCCTTAGTCTGTGGGTATTTTTTATACCCATTTCGCTATTAAGGGGTCTAAAATACATGATTTTTTTATAGGTGAAACATAAAAAATATGAAAAATCGGATTTATTATATACTTTTTTAATGTACGTGTTGTGTGTTTATTTCACTATGTACGTTGAATCGGTACTATTAAAGACGAATTGGGACTTCCCTGTATTTGAGTAAAGGTACATTCAAAATATTCTTACAATAAATACATTCGGGTAGTAAACAGTAGTAGTTATTTTGACTGCTATTATAGTCATTTTTCTATGAGAAAATAAAAAACGACCAAATTAGACAGTCATTTCCAAAAATAACCAACCGAAAATACTGTACTTTAGTAACAGTTGTTTTGAGTAGTTATTTCAGTATTTTAATAAACGACTACCAAAACAGTATTTTTGCAGTAAAAAGCATATTTGTGTTAGTTATATAAAAATAGAATGACATGAGTTTTTAAAAAATCTTATTTATACGGCATTCAGATTAGATAGCAAAACACGTGTTTTGCTAAAACAAGTGGAAAAGCATAGACAACTGTTGGAGTAGAATAAAGAGCATAAATACGTGTTTTGCTATCTAGTGTGAATGTAGCTTTAGTTTATATTTATAGTTATTATTGATATGTTCATAGTTTGCAAATAATAATTAGAAAATTTCATTGTATCTCCAATGCATCAAAACGTCATGAGTGGAAAACTGTTTGGAATTTTGACTTTACATTTTAAATATTTAAATGCGTGCTAATATTGAAATCCGATACTGTTAGCATAACATCCCTGCTACGTAAAGATTTTGCAAATAGTTCACAAAACTGTTAACTGTATAGATTTTGTTTCGTTGTCAACACGAGGGAAAGTTTTTTTTTGTAACACTAGAATGAGATCGTTAAAAAGCATTAAATATAATGCTTGCCAATACTTAACCGTCCTTTTTGCCATCTTTTTGCCACGAGTCTTACACAAATGGTACTTAAACATTATACAGTGCTATTCTAGCACTCCTAGCAAACATAATTAACCTCTTTGGCTACAAGGAACAAGTAGCAAATCAGTAGTGCAGTCATTCAGTGGGTAGTTAGTAGTTTTGGTTGGCTAAGCAGGAAGTCATTGTTAGTTAATTGTGTTCTCGACCATTTAATTTTCATAAAACTTGCTGCTAGTTATTAATAAAATTTAATATTTTTCGCTAACAAAAACTTTTTTGCAAATACAATTTTTGTTGAAAGCAACACCAGCAGCTAAAAAATAACTAATTTAACACAGCTGCTGTAGCTGCTAAAACAAAATATTTTAAAATTGATTTATATGTAACCGGGCTGTTTTTTTTTTTTATTAAATAGAGTATATCTTGATACTATTAAAGGAGGCTTCAAGTAGATCATGCTGTTTTTAAAAAGTTAAAAGTTTCCCTTTAGTTGGCAATGAACACACATTAAATATTTATTTGGCAGATGAAGACTTTAAATAATGCAAAATATGAAATTTAAATTTTTACTAAAAGTTCATTAATAAAAATGTTTAATTAGGTTGTTAACAGTAAAATCAAAAGATACAATTTCTTACAGGGATGGCTATTAAAAGTATTTAATATGATTTCCTGCAAATACATATCGTAAGTAACCCTAAAACTAACTATATGGCCTGGGTTCTATATTCCACTACGAAGTGAAAGTGGAATCGTTTTTAATTCCACATTATCAATTCCGCTGTGTTCTGAAAAACGAGTGAATCGTTTTTTTTCACGACGATTTCATTTTCATTTTGTTCTTAGCAACAACATAAAAAATGCGGGAAAAAACCAAATTATCACTTTAAAGTGAATGAAATTGCAATAAAGAAGAGTGCATTTTTTAACAAAAATAAAAATTAATCAAAAAAACACTTATTTTTAAAATAATATAAAATGAGTTTCGCAATTGTGATTTTCTAGTATTTAATTAAAAAAGAAAAACAAAGAACGGAAAATTTAAATAGAAAAAGGCTTCGTGACTGTTCAAATCCTTTGGAACTACCAGAAAAATCGTAAGACAACAATTAAAACTGAGTCGCAAGTGTTTAAAATTAATAAAAAAAAATAGTTTTATTGCGTATTTTAGATTAAATAAGTATGCATTTATGATGGTTTTAGAAAAGTATCACCAATGGCTAAAAAGACAAGCATTCCAATTATTTTGCAATTGGACACATCACTAATCAAAAAGGGAAATAATCGGTTGCGGTTCCTTATTTTCTATATTTTCAGTACCTTATTTAATTTTTGTAAAATCACGTTTACTACATTGTCGGAACTGGTGCCATCTAAGTTTGACAGTTCAGTAGATGAATTTGTGGTTGTTTACCCTTTGCTAGTCGTCCCGAATGATTTAGCAGCTGGAACACCTTCGATTGCTGTATAAAGGCCAGAAAGTTTGGCAACTGAATCTTCTTTGGATGATATGTGTTGGATATTATTGTGTCCTCCACCTGTTACCGTTACCTCTGCTCTATTTTCGGCCAATTTTTTACGAATGGTGGCCTTCCAATCAGCCCAAGCCTTTTTCCAACCAGTTGCATCGTTTTCTGGGGGTCCTAAGCTGTTTACTGTACTTGCTAAGTCCTTCCACAACTGGTCTTCAACTGTTTTGTCGCCCTCTAAAAACCTTTGGCCAAACCAGTTTTTTTTTGCATGAATGTTAAAAATGGGGCCTCTTGTTCCGGATTCATGTGTTTTCCCGTAAAAAATACAACACTTTTTCAGTTAAATAAACGTATATTAACAACATATCACATTTACTTACATTGTTTGATGTTTTTTTTTACGTTTAATATTCAAAATAATTTTATTTTTTAAAATGTTTGGTTTTTCACTCAGTTAACTAATACCGTTTTACAATTACTTTTTTGTAGTGAAATTGTTTTATAGAACACATCAAATCACTTTAATTCCACTAGAAACAAAATGAAAATTAAATTTTTCTTTTCAAATCACTTATGTGGAATTGGGAACACAAATTCACTTCATTTTCGGAATGTAGAACCCATGCGTATATCATTAAACCGGCAAAAAAACTGCATGTTTTCCAAAATAATCGCGGTTTTCTTTTTAAGTATAAGTTAATAAGACTTGTTTTGAGTGTGTTTTTAAATTTTTTGGTGGTTTAATATATATCGGCCATTCCACCGAAGATCGACCAAAAAAGGGAAATTTTTTACCTTGGACCTTCCGATTTCAATAAAATTTTGCATTTAGAAACTATGGAACCACTTTTAAACAGAATATTTAAGTAAGTTCTTTTATCTTTCACGTAGGTACAGAAAAATCTTAAAAATTAAATGTATAGTTTTTAAAACAGAGAAGTGGAGCCTTAACACTGCATTTAGAAATTTAATCCTAAAAATGCCGAGATTTTGGGATGTATATTATCTTTAATATTAGTTTAACGCTGGAATACTGCTATTGGCATTTTGTTCATTTTTCCTTAAAAATTCTGACTAGAAAAATTTGATCCGGCAAATGTTTGTTAATATTGGAATAATTGGAAGTGGTGGACAAAATTCGTTGTCGGTTTAGCTAAACGAAGTTAAACTGGCATCCCAAAAACTAGGCCTAAATCTGAAAAATAAAAAATGAAAACTAAAAAAATTATATAAGCTTTTCTTTTTTGTTTTTTTTTTTTTACAAAAAATCATTAAAAATAATTTAACTCCGGAACCCAAAAAAGTGAAAGGGTACCTTTTTGGCAAAAATGACAGATTTTGCAAAAATGTATTGGTTTTTAAAATCGAGGGAGGCCAAATTTTAGAAAAATGCATTTTAAAAATAAATTGCATAAAAAGTGCATTTATTTTTTACGCTGGAAAATAATTTTAATCCGCAGTATAAAACAAGAGGAGCGACCCATTCCAATGCATTTTAAATGATAATGATCCGATGTTTATTAAAGAAACTACAAATGTTCCAATGTACACATTTTTGGATATTTTATATTTTTTTAAAAAAAGAAAATCGCCAATAAAACCATGGAAAATAAAAACACCAATACTTAAGTGGCTTTCTAGAGTTTGTGTGTGCAAAATATAATTTAAATCGGAACACCGAAGGTCAGATTTTGGCCGATCTAACGTGGAATGAACGATATGTATTTTGAAATGTGTTAAATAAAATGAGATATATAATTTAATATAGATTTAAATAAATCCAAGTAAAGACTGTAATTTTATTATTTTTAATGTGCTTGAAACTTAAAACCGCCATAATTTTTGCTCCGTAAAATATAAATGATTAACGCGAATGAATTTACCATGCTTAAACATCGGCTAACATCTACAAAAATGGTTATTCAGGGCATACAAAAAAATTTTCGAAAATATTTTACCTCAGTGTCAAACATTTTTGAAATCCGTCATATGCAGTGTTTTTTTTTCTTTCTTTAAAGTAAGATTGCTTTCTACCGCGTGCTCTAGCAACAATTTATTTTCTATCGATTTCTTTACTTAGAGATGAGATTTTAATTTCTTTTTAGTTTGTTTCAAATTTAAGTTAACTTTTTATTATATAAGAATTTGTTTTGAAAAGCTCATAGAGAATAAACTAAATTTAGTTTGACTTTGAAGTTTTATAGAAACAAAGTTTAAAAAAAAAAAAAAAAATTAAAACTTATACGAGCATGAGAATAAAAATATAGAAATTAAGAAAAAGTTATAAGTAAGCATCAGAGTATAATCACTTGCCATATAGTTTTTTCTACATTTTAGTTTTATATCTATCTATGTATATAAAATACACATACAAGAGCCAGTGTTGGCAAGCAACCCCGTTTAAATAATGAGACCAAATTAACTTTTCAGTATACCTTCTTCTTTTGTTGAAATAGGAAAAAAAAATATTCAAGGAAAATATATATATAATAATATATTAAATCATTCACTTCAATCTGACCTATCCATATTTCAAATAGTTTAAGCTTTTGCTTTATCTCTCAAATAAAATTTAAAATAGTTAAACTTTAAAAATCTCTTAAACATATGAAATTTCAAGGTACTTGAGATACGTATACGTACGTACATACCTTCTATATTTTCCTATTTCAACAAAAGAATGTAATAAAAATAAAATCTTTTTATACGATGGTTACAAATATGGGATTATTTAACCAAAAAACATTTTGTTGTGCTTCGGTTCAGGTTTACAAAAATAAAAAAATTTTTACATAAAAACATTGTAAGATGTTTACTCGTAAATAAGAAACGTACAGGTAAATGTTGAAAAATGTTATGTCAGTAAGAATGTGGTACTAATTTCAACTTACTTGAAAATTATTTTGGCAGATGCTTATGCTGTTTTGTTCATCTAACAAAAGAGTTTGCAGAAACAAATCGCTAAAAAAAAAATTGGAAGCAGAGAAGACAAATTTGCATTGTTTTGTTTTGACATTTCACTCATTATTTTGCCATTTTTTTTTGCGTAAAAAAAAGCTTTTTCTTAACATTTCTGATCTACATATCCGTCGCCTGAAAAATATTTTTTTTCAAAAATGTTTTACTTTTTTTTTTTAAGTGTAATTTTTTACCTTTTTTGTAGTATAGCTATTTTTTTGCCTTTTTTTCCAATAATTGTTTTGTCATTAACACAGCGGATTTTGTCATCTTTGGTTATAACATCGCAAAAATTTTGCGAGCAATAACCACAACCAAAAATTAACAATATTGTTAACGCCTACTTGCGCGTATGATTAATATTTTAATAAATTAATCATACGTATGATGGCTATTGAACTTAAATATTACTCATATGCCTACTAGGCTAATTAAACAGTTGGAAATACCAGACATGGGAAATCTTAACTTTCTTTCCAAATCTGTATATAATGCTATCGTTACGAGGTCGGATCAATAAGTCCGTGACTTTTTGAATGAAACACAGTTTTTTTTTTTTTTCAAAAAACAAAAATTATTTTTCAACATAATCTGCTTTTAGCTCAATATACTTAGTAAAACGTTTCTCCGATTTTTTATCCCTTCCAAAAAATAGAATTTTTCGAGTTACATAAAATAGGCATTTCTTGGCCATATGGGGTCGTTTTTTTTTAATCATCGTTAAATCGGTCCAATAAGTTGGCATAATATTCGCCGTTTATTGTTTTGCCTTTTGAAGGTAATCGATGTGGATTATCCCACGTGCATCCCAAAAAACTGTTGCCATCACCTTATTAGCCACGATTACATTTATGGTCAATTGAGAGCAAACGCGGCATCCATCTGATCATTTAAAATCGAAACCACACTGCCATATGAAAAAAAAGTAGTCTAGTGGCTCCATTTTGTATTGGTTTGGATCTGGAAGCTGAAAACTGAAAACTGAAAAAAATTAAACTAATGAAAAAACTATTGTAAGTTTCAAGTTACTTTTTTAATTTTCGACTATTAAATATCCATCAATTGTTTAGGTGAAGACTTTTCAACGTTAAACTTTGCATGTCCTAGATTTTAAGCATAGTCTACCACCTAACCTTATACATCGTTTCTCTCATTTCAAAAACCCTTGAGAAATAAGAGACATTAGATGTCAGTTTAAACTGGTGTCGAAAATTTTTTAAACTATTATATTATTATTATTATATTTTACTAGAAATTATGAAATTGTCTTGAAGCTTATGTCGTTGTAAACCTACATAGCACCTCGATAATATTGCCCCAGTTTTTTTCTGCGTGCATATTTAGCAAAAATGTTTGCTAATTTTAGCAGATTTTCCAATAATTGTTGTTAAAATAATACTTTAATTAGGTTTCTATAGTATCAAGTTTTACTTTGAAATAAAATACCTCATATTATATATAAATATATATAAATATATATAAATATATATAAATATATATAAATATATATAAATATATATAAATATATATAAATATATATAAATATATATAAATATATATAATATATATAAATATATATAAATATATATAAATATATATAAATATATATAAATATATATAAATATATATAAATTTTCATTGTACATCATACTTACTGTGATTGTCTTCATGTTTAAAGAAATCCTTAAATTTTATGGAAATGTTTAACAAAATTAAACACCTCTTTGTATGTGTGAAAGTAAGTTCACATGTATTAACGTCTGTGTCTGTTAATTTAAACACACACTCAAAGTAATGTTTAATATTATAATAAAAACATACTCAAAGTTAAACGAAAAATGTATGGAAAATAATTTTAAATGAAAAGCAGCGATTAAATATTACGCTACGATGACATGAACGATATGAACTTAACGGCTATAAAAAAACACTCATAGAATAAACCTGTAAAAATATCAGAAAAAGCCACTAAGAATTAGTTAAAAATTATGTGGCAGAAAAAACTGATCAAATTAGCAGAGCAGCAAAAATGAACGTGTAGAAAAGCATACCACATACGTGGTTATATAAGTACATACATATTTGGTAATGGTAACCACTTAGAATTAAGAATTAAGTACTTACAATTATCATTACAAATCTCATTACCTTTGAGATGTCGCGCAAAATAATGACATATTACTAAACACCTTACAAAAAATAGAAAAATATATGGTTACCTATAAACAAAAATAATAAGTTTAAAAATATATTTGAAAAAACTAAATTTTATAAAAAAATATTTTTTAAATGTTTTACTTTTAAATTAAAAAAAAAATTAAAACCAAAAGTTTAAGATCATTTGTTTTTGTTAAAAAAAAAACCGTGCAATGTTTATTTATTAATTAAAAAAGTTTTCCGTCCGCTAATTTAAAGCAGACTTTATCTACTGAAAAGTCCTTACATGTTTCATTTCGCGTCTCCGAAAATCTTCAGAGAACCAATGCTTTTAATTAGCGGACAGATCACTCTTTTTAATTAATAAATAAACATTGCACGGGTTTTTGTTTAACAAAAAACAAATGATCTTGAACTAATGATCCTGAACAAAAAGTTTGTTTAAGTAAAAACAAATGATCTTGAACTTGAATAATCTTGCACACATCATAAAATATTTTGTATTGACATTTTTTTTTAAATAAAATGTGCCCACACGTATTCGAACCTAGGACTCCAAGTTGGCAGTCAAGCGCTCTACCATCTGAGCTATCTCGACATGTTATACTTGGTAGATAAAAACGTTAATGACTTGCTTGCACAAAATGTCATTACTTTCCAGCTTACAAAAAATCAAAAATAAGTATTTATTTATGTACTTACTAGAGTGGAAAAAATAATGATTGATTTTAAAAAAAGGTTGAGATCATTACTTTATATTTAAAGTAATAATGAAAATAAGTACTTATATATTTATTTACCCATATATTTTTTGGATTAAAATAATGGGACAATTAACTAGTTATCCTAGTAAGTCCTTATTATTTATGTTAAAGTAATGCAGAGAGTAAGCTGGTGTCATTACTGGTAGTGAGAAAAGTAATGACTTATCATTACCGCACTCACAATATTTTTTCCGTAAAGACTACTGAATATACACATTAAATTAACTGAAAATCAGTTAAAAACAGGACTACTTACTTTTCGTTTAAAACAATTGTATTTTGTAGTTTATTTTCAACTGTTGAAAAATTAATTAACAAAATCTATAAAAACAATAGACAACTTTTTGTTTTAAATAGAAAATTTTAACTGAATATTTTAACTACTACGGAAAGTCCATTTTTTGTTTATTTTGGTTATTGAATAACAGACAGGAAGTTGAAAAATATATTTCTTTGTTAATTTAACTGTATATTCCATTGAAACAACTTTACCGGTTAAACTTTTAAATAACTGTTGATTTTTTATGGAAAAGTTATTGTGAGTGCGTTTGTCCACTGCCAAATTTACAAAATTTAGTTATATTCGAAGGAATGTTAGTAAATTGAAAATATTAACTTACTCTGCTTAAATCAGCAAAAAGTTGTGCTAAATATTTGTAGACAAAAAAAAAAAAAAAAAACGTCATAAATTTTAAAAATATATATACTTTAACAGAAATATTTGCTAAGAATTTGTAGATTACTGATTTCACTAGGGCAGATTTTTATTTGCATAAAAAAACTTAAAAAAAAAAATTATAATTTGTGATCTCTTTTAATATTTAACAAATTTTTTTGCTGATTTTAGCAGATTAATTTGTTGCTTTTAATTAACTAAAATTTAGCTGAAATATAACAAAATGTAAATCCAAAAGATAAATTTTCCACAAAGATATGATAACATCTATGACTTTGACTATTACTACCCAGCAAAAAATTTCCGAAAAGGTAAGGGGGTTTGTAATCAAACATTTTGGGAAGAACGCATTCCTTACTAGATTCCTTACTCGATTCTTTTAACAGGGCGTGAGACTAAAATAATTGATTCTTTAGAATTGATTATTTTTTTAGGTCGAAGAACTATTTACTTTATATTTTTAAGAACTGTACACATTTTTTAATAAAGAAATAGTTCCATGTTATAACTACGAACTACTTACACAAAAAAGAAAAATATAGTTTAATAGAAAAAATAAGACGTACTTTCATTTACAACTTACATATACAACTAAAACATTAAAAAAAAAACTACTAAATTACGAGGGAAAATCGTTATCACGCACACGCAGGACGTTTTTCCACTAACTCAAGCTCACTTGAGTAAATTCAACTTTTACTCAAACGTGATTCTCCTGAGTCACCCAAATATAACGATCAAACCTCATTCGGGAAAAATAAAATCCTAAAATGTGAAACATCGAATTGTTATGATAACATGGGTTTGTCATACTTTTGGAGCTATAAACCACGAAAATATAAATTTTTCACAAAAAGAACAATTAAAAATTGAGATTTAAAACAAAAATATGACACACAATCACCCTCGAACATTTTTTTACACTCACTCACGATAACGTCAGTAATTTCTACTTTCACTCACAATTTTATGCTCACGTGCGCATCCCTAATTTGTACCTAACCACAGTTTAACAAAATTTTGGCAACATGCAATTTCTGTTTTTAGTATTATATTCATGCAAATAAAAATTTGTTTGAAAAAATATATAAAATAAATTCTTTAAAATTGCATAACTTTTTATTTTCTAAATTAGGAACTACTTCCAATAACGTCCTTTTATTAAGAAAAAGTATATGATTACTTCTTGAATACAAAAAGTTATACATATATTGTTATCTTATTTTAAGTAAATAATTACTTTGTTATTGAGTTCATGCTTTCTGGTTTAAATTTAAAGAATTGATTACAATACTACTTGCTTTTTTGACTCTATCGTTGGAATGTGTTTGGTATTGCAGTTACTAAATTTGGCAATGGGATATGTAAGCAAGTGTGGACATGACCTTCTTTTTGGAATGTGTAATTTTTTCCTGGGTAGTTATGACTGCTGCTATGGACACAGCTGCGAATAAGATTGTGACTACGTTTTTTAGTTAATTAGACTGTGCGTGTTACTACTTTGAATTGTATAACTATCGCTCTGTAAATACAATTCCTTCGGTATTCCGCAATATTTTTTTTTTTAGCATGTAAAGGTATCGGTGTTTATGTACATATTCCTTAACTCGTCTATATCACGTCCTTTGACATTTTCCTCATTTCACCTAAGAAGGTTGAGTACGTAAAAACAAAACATAATGTAAATATTATTTTATGTGTGTTGCGTATATAAGACGAAACATGGCAAATATTTTATACTTATTCATTCCATTCAACCATTTATTCAACTTGTCATCAGTTACACGTTCATTTCTAAACAAAAAAAAAACGGTTGTTTTAATATACATAAATACGTTTACATTGGTTTGACTGACTGTAGCGTTAGGCGGCTTCTTTAAAAAAAAACGTCTAATTTTTGACGGGAAATATTCAGTTATAACCATTATGAAAATATTCAGTTAACTTTCTTCATCAACTTTTTTTTATGTGGCATTTTGGACCCACGGAAAACATTAGTTAACGATACTGAAAAATGAATTTTCTTCATTGAAAATAAAAAAATTTTTTTTATCAAATTTACTGACTTCTCCAATTCCGCCAATATTAACTCATTATTGACAAAGTTTTCCTTTTTCGACCCAGTACTTTTAGACGGCTATATTTTTTTCAACTGGATAAAAATAATTATGTGATCTAAAAACCTTAAAACTATTCAACACCTTGACTACAATCGGGAATAAAAAAAAAACGGAAGACTGTTATCCAGAGTTGCTAACTAATTAATGCAAAATTTTAGATATTTTTTTGGCCTAGTGTGTTTAATGTTTAAAAATCTTACAAAAACGAAATATTTTTTTCCCAAGTAGTTATTTGCAGTTAAATATAATACAAAAAAAAAAAAAACGATTTTTATGGAAATATGTCCTTTCTGAAATTTGGGAAAATTATCAACCCCAAAATTTTTTTTCGAAAATTTGAAAAAAATTTGCAAATTTTTTTTATGAAGCTTAATTTAACCCAGAGTTGTCCCGTTCAAAACTCGTCAATTTGTTTTTTAAGGAGCAGCCTACTGTAGCATGGATTTAATAAATTTGTACAAGCTTTTTTTTTTTTTTTTTGTAGCACGAAAATGAAACTTTGTTTCATATTTGAAGATGTTTTCATTAATATTTTTCTTGCTTTTTTGCAGTTTCATTTGCACAAAGCCAAGTTATTTAATATCTTTTTATATATATTTTATTTTGTTTTCTTAAAAAAATTCCTTGATATTATGGACACATAAAAAAATGCGCGACATAATATGATTGTGATTTTATTTTTTTCTTTTTGGAACATAATTCTTGTGTAATTTTTTGTATTTAATTTTGTTTTTACGATTTTATTTTAAATCTGTACCTAAATATGCAATAAAATTGCTTTTGTGGGACTTAAATGACTTTAAGGCATATGTTGGTAATAAATTGTTAAACAAAATTTATAGAAAATTGTTTTTTGAACGTCTGGTACCTTCTTCTTTTAGTTTAGTTTTTTTTTTATACACATAGAGAATTTTCTTGGACTAGTTTTAATGAAAATATTTGCTAAACTAATGGAAAAAAAAAAACTTTTTCATCAGGTGTGTGAAATTTTTAATAAATGATTTACAATTTTTGAAAACTGCATTAATTTACACTTCATTGACCTAATGCAAACAATTTATTGATATCATAAAGATAATTCTCTCAGTGTAGAGAATGTGTCTAATAGGATTATAATGTTGTTTTGGCTTGTTTTTTTGTTGTTTTTTGTTTCTCTTTTATTTTGGTAAAATATTAAAAAATGGGCATTAAATAATATTTAATATCCTATTTCAAATTTCATTTTTTATACGATATTATAGTATCAGTATAAATAATTTATGTTTGTCAATACAAGGATATTAGAAATAAAGTGACCAACTTTATCAAAATTTAAAATTAGAATTAGAAGGGTTCCAATAGAGTAACGGAATTGTTTTGCTATCAAAATATGTTTGACGCAATATATTTATTGTTGATTAAACGGTCATTTTGTTATCAGAATCGTTTTTATTTTTGCTATCGTAGTTTATCATAAAAGTTGTTGGTCATATCTCTTTTGTTATCTAAAGGTCTTATAGATAACACCAAAAAAAAAAAAAAGAAAAACATTATGGAGCTTTGTAAAAAATATGATTTGTTAAATTTATTTATGTATGTTATTTTAAAAGTTTTTCCGCAAAGTCAAATAATTGTATTTAACAATTTATAAATGTTGTGGTAAACATTATATGAACCATTTAATTTATTTAATGTCTCCTATTCACTGTACAAAAAATATTTTGTCAACATTTTAAAGATTGATTCATTTCTATAGAATTTTTGGGCGTTGTGGTGTAATGGTTAGCGCTTTGGACTGTTACACAGATGGTCCCGGGTTCGATTCCCGGTGACGACAACATCAATTTAGAAAAATAATATATATAAGTTTTCTATCACTTATATGTATCGCTGCGCCCACCTTCGGTGTTCCCATAGCACTTAACCCCACCGAAGTAAAATAATGACTCAGGGCTATGAAACAAAAAGCTTCAATAAATTCGCCAACTCTACATCAGGTGGCGACCAACAACTGTTCTAAGACTTATCATCTCGCGCAATTACAGTGTTGCCATGTTTGAAGCCCTTCATCTTTCACCACCTTTCATATCTCCACTATCCCCTTTAAAAAGAAAGCAACACATTCATAAATAGGAAGAATTTCCTGAGTGTTGCTTCTTTTAAAAAAAAAAAAAAAAAAAAAAAAAAAAAAAAATTGTAAGTTATTTTGAATAACAGATATTCTTCACATACAAGTATGTTTAGGTCTTATAAACGTTGATCTCAAGATTTCAAATCCTCTTAAAATTTTTCATGCACGAAACATTTTCGCGAAATTCGCAATATTGTTACTTCTTAAAATGCATTTTCTGAAGCAAGTTTAACATTTTACAGATTATGTTCTAGGTACATATATAAACTAATCATATGAAAAAGCCGCTAATTTCCCAATTGCAAGGAAAATTTACTTTCGTATTTGAAGGAGTGGCAAATTAGTTAAAATTTCAAGTCTTTTTCTAAATATTTCAGGATATTATTAATGGATTAACAATTTTAATACAAAAATTTGTTCATTGGAATGCCTAGTTTATTCATAATTTTTTAACATTATACTTAAAAGAATAAAACTAAAAAAGTAAAAAAGTAAAATTTTGAACTTCCTTGCAATACCAACCAGTGCGATATCCTGATATAAGCAAACATGATTACCCTCAAATTAAAGATAATTTTGTGTAGATTTATATAATTTTTAAAAAAACCTGATTTTGCGATAAAATTTTAAAAAATTAAGCAAAATATACGAAAAAATATTAATGAATGATGTAAATAAAAAAAACCGCCAGATTTCAAAAACCGCAAAGGAGAAAAAAATGTTGACAGGTTTTTTTTTTTGAGTATTGAAAATGCCCTTTTTAGGATTTTTTGTATTCATTTAATGTCCCATACGTGCATTTCCCTACTACTCATCACACTGCTTTTTACTCATTATGGATCAACTGTTCCGTTTTTAACCCAGTACATTTAAACTTGCTATACTTTTTGCTGGATAAAAGAATTAAGTTTTTTCAAAACCATAAAATACCTCACTTTTTTGGCTACAATCGTTAATAGAACAAGTACATGCATTAAATTTGGTTTTGCCAATTTTTTTCTTTATACACTCCACAATGATGAAATAAAATAACAAAAAAATATTTAAAAAAAAATTAAAAATTTCGAGGTAAAAAATTTTTTGGATGTAAAAACGAAAAAAGTTTGGTGAAAAACATTTTTAAGTGAAAAACTATTTTTGTCGAGAAAAAAATGTTATAGTGAAAAAAATGTTTAGGGGAAATAAAAATTTGATGTGAATTTAAAATATTACTCAACTCTAAGCGTCTGGTAAAAAAAATAGGTCATACTATTTTACACGCCAGACGCTACCATGAAACTGTACTATTACTATACACAAATTTGTATTGAAAATTTAAAGGTACCTTCATATTTCAGAGAAATAAAGTGTCAACCGAATAGAAAAGTGTATTTTAATGGTAACAACTTATAAATTCAGTTAGTACAAAGATATTTACATTCGATTTCCGAATAAGTTGGATGCTGAAACTAAAATTCAGTTGAATTAACCGAACTTTGTTTTGAGAGCTAATATGCAGTTGTACCAACCGACTGAAAATCGTAATAACCGAATTTAAGTAGAAGTAACCAAATTACAGTTGGCAAAGACCTAAATTTTTCTCTGTGTGTAACTTTTTGAACCGCTGGACGGATTTTGCTCATTTTCAAAAGCAAACTTTTTGGGAAAATGTACATCAATCTAGGTAAAAATTAACAGATAAACTGAGAGGTTCAAGAACATATATACTTAGGGTTGCCATATTTGAAAAGTGAAAAAAAGTACTTTGATGAAAAAAAAAACAGTACTTTTCAAAAAAAAACAGTACATTTTTGTATTTATTGTTAACATAACTTTTACTTCAATACATCACATATTTATTTAAAATAAGTTAATACACCGAACCAAATAGCGTAAGTAAAATCAACAAACAAATTTTTGTAGATCTTTAACGAAATTTTGTCAATTTTTTTTTTTTAAGATTTAACAAATTTTATTCAAATCAACAAAATTTCGTCAAGTTTACATCCTCTAAAGAAGTAAAATTAAGTAAATTTCATCAAATTGAATAAATTTCGTCAAATTGGCTAAAATTATTAGTTTGGACGCCATTAATTTTTGCATTGGGCAGTGTCATGAAAAAAAATTGTGTTTACAAACATCCATTGCTTGAAAAGTAAACAAACCAAACTTATATATGTACAAAGAAACGAAGTGGAATTAATACAGGGAGATTCAAAAAATGTATATAAAAACTATTGTACACACGAAAAAAACATAGTTAAAAAAATATATATTCTTTGTACACGCAAAAAAACTTGTTTATATAAAAATATGTAAAATATACAAAAAAAACAGTACAAAAACAGTACAAATCCAAAAAAAAACAGTACTTTTGCGTACTATTTTAGGTGTTGTGAATAAAACAGTACATTTTTCAAAAAACAGTACATGTACTGTTTAAAACAGTACGAATGGCAACCCTATATATACTTTATGGGATCTTAGACCTATATTTCGAGGATATGAAAACAGTAAGGGAATGTTGGCTAATGTGGCATGTTCGCTAAATGGGACCTTTAGTTTTTTTTTCGTGTTTTGGTATGAAAATGTCAAAATTATGAAGTTTAATTTTGCGCTATCACTATTTTATAAAGTTTCTAGGTGAATACTTACGGTTTTCTTGGTTTTATTGTGTCGTTGCTAAAAACGCTACCTAAAGTGTAAACATAAAAAGTGTATAACATGTTTTAAATAAATTTCCAAGTCGGGTTTTTGCAAACGGTAAGAACTTTATTCACAATTTTAATAAAACTAATTGATTCCATAAAAAATATAAATTAAAAAAAAAATTTAAAATTACATTTTCATAATGTTTCCTAAAGTGAACCTTTGATTTAACATCAACAAAAATATATATCTCTTGTTAACCGAAATTAAAAAAGTTAGCATTACTTATGGTAGATAACCCCTTAAGCAGCTTTAAACGACACATAAAAAGTTTTAATAAACAAAATTAAAATAAATTTTATTTAAAATACAATTTTTTTTCAAATTTTCTTAATTTTCTAACAATTTTTATTATTTTAGGATTTTTAATTTAGGTCAACTTTAGGGTACATGTTCTCTAATGTGGACCTTTTAAGCAGTTTTGAAAATTATAATAAGTTTTTTATATTAGTTGAAACAAGAAAATTATCGATGGCTAAAAAATGCCCAAAGAATTTTCTATAAGTTAATGTATTTGGATTTGAAATATTTCATTTAGTATTTTTATATAGCCCAAGAACCAGATCCAGATGTAGGCCCACATTAGCGAACATTCTCTTACAAATTTTGTTAAATTTATTTATAATTTTTATATGGAAAATTTCTGATCTCACGCATTTTATAATGAAATACATGTCAAGTCCATTACAAATAATAATATTGTTCATAAAAATATTTTTATTTTCTTTGCTACGATTACTTACATATATTTTCTGACTATTACGATACACTTTAGAATATTTATTAGAGTTCGTCAGAAAAGTATAAAATTGTTTTTTTTTTTTTTTGGAATATCATCACTTTTTTTAAAAATATTATTGCATCAATAAAAAAAATCGTGTTATTATTTTTTTAAAATTCCATCTCCTTCCATATGCACGCAGCGGTCAAAAACTCTGATTTAGACAACAGACCAAATAAAGCTGTATTTATATGAAATTTGAATTCGCCTTTTTATGCTACACCAAAAACTATTTTATAAATTTTGATTTCCCGTATAAAGTGTACCATTTAGGAAATAGAGTGGTCGGAAAAAATAAATTTTTTCAAAAAACTTATAAAGTATTTTTTATGATACATAATCAAAAAGCATTCTTAACTGAGAAAAATTGTGCAAAAACTTTAGCTCTATGGTACCCAGTAAAAAGTTGTGAAGTTTTAAAAATGTAGTCTTTCCTAAAATTCCATATTTTATTGATTAACAACTTTTTAACGGCATTGTGGCATTGCTCGTAGCTCAAAATACTTTTTTATTGTGTGTGTTAAAAAAAGATATTTAAATATTTTTTAACAAAATTGATACCTTAATAACTTTTTAGCAGTTCGCGATATGTCAAAAATTGTTGTGCCATTATTCTCAAGTAATACATTTTTATTGTGTGTGATTAAAAAAATAATTTTTAAAAGTTTTTGAAAAAAAAGTGAGTTGTCCGTCCTTAAAAACTGTGAAATTTTTTTTTTTTTTTAAATAATTGTTGGCGTAGAATCGAATGTCGAGTTCAAATTTCATTTAAATACATCGCCTTTTGCTCTGTAGTAAAAGGGGCCCCAAATCAGCGTTTTTAGCTACCGCGAGCGCATGTGGAAAGAGTTGAAATTTGAAAAAAAAATAATTACGTCGTTCTTTTATTGATTCAAAACCCGTAAAATAAAAATGATGATATCCCAAAATCAAATTTTCGTGACGAACTCTAATATTTATATTGTTACATAGAGAAAATAAAGAAAATATAGAAACATAACCAAAGACATTAAAACAACAATTACAAGCATACTAAACGTAAATAAAAAGCATAAATGAATGAAAGCTAAAATTGATGGCCAGTAACAAAATTAACAACAATTTTGCTACTTAAGCAAATATGATGAAGTTTTATGAGAGAAAAAAAAATAGAATATGTTGTTGTAACATATGTATCTATAAATAAATGTATGTGTGTGTGTGTGAGAATGTTTTTAAATGTGTGCAATTTGTATGTGTGTGTGTGTTTAGCTTAACCTCTATAAAAACAATAACAAAGCTATAAAGAAAACAAAACAAAAAGTTAAACTTTCTTTTAAGATACATATATACTAAATATAAATGTTGGTTATAATAATCAAATTATATATATATGTGTATTTTTATATGTAATATTATTACTAGGGCAAGTTTTTATGGCATTTTACACTAAACACATTCGCGGACAGTTTATTTTCGCATGGTCCTTACGTGGGAAATAGGCTATATCTTCGGAATTACTGAAGATAACACGGTGCTACAGTGAAAAAAAAAACTTGGAAAACGACCTAGCGTGGGTTATAGGTCTTGTTGAGTACATTACAAATTGTGTCAAAAAATTTCAGAAAGACCTTCAAATTCAGAAGTTTTTCTAAAAAAAAACCGTTTTCAGTGATGTTCGTCAACTTATCGACCTGTAGCTCAGTCAGTTTTTGTCTGATTTAAATTTTTTTAACGGGTTTGAAAAGAAAACTGATTACGCTTTAAACTGACGTGCATTTTTTGATACATTTGTAAGTTATAAGTATTGTTTTTGTTCAGAATATCTACAAAAAAAAAACGAAAATTATAAATTTTTGTGATCTTAGTAGCATTTCATTGCTTATTTTAATATGAAAGCTTAAAAAATGTATACCAACGTATAAAGAAAATTTAGTTCTTAACAAAACATGGTTTTCATTTTTCAAATCGGATGAAAATTGTAAAAGTTATTCAACTTTTAATTAACACCTGTTTTTAGTATTTTCTCCCCCAGCGCAAAACATATGAATAAAAAAAAAACAATTAACTAACCAAGAAAAGTCTGCAATAACAAAACTTTTACTTTAGAAAAGGTTTAGTAACTTTTGCAGATAGAAACCGATTTTAACAAATAATATCTCGTTTTTTTCTATATAAAATTGTCTTTAAAATACAGCGCAAAAAAAAATGTTTTCATAGAAAAAAATTGAAATAACTCTTGTTGAGTTTGAAAAATTAGGAAAAAAAAAATAAAAAAACTGAGAAACTTTTGATAAACCTAATTTCTTGGAATATATATTTTATGAATACATTTCATGAAAGCTTAATTCTTTGCCTTTCCAAAACTGTTTAAAATTTTGAAATCGGTCAAAAAATGTGTAAAACAGTTTTTTGAAAATAACTCAAAATTTTGAGGGCTTACAACCCCCACTAGGTCGGTTTTCAAGTTCTGACAAAAAGTGTTTTTTTTTTTTGAAGCGGTGTGTAATTAATCCTGGACTGGGGCAAAACTATTAGAATTATGAAACAAATTGAATTATGAGAAGTTCTTTAACAATTACATTTTGTGATTATTTCCGACATGTCCCAGTCACAATTCCAAATTGGTAACGCAGGACACGTCAGGAAATCCTGTCTTGACGGCTTTTACCGTCATATCAGACCAAGTTATTGTTGACGGTATATGCTGTCCTGTCCCAGCATTTTGCATTAAATTTGACGTTATATGCCATCTAGTCCGCGAATGTGTTGTTTTAACTGTGATCACATTTCGCAGTTAGAATGCTAATTACATCGTTATTGTTTTTTACTAAAAATACAAGTGAAAACATCTTATATTTTGTCTATTTTCGTGCCATTTATTCTGGTTTTTTGTGCCATTTTGCATACCATTTTTAAGTTATTTTGTGCTATTTTAAACTTACCCTGATTATTACTTAAATTTGTTGCAATTTTGTAAATGTTTGCGGTTTAAGCTATTATTGTTTTGGATTTAGAAATATTGTTTTGTAGGTTTCTAGATTTTAGTTCTTTTATTATTTTTTGCTACATCTTCTTTGCCAATAAAGTTTGGTTTAATGTTTATAATGGCAGAATATAGCAATAATTACCACAAAAAATTATATTGAGCTTATAAATGATAAACAAGAAACCCACAAAGAAAAAACAACCACAATATTAAAGCTAACTTCGTTCGGTTTTTGTTTAAAGGGCTATTATATTTAGTCTTTTTTGTGCATGTAATGTCCCTGAAAGTTTTTTAAGCCCGGAGTTAAATATATTTGTTAATTTGTTGGCTGATTGTTTTTCTGTATTAACCCTTTGACGACGGATGGTTGATATATGTCCCATTTCTACTTTTTGCCATTTTAGGAAAACCTGCAGGACGATTTTAACAAAACTTGTGATAGACAATAGACAGCTGTGGCTTTTTATCGATACCTATATATTTTTGTTTTTAATTTTTATAATGTTAAAAATTCAGTTTTAAGTTTATACAAAAATGTTTATTATTTTTGGATTTGGCATAACAAATTCTTAACCAATTAAGGAGCGGCAGAACATTAATGATTTAAATCAGAAATTAAAATGTCACAAAATGGCTGTAAACTAGTGCTTTTTAATCTATTATATTAAAAGTGGTAAAAAATTGAGTCTGTTTTAAATAAAATTAAGTTTTTTTTTTTATAACATGTCCGAATTCTATGAAAACCCAATAGTTTAGTTTGGAATTATTTCCATTCAAGACGATCTAGCAGTGACCGTCCGATCTCCTTGAGAAATGTCAATCACGTCATTAAACTAAAATCGTGACACCTGATTTTCAAGAAGTTTTGCATTTAAAATGAGCAAAAACAGTCTGGAGGTTTAAAAGTTACTTCGAGGTGAATAACATTAACTTCAGATTTTTTTTTCTCCTAAAAAATCCAAGCAAAAATTTTATCTCACCTTAAAGTTTTTTCTTCACCTGAATCCTGAAAAAAGTTTATACCACAAAAATAGAACGAAGTTATTAATATATTATATTCACCTTAATTATTTTTTCACCTCTAACATTTTTTCTCCTTAAAAATCCTTTTTGACTTTAAAAAACTGTTTTTCATTTAAAAAAGTTTTTTCTCAAATAAACTTTGAAAGGTTTTAATAAAGGGTTTATTACGCTTTTCCTCCAAAAAAAAAATGTATTTCAAATCATGTTTACTTTAAAGAAAATTTTTTCAGTTTTTAAGAATTTTTATGTAGAGAATTTTTTTTTGTCTACAATTCTTGCAAGAAAACTGCCCTGCGGCCGTACGAATTTCCCCGTCCCTTCTTATAATAAAGTAACTAAAAGAAATTATGAGGTGATATATTTCTTAGATGTGACAAGAAATTTTTCATTTAACAACTTAATTTGTTTTTACTTTGTATACTAATTAATATTAATACATTTTCATCAACATTTTATTAAAATATTAATAACTTTTTACGACATTGAAATAATGTAAAAACAGTTAAAACATGCGACTTTCAATATTTACAGCAAAAGTTTTATAATGAATGATAATAATTTATCATTTTACAACAACTAACTTATACACTAATGTGTCCCAAATTTGCAATAAAGTATCAATTTTGATACTCAAAAGCAGTCATAAAATACACTTTAAGAAACTGATTAGTTAGGAGAAAATAACGAAAAAATTTCAAGAGTCATTACACGATAATTTTCAATTAAACTTTTATTTTACTTTCAGCTAAAAGTTTAATAAGTCTTATTTAAAAATTAATAATGTTTATAATTTTTAGAGAAAAACTTTTATTCTTCTTCTTAACCTCAACATTTCTAAAATGAATTTGATTCGCACAAAATTTTCTGTTTTTATAACCCATAATGAAAACAAATTGAAAAATGCCAAAATATAAAAAAAAAAACATTTATAAAATTTACAAAAATTGCCAAATATAATATAAAATAATAAATGAACTATTATCACTCCTTTTTATTTATATATATTTTGTTTGTTTATTTCTAATATTATTGTATTTTAATTATTATCCAATTTTTTATTATTTTATTTATATCAAAATTTATTGTTGACTTTTTATAGTAGAAATTTGTAACCGATTATGGCCTTTAGGCTAGGTTATTGAAATGAATAAATAAATTAAATTAAAACGACAAATTGCAAAAATTCACTATAATTTAAAAAAAAATCGTATATTTTTAATTCTGGCGATTTTACTTTTAACAATTTTTTATTTAATTTTGCCGATTTTTGTTTTTTTTTTTTTTGATTATTTTAAATTTTGCCATTTTTTAGTTTTGGAGATTTTTTGGCACTTTTTTTTGCAATTTTAATTAAACATTTTTAATTTTTTTTTTTGAATTTTAATTAAACATTATTAAATTTTTTTTTGAAATAAAAAACAGTCAATTAAATTTTTAATAGATATGATTAAAATCTTAATTGAAACTAAATTAATTAAATTGTTACAAATTATTTTAGGTGATACTTCAATTTCTTAATAGAACCGAAGCCAATTAAACTTTTAATTAAATAAACAAATATTTTAATTGAAACTGGATTTAGTTTTTTCTGTGCATCTTAATTTTTAATAAGTTAATTGTTAGTTAATTGTTAGTTTTGATCAAAATTTGTTTTCCCGACTATTTAAATTTCAGAAAAAAATCCGTACCTTCCTAATATACATATTTAAATATTTACTTTATTTATTTCTGCACATTTTTATATTTTTTAAACTCATAGAGAATCACATGATGTTTTCCTTTGAAGTGGCCGCAACATTTAGCTTAAGGCCTTATAAAACAAGTTTTTTAGTTTTGTAAAAATCAACAAAGCTTAATGTGCTTAAAGTTAAGAGTACTAAAGACAACATTTTGTAATTAAGGGACTTTGAAAAGTATCAAAAAAAACATACACTCAAGGAAAAAAGTTTTATCATATTGATGAAATTGTTTTATAAATCGTTTGCCATCAATAATTCATGAAGTTTTCATAAATATGATGAAGCGTTTTATAAAAATGTATGCCAAATGTTTCATACACCTTCATCATTTCATAAAAAAGTTTCATAATCTTTGTGAAAATAAATTTTTCTTTTTTGTGTAATTTAGTAACCATAAATTTTTATTTTTGATTTGAAATATAGAAAATATCATTTGCAATTCAATTTTTTAAAAACTCATAATCTAGGAGAAATTATTTAAAATTATGAAACACCAATTAAATATTATCTGAGTTGTTTTTAATTTTAAATATGTAGTATTAATAAAATATAAAATTTCAGAATTTTATCTGATGTTTTTTAAATAGAAAATAATATTTTTTAATTTCAAATGGAAATTTTTAACTGATGTATAAAAATATTTATAAAAGATTTCATAAAAGCTTATGAAGCAACATCATCCTATTTATGAAATGTTTCATCATATTTATTAAGCACTGTTTCATAAATATGAAACTTAATTATCATATTTATGAAACATTTCATAAATATGAAGAAGTCTGTCATCAATTTGCTCTTTTATGACACAACTTCTTCATATTTATGAAGTGTTACATTGGTCGAAACTCAATGAAGTTTCTATTCATATTTATGAAGTTTTTCATAAATAAAACGAAGGTTTTACCCTGAGTGTAGTTTGATAACACTACTCAACATTTTTTTTAAATTTTTGCGGAACCTTTCTTTGAAATACATTTTTTTAATAGACTTAGGTACGTTGAATCCAAATCTGTCAAAACAATTTGTTTTCTCATTTGAAGTTTTTGATATATAGCGGCTTTTATATTTACGTCATTTTAAAATTTTTTTTTCTTTAATATTTGCTAAATTTCGCGGAATTTACACAGGAGGACAAAACTATAACTTTTTAAAATTAATAAGGCTATGATCACCAATTCTATATATGCCAAGCACGCTGATTTCAATGGCGTACTTTATTTTTCGATCTTTGGTACAGTTTTTCCACAAAATGACTTTAAAGTTTGGCGCATGTTTTTTACATATAACGTGTTTAAAATGCAATCAATCTGAAACCTTTCTTTTCAAATGTAAAGACAATTATTTCTTATTTGAGGTACATATTTGATTCACAAAACTGTATATTGATTAAATCCGCTATTTAACGGGTTTTCTTGTTTTTTTTTTTTTTAAATTTTTACGGTTTTAGCGAATTATATCGCTAAACTAGCAAATGACCTTAACAAATGGGCATGCAGTAGAAAGAGCCTATTACAAAGAGATGTTTCATCAAAAAAAAAAAAAAAAAAAAAAAAAAACATTATTTCAATACGGCAACATTATTGCTGTGAGGATCCTTGCAAACAAATTGCTAATATCAGCAAAAAAAAATTAGTAAATTCAGCTAAAATTAAATTTTTCAGTACAAAAATGAGAAAAATATTAAAAAAATTTATCAAAAATGCTCTAACTTCTCTCCCTAAAAAATCTTTCTAGATCCGCGCCTGGCTTATCTTCTTTATATATATAATTCTTCTGAAAGTGTGTTAGTAACTGAACTCCTCCTTAACGGCTGGGCCGATTTCGATGAAATTTTTTGTGTGTATTTGAGTTGGTCCCTGGATGGGAAGTAAAAATTTATTATTGCATATCTGGAGTACTATTATAGTGGGAGTCTTCAAACTTTGTGTGAGCTACTTTGATAATAATGTGCATAATCTTGCAGAACGTGGCCGGGATCCAAGCAATGGGCGTGGCACCTCCCATACGAAGTAAGAATTTATCATCGTATATCTCGAGTACTATTACAGTGGGAGTCTTCAAACTTTGTGTGAGCTACTTTAATAAGAATATAAATAATCTTGCAAAAAGTGGGCGGGATCCAAGCAATGGGCGTGGCATCTCCCATACGAAGTAAAAATTTATAATTGCATATCTGAAGTACTATTACAGCGGGAGTCTTCAAACTTTGTGTGAGCTGTTTTGATAATAATATGCATAGTTTTGCAAAAAGTGGGCGGGATCCAAGCAATGGGCGTGGCACCTCCCATACGAAGTAAAAATTTATAATTGCATATCTGAAGTACTATTACAGCGGGAGTCTTCAAACTTTGTGTGAGCTGTTTTGATAATAATATGCATAGTTTTGCAAAAAGTGGGCGGGATCCAAGCAATGGGCGTGGCACCTCCCATACGAAGTAAAAATTTATAATTGCATATCTGAAGTACTATTACAGCGGGAGTCTTCAAACTTTGTGTGAGCTGTTTTGATAATAATATGCTATTTGTTGAAAAAGTCATTAGCCTTAAATACAATTTTAGGCAGGACAACGTCTGCCGGGTCAGCTAGTATGAATATATAAATGTATACATTGAACATTTAATTGTATAAAATTATATCTGAATATATATAAACTTTTTTCCTTGGGAAGATAATCAGATGAGACCAAAACTCCGATACAATAAAATCAAATGATATATTTTTATGTCTAATTTTATATTGTTTTATTTTATTTGATCCAATTATACATAACCGACTTCAGCATCTAATTATATCTGATTCACCAAACAATTTTTAACCGGGTATAGTGTCCTTTTGTCAACAACTTATTCTTTAATTACTGATAAGTAAAATAAAATAATGAGTTTTGACGCTGAATTATATGCAGTTAGTCCTAATTCGACTGCTTATTATTTAGCTGCTGGTAATGAGAGCCCATTATTTCAAACCCAGTTTTATGGCCGTTGAGTAGTGTAATTTGTATGCAGCAAAAAGAACAATTTTAATGTTTGTTTCTAGATGATAAAACCCTTTTGACAAATAATAAGTAATTAAAAAATTTTATAAGTTTAAAATAAAAAATTTGATGTGTTTTTAAATTGAATTTCTAAATTAATGGAAATGATAACAAGTTCATTTGAATAATAATTAAGACCATAAATTTAGACTGTAAATTTTCACTATCGCTATAACAATAATGAATTAAGTGAATCTCTGCCATAATTTGTAATTTAAGTTTTTCACCCAAAAATGTTAACACCTCCAAAAGAAACAAAAGCGCGTGATTTTTGGTGTCGACTTGTGCTTGTTATATTTACTGGTTAAATAAAAATATCATTCATTTCAACCAAAACTTTGTTGACATTGTTAAGTTGTTGCTTGTTTTGTGATTTTTTTATTTTTTTTAGCAAATTGTTTGTAATAAAAGAAATACAACCACAAATTATGGTCATTATTATTACAATGATTTCCAGTTTGACAAAACTGTACAAACAATACAATTTGTAAAAAATGTTTTACTTTCTGTTTGTTTCTTTTTCTTGGTAATTTTGTTTAATAGACAATAGAATACGACTTACTGTGGGATTACTTGATGTATGATTATTAAATGATAGTAATTTATATAAATCATACGTCCTGGGGACTATTCCTATGAATCAAAATGTGTATGTTGTTCATACTCTACTTAATTTGTCTTTATTCTTAAATATGCTTGATTTGCAACAAAAAAAAAAAAGAAGAAAATTGTGGTAAAACTAAATGCTTTTGTGTTTAATTAGCCCTAACACATTAACAATTTATTGCAAAAAATACATTTATACACTCGCATAAATGTCTATGTAATACATTAACCACATACCTACGTACCTACACTCAAAAAAATAAGTTAGTAGAAAAGTTAGTAAAACGTCTTGTAAATCAAGTATACTATTTTTCAGCAAATTTTTTGTTGAAATTTTGTTTTAAGCTAAAATATTTTAGTTATACTTATTCACCACTTAACAGTTTGAACTAATATTTTACTAATTTCTTTTGCTGAATAAAATTGTGCTGATAAGCACATTAAAAGTGTGGACGACAACCAGATTGAAAGATATACATTTGTAATACAGTAGTTTTGATTTAACTGCCTTTTACTTACGTGCACTTTTCACATAACTGCACAAAATTTTGGTTTCGTTGTTATTTTACAAAATTACGTATGCAATTGCCTTCATTAAGTGCACTGTGTATACCTGCGCATTTAAAATAAGTGCCTCATGTTTTTGGCAGTTTACATTATTTTCATACGAAAGATCGCCGTTAGCTGCCTCTTATGTTTTGCTTACTTAGTTAGTTAGGTTAGTTAACGCTTGTACCTACATAAATTTGTATGTAAATACTTTATAAAATTTTTATGAATGTTTTTTATTTCGTTTTGTTGTTTTTTATATAAATTCTATTGTATGAAATAAACAATTAATAAAAATAAATTAAATCATATCTGGTCTTTGCCGTTTTCAACAATTTAGTTTACCTGCACTTTAAGGCAGGTAACCAATTTGAGTTAGCAACGCTTTTGGCTTATCTGCACAAAAATTCGTGCAGAAGTTGGTTGTGCAGCTAAGTCAAAACTACTGTACATATAAAAAAATCAACCATGAAAGTGTACAATGTGTATCGTATACATATAAATTGCGGATTAAAAAACATAAATGTACGTAACATTTATGTTTTTATGTCCCCGGCTTGTCAAAGTAATTATCTATTAATTAAATTAAAGACAAAATAAAATATTTAAATTTAATAAGGATTAAATGTGTATTTGCAAACTAAATGATTATAATAGTGACTATTGATGAAGTGTGGTCAAATTGCAAACAAATATACGTTCATTTAGAAAGACTAAAGCGAAAGACAAAGACACACATATTACGTATGTTATGTTGTATGTTTCCTTTTCTTATTGCAAAAATACTGTTGTATATTTCATATTTTTTCTCGCTTTGTTTCGTTTCTAGAAAGATGTCATCACTAAGACAACCGTTGATTTAAGAAGTTGAAAGATAATTTGTTTAGGCAATATATAATTATTTCTATATATTTTCAGATATTAAATTAATTCGTATCGTCAATATGGGATTATGAACATGTTTGTATGAATGTATGAACATTAAGTATTGTAAATTATTTTTAAAAGAATAACAAAAAAAAATTAAGAGTTTCAGCAAATAAATTAGCTAATGTATAATTTTTCTACAAATTTGTTGAGTTTTTTCAGTCTAATATTCAGCAACAATTTAACCTTTTAGCAAGGATTTCTTTATGTTGAATCAAATAAGTGTTAGCGAAACTTTTGCTGAATCTACTAATTTTGTTGCTTAAAATCAGCTCGATATTTTTCAGCAAAAGATTTCGCTGGCATTAGCACTTTTTTGCAAGCACCCTCCTGACTAAAATTTTGCTGACTCAGCAAAATATTTTGCTATCTTGTCTAACTTTTTTTAAGTGTACATAAGGTAATGTTTCGCAATGTGGCTTCTTCTCTAAAGTGGACTTTTTGTTATTTTTTCCTGTTGTTTCATGAATATGTCTAAACTGGCAACTATCATAAAGTTTAATTTCGGTATGTTTTTTTTAAAAAATGTTCCGACGTGAAAGCATTCATGCTTTAAAAATCAAAAATTTAGATATCCATATTCCTTATGTAGTAACTTTGCAAAGTTACAAACCCATGGGTTGAAATTTATTTTAAATATTTATTATACGGAAGAAAAAAGTTTTTCGTGAAAAGTAGCATAAAAGACAAACAGTTGCGAATATCGGAAAAAACTCAGGCACATATCCTCTCGATTAAATTAAATATGCATTAATATACATAATTTTTAGCTTAAACCAACTTAAATTCGTTAGCAAAACGCTAGTTTTAATGGCACTTAAAACTCATTTTTTTTTTTCCTTTTTCATATACCAGGACATGTTTCATATACCAGTTAATGCATCTTTAATATTGGTACCCCATTATTCTACAATTTCTTTGAAACAGTACGAAATAAACCAAAAAGCGAAAACTGGGGTAATTTTTGACCCCACTTTTTAACCCTTGAATATGAGATTGGGCCGCTAAAAAAAAACGTGTCCCTTATTTTTGCCTTCTTTCTCATATATCCCAGTTTGATTGAGATCAGAGAGAACCCATCTCCTTATTAGTTTTTTTATTTTAACTTAAAAAAATAGATGTAGGGCCGCATTAGAGAACATTCCCATATATATTTATAATGTACATTTTGTATTACTATTGAAAGCTATGTAACAGTCACAAAAACATTGATATTGAATGGCCTTTAACATTGCAAAGGACACTCTAGAGAACATTTATGGTGACACAAAACAAGTCGAAAACAAAATAAACATGAGATACTTTTACAATCATTAATACATTTTGTACTAATATATGAGTATTTATATAAAAGTTAATGTTGATTTAAGATTAAATTGAAATAAAAGTTGATGCTAAAAAGGGCTTAGTAAAAAAATGTAATACTTATCTATAAAGAATTTTACTTGATATCAATTTTAAGAAAAAACAAGTAAATTTGGTGAACAAAACGAAAATAATTGTCACTGAAAAAGAAACGATTTGGTGAATTTAATAATTCACCTCTAAGGGTAAGGTGAAAAAAATAGCATAATATTTTATACACCAGAGGCTAGTATCATATTGTACTAAAATACATCAATTTGTATGGAAATTTTTAAAGTACGCTTAACAAATTTAGTAAAGTCAGAAGAAAGTGTTTCATAGTCAGCAGAATTTTAGTCAATAGGATGCTTACAAAAAAATTTCTATTGTCAGCGAAATCTTTTGCTGAATATCAGCGATTTGATTTTAGCAACAAAATTAGTAGATTCAACAAAAGTTTTGCTAACACTAAGTTGATTGAAAATTAAAAAAAAAATCTTGCTGAATATTAGTAGACTGGAAAAAACCCCAAAACATTTGTAGAAAAATTATACTTTAGTTAATTTATTTGCTAAAAATCTCAAAATAAAATATTTGCGATTTTTTTAAAAATAATTTTCAATACGTTACAAAATATAAAAATGTTCATACTCCCACGTTGACGACATGAATTAATTTAATATCTGAAAATATATAGAAATGATTATATATAACATAAACAAAATAATTTTTCAACTACTAACATTAATGGTTGTCTTAATGATGGTATATTTTAAAGGAAGACAAATGCAGTAATTCTAGAAACGAAACAAACAAAACAACAAAATATTACCCTTTTTGCAATAAGCAAAAGAAACATAAAAAATTAAATAAGATGTGTGTTCTTGTCTTTCGCTTTAGTCTGCCTACCTGAGGTATATTTGTTTGCAATTTGACCACACTACATTAAAAATCACTATAAACATTTAGTTGGTTAATTTAATTAACAGACAATTATTTTGACGAGCCGGTGACAACAAAAAATTTAAGTTTATTTAATTCTCAATTTATGTATATACACATTGTTGGCGGCCTTTTGTTTTATGGATGAAAAACAGACACAAAAATCTTTTATGGATGATATTTGCATATGTCTTACAAATGTAAAGGGTCCGCCAAATAACTTTTTTTGAACTCCTGAACCAATTCGACTTTGTATGGCGTCATACTAAGGTCTTTATGCAAAATTCGTCTCAATGATGTCTCCGAAATGTTTAATTGTTGAGAACGACTGTGAATTGATGTTGATGGCGCTTCACGCACACTTTCTGCCACAGCAGCAATATTCTCGGGTGTACGCACTGTTTTTGGCTTTCCACGCTTTGGGTTATCGATGAGGATGCCAGTTTCTTTCACTTTTTTCACAAGATAACGAACATACGGACCATATTCGTTCAGCGGAAGGATAAAACTAATTATCTGTCAAATCAGACATGAGCTAAGTGTTACCATTCACGTTAGTACGTTTAAATATCACTTTCCTCGTCTCTACTACATCTTGACATGTTGCGACATAAACTTCATTCTGTGTATTATTTTAGTTATGCTTATTCAGCACTTAACTATTTTGAACTAATGTTTTACTAATAATTTACTAATGTTTTGCTAATTTATTTTGCTAAAAAAATTCTGATAAGCACATTAATAGTGTGGACGACAACCAGATTGAATGATTTACGCAGAATGAAGTAGATGTCGAGGCATGTTGACCTCCGATTGGGCTGAAATTTACAACAAATTAATAATATCAGTAAATTTTTTAATTTACCCTAATTTTTCCAAATGTGCCGGATTTTCGGAGGTTCTGAGAAATTTAAAGTTGACCTCCTATTGGGCTGAAATTTACAACATATTTTTTTTCCATTGCCATTAAATCCGCATTACAGTCTTATCCACATCTTAAAAACTCGACCTAGGTGTACCACACGTCGCATGATTGTTTTTCTAACCAAATTACTTATATGAACTCAAGTACACTCAGAAAATTAAGAAGGTAGAAATGACTAAAAATTACAGTTAAAATTTCTACAAATGTAGTCAAAAAGGCGATGACTAAATTTGTCCTAACCTAACCATGTAGTAATATTTAACTAGTGATAAAACAACTACAGTGGCAGTAAAAACGACTATCGAAGCGGTAAAAAACAACTAATCTTAAATGAATGCATAAACCATAAACACGAACAACAAAACATAAAACGACTACATAAGTTTTGAAAACCACTGTTTTGAACAGTTATTATTTCGGTATTTTAAACATATTTTTTAATAAAAATATGTAATTTTCTAATTATTATTTGCAAACTATGAACATATCAAAAATAACAAATATAAACTAAACGAGAATTTTTAAAAACTCGACGTAATCTTCTATTTTTAACTAAATAACAAAAATTAACTGTTTACTGCAAAATTACTTTTTTGGTAGTTGTTTATTAAAATACTAAAATAACTACGCAAAACAACTGTACAGTATTTTTGGTTATTTTTTTTTTTTTAATAACTAAATTAGTTGTTTTTCAATTTCTAATAGAAATATTACTACAATAGCAGTTAAAACAACTCCTATTGTTTAATACCTTAATGACCTGCATGTAGTTAGTGTTAGGAAATTCTAAGTGTATGTAGAATGTGTACAAAACAGTTTTTATCCGCTTATTAAAAAAGCTGTTAAGATTTTTTTTTCACACTCAAGGGTATCGCAACACATTTGTACGTTACACATCACGTACATATATTAACACAAAAAAAAATTATATACAAATTAATGTATCCTCAAATAAGGGTATTATAACCAGCTTTACGAAAACAGTTTTGAATGTTATGATAAAGGAAAATCTTGCGACGAAAACTCTTAAAATTAAAATATTACTTTCCGGTATTAAAAACTAATGTTAAAAATATATTGTTATTTTTTGAGATTAACCTCTTAACTGGTTTATTAATTTCAAAATATGCAAAACCAATTTTTACAAAATTTACCTAAATTTTGAACAAGCAGAGCAAAGTTAGAATGTAATGGATCAAATGAAAGACAAGATTTTATACTATTAAACACATCAAATATAAAAGTGTCTTTATTATAACCTCCACCTTATGTGATGAGGGTATATATAAGTATGTCATTCCGTTTGTAAAGCATCAAAATATAGGTCTAAGACCCCGTAAAGTATATATATACTCTTAATCCTTATTGATTTTTAACCCGATTTAGCGATGTCCGTCTATCTGTTGAAATGGCGATCACTGCGCGAAAACACAAAAGACACATTTTCACCTAGATTAATGTACATCCTCCCGAAAAGTTTGGTATTGAAAATGAGCAAAATCGGTGCAGCGGTTTAAAAGTTATTAGTGAAAATATAATACACGTATACTAGTACAATTTTATAGTAGCGTCTGGCGTATAAAATATACATTATTTGTATTTCACCTCAAAAAAAATTTTTTTTTCACCTCAAAAACTGTTTCATTTTTTTTTTGTTTATTTCATTGTTTTTTACTGAAATATAAATCTTGTGTAAAGTTTTTTTTTTGGTTATCGCAGCATATGCGGCAAAACCGTTTAACCAATTAAGAATGCAAAATATATACGAATAATCTGTATGATTGAGAAATAAAATAATTTTTGAAATTGGATTTAATACCATTATTCAAGCTACACATTAATTTGTATTGCTTGTTATACATATACTTAATGTATAAATGTTGTTGCTTAATGAAAATTTTTAATTCGTACATATTAAATACATATTAAATACAAATATAAAATAAAATATTTCACAAAAAATTAAAAAATTGTTCATGTTAAATTAAATATTTTTCTCTTTTTTTTTCTTTATTTTTCATATGCAGCAGTTGGTAGCCAGCTCAAGCTTAATTAATTTGAAAGTGTGCAATAAAATACAAAATAAAAGATAGAAAATAAAAAATAACTACAAACAACCAACCAACCAATCAACGCTCCTCAACAAAACTAAAAAAAGTGGCAACAAAAGAAATAAATACACATACATGCTGCTGCTATAGTTACTACGTATAAAAAACCACACACTCGCACACATAAATGTAGATGAGATAGTTTTTCTGTCATTGCTATCTTTTAACAAAAAAAAAAAGGAAAAAATCACAAACTAAATTACTGAAGCGTAAGGTACCATGTTCAAGAGCTGTGTAGAATTTTCTATACATGACAATTTTAGTGTTGTAGTTGTAGTTGTTGCTGTTATTGTTGCTATTAAAAAATGAAAACAAAACATAAAAGTTGTGTAGCTGCTGCTGCTGTTGCTGCCGGTGCTGGTGAAAAAATGAAATCCGTTATATTTTATCCTTATGGACCGTTGACGGGTACCGGATGTTGTCGCATGTTGCATGCAAAAAATTTAGCCATAACAAGTGCAATTTACACAATTGTAAGTATTTAAATATTAACATGAAATACATATTTGTTTAAATTTAGAAAAGAACTGCCACTAAATAGTGTTACATTTGCCAGTAACTTATTTTTAATACCCTGCATAGTGACATTTGCAAAAAAAAATTTAATAGAAAATATGTTGAGTAAAATATATTTTGAAATTTAAAAAATAAGAAAAGATGGAATAAAAAATAATATACAGAATGAAATTTTAAAATGAAAAATTGCGATTTTTCCATTTTTTTATAAATAAAAAAAAAAAGTTTCATTGTGTAATTTGTATTAGTTTTAGAGAAAATATTCATTGAATATTGTTCTTCATTATTATTTTAATATGTGAAAGCTGCGTAGCTGGTACGTAGGCGTATGAGCAATAAATAACACGATAATAAAATCGCTCATACGCCTACGTACCAGCTACACATGTTTTACATAGAATATTAAAATACATATGAAGGACAACATTCAACAAATATTTTCTCCATAACTAATCCAAATTACACAATGAAACTTTCTGAATCGATAAAAAAAACCTCTAACCTTTTTTATAAATAAAAAAAAAAATTTTACAAATTGTTGGTCGGTTATTAGATAAATTGAGTTTTGTATTGCACAACTAATTCTAATTGATTTATTCAAATTACAAGTATTTGCGAAATTCAGTTAAATTATTATTAATAATATACTCAAAAGTAAGCTCGAAATTTGTCAACATTTAACGACGCGACTTTTCCAATTTTTGGAAAAATTATAAAAGTTGTACCTTTTTACTGTAAGTCTGACATTGATTCGACATACATTGTCCATTATCTCTAATTCCATAGAAGTAGTTACAAACAACATTGCAAACTTAATATACCCGCCTGGTACAATTATGGAAAGGTTTCAAAAAAGTACCCAAAAGTAAATATAAATATACAAATGAATGTGTTACACATATATTGTTTACTCGTGAAAAAGAATTTAAATAAACATTTAACATGTAAAATATGTATTCACATGTATAAAGTAATATGAGTACACTTCATTGCAATAAAAAGTGTTGAATAATAACCACACTTTTCTGCATAGACTAACATGTACCTCGTAATTTACTGCCTAAATGCAAAATATCTGAATAAACTAGATTTTTTTTAAACGTCTCATGTAAAAAATGTTTAAACTTTAAATATATGTGTTAATATTAAAAAGAAAATTCTATCACTTTTATATATAAACATATATGGTAAAAATTTACAAAAAAATCTATCATTTATATATACTTATCAGAAAAGACAAAAAAAAAAAACAAAATTCAATGTTAAAGCTAAAGCTAAAAAAAAAAATATTGTACAATAATAAAAGTAAAAGTAAAAAAACTTAGAAAATCTACACGTAAAAGCAAAAGTATAGCAAGAACTTTAAGTCAGAAAATCTTAAAAAAAAAAAAACAATAAAAAGCCCAAACATTTAAAGAAAAAGCTGTTTAAATGCTCAAAATCGAAAATTCCAAATACAGCAAAAAAAAATATTTATTATGGTATTGGTGAAAACTTAATTTTCTTTAGTAAAAACAAAATATTTTTAAATTTAACGATCACTGTTAGTTTTACTAAATTATTTTATTTCACTAAATATTATTTTTTTTTTTAAACAAAAAAAAAATTCTTTTTATATAGTGGACTAGACTAGATTTTTTGTTGAATTTGAACAAAATTTGGCACAAATGTAAAAAATGAATGTTAATTTTGTTCGGTTTAAGATCATATCATCGAATACCAAATAAAAATTGATAATTACTTTTTACAACATATAAAGAAAAACTTTGAAAAATTGGTTAACACAAATGCATTTTCATAGATACTAATCTAATCATTAGGTGCCTGGATCACTCTACGGTTAACTGTCGGCTAATTCTTCTATTTAAGCAAACGTTTGTCAGAAAAGGTGATGCGTTTGCTTACATAGAAGAATTAGTCGGCAGTTTACCCTAGAGCGAGTCATACATACACCTGATGATTAGATAAGTATCTATAAAAATTCATTGCCGATAAGCATTGGTTCTAGGTAGTTTTTTTCAAACTTTTTCTCTATATGTTGTAAAAGTAATTTATCAATTTCTATTTGGGATTTGATAAATATGATCAAAGTTAACATTCATTTAACAATCGTTAGATCAACTAATATGGGAAAAATAAAAAATTCAGTGTAAAAAATTTCAGGATTTTGTGTTTTTCTCTGCTTTTTATGAATTTTTAGTTTAGCAAATATTTTTTTTAAGTGTTTTGTTTTTATTTTATTTAATTAATTAATTTTATTAATTAATAATCATAAAATTACAAATTATATCCTATTACCCTAACCGAGCACTAGCTACTATGGTTTTCGGCGCGTTATAGCGAAAACAGTGCCTCTGGTGGGAATCGAACCCACGACCCCAGCACTAATAAGCCAGCACGCTACCAACTAGCCCACCGGGGCGCACTGTTTGTTGTGTGTTTTGTTTTTATTTTGTTATGATTCCTGGGAATCGGAAAGTGAAAAATCTACAAAAATTTCCTGAAATTTCATCTCAGGAATTCCCGGGTTAAAAACCCTAGTTGCAATACACACATTAACAGTTAAACTAACGTTATCTACATGATTAAATGTATACACCAGAGTATATTAAATAAAAAGCCATTAATACCATATCGAAAAAACACATTAGTATGAAAAATGTTATGTTATTCACCAAAACACAAAATTACAACGAAAAACAAAACAACAAAAACAGATAAACTACCAAAAAAAAAAAATATATATATATATTGTGGTTGAGGGGGATAGCCGCAGATAAAAAGGCTTAGATTATCATATATTCTTAGCACCGCACAAACAAGTTGTAAATTTATATTCCCATATACAACAAACATTTTAATATTGTATATGTTCCTCCGAACGAAGTTTGTTGTAAAAGCATGGTTTTGTTGTTTATATCCAAAACATGTTGGCAATTTTAATGAACGTGTAAATGTTGTAATGCCAGAGACCAGAACTTTGTAAATTCTCATGCAGACACAACAGAATTTTATTGAAAATTGTGTGTAGTAGGTACCATGAAAATAACTAATATACTAATTGTCAGTTATTTGCATACATACAAAGTTAAATTTTAACTTTTTGATAAGAGTTATGATGTGCTAGAGCAATTTAGCTTTGCCATAAAATCACAATGAAAAATGTTCTTAATGAAGTTATAAAATTTAGTTTATGACATAATTTTGTTATATAATCATCAAAAAATGTTTGCAAAAATTTTATACTCTAAACACGTTTTTATAATCAACATAAATTATGAGACAACATTTAAATGTATGTGTATGATGAGTATGGTTTATGAAAATTTCTATAGAACTAACTAAATGACATTTTTCCAGTCTAATGTATGAAATACTTAGATCCTAGCATAAGGCATTAAAAATATTTTATTATATAGTTTTCGGTATGAAAAGAGTTGACACGTGAAATTGTTGAATGCAAACGACATTTGTTTGCTGGTTTTATATTACACAATTATTGTATTGCATACAGTGTTACGTCTCTTATGTGGTACTTGTTTAATATGGTTTTTACAAAAGCCAACGCAGTCTCAATAGACTATGAATTAGAAATTCTGAAAGTGAATGGGCCATGCAAATAAGAGCCCATAAACCAATATTGTTATAGGTCTTTTTACTATCTTAATTAAAGCTTGGACATATAATATCGGAAAAACTGCACGGGAATAACTATTTTAAAACTTGGGGAAGTGCAAAATAGAAAAACTCTAATGCTGCCTAATAGCTTTAGGTTTAATTGTATCCTACAAAAATATTGAACTGGTTAGGACAAATCATCATAATTTTTTGAAAGTGTATTAAAAACTACATTTATTCTCGCAGATAAAAGAGTATCATGTTGTTGGTAAATTACGTAACGCTTAAAAAATCAAAATTTTCACTATTCAATAAATATTTTTTAATAGACATAATTCATAAGCCAAAAATTACAAAACTTTTAAGCGATATTTCCAAAAGAAACTACAACCGGCAACTTCAATCGCTAGTAGGGGAACTTAAGATCCGCTTCAAAAATTGTTTTATAATTTTTCCTATATTCAGCTCTTTAATATGCATCGATTGAGTGGTATTCCTGCAACCAATTCGCAAAAGTGCCATATATTTTAACAGTTAATCCCATTTTTAGTAGATTAACTTTTCTGTGGCAATCCCCTATTAAATAGGATTTAACCTATTTTACTCAGTACCTTTAAACGGCTATAGTTTTTTTTACAGGAAAAAGATAATTAAGTGATTTAAAAACCTTAAAATTATTCAACATCTTGTTGAATAAAAATATTGTTATCAAGAGTTGTCAAATAACCATGTTTGACCATTTTTTGTGGAACTTTTTTCAAAAATTATTTAAAAATATAAAAAAGTCTAATCTTTTATATTTTTAATAGTTACGTTGATGAAAATAAATGAAAATGTATTTCCCTGATAGAAATTAGTTCATCAATGGTACATAATTTTTGAAAACCTGACCGATCGAATGATGAACTTTTAAAATAGATACACAAAGTCTACAATACTCAAAAATTTTTCATATGGCAATTTAAAAAAATGGTTAAAAACCACGATCTATTTCCAAAAAATTTAGAAATCAGCCGTCTTTACAAAAAAGTAATGTTTTATATATTTTTAAACAAAGAGTTGTTCTCAAAGTTATAAAAAATTTAAATTTTTTAAATATCTTCAACCGTCTAGAATTTATTCAACTTTGGTTGCCAATATTTCCACTAGAGGGCGCTTTAAGAAAAAAAAAACACAAAAATGTCTTAATGATGGAGCATGGTTCTATATAGCTGGAAAGATTAGTTGGCAAATATCCAGCGGATCTATGACATGCTATTAATGATTTAAAGTCACAAATGTGAAACTGATGTCAGAATTTCTGCAATTCCCAAAAATAAAATTAAATTTTGCGAAAATTTTGCGGGGGTGGGTGTTTGGAAGGAACTTCCGCTGCCTAATTGGAGGCGTGGAAATTTTCGTTGATATTTTCTATAAAAATGTTGCAACTTTAGAAATGGCTGCATCACAAGTACTATATACAAATCAAAGATTTTTCTAACAAAAAAAAAAACTCTTTCAGACACCCAAAAAAAAAGCCCATACAAATAGTTGAAAATTTAGCTACGGCTACAGAAAAAAGTACCTAAATTTGCGCCAGCACAATTTTCTATGAAGCTGAGAATTGTATTCTGACAATACTAGGTAAATTAGCTAAGAATAAGAAGAAAAACTCTGCTAAAATGTTCTCTGCGAATCTGACCAGAGACAGATCCATACTTATTACCGGGAATATAAGTGGTTAAGACTACGGAGTAACGATTTTTGTGTCCATTTTGCTCTTTTCCGACTAGTTTCCGAGATATAGCCTACACAGAAAAAACTAAAAACGGGTTTCAGTTAAAAATTTTATTGAATCAATTAATATTTTAATTGATTTTGCACCTACCACTGAAATGATAGTATTAACTAAAAAAATTTTGCAGACAGTAATTAAAAGAGTTATTGTTTTTCTTTACAACCTCAATTAAAAAGTTTAGTTTAATTGATTAAAACTTTAATTGAAACTTGAGAAGAAAACAATGGTAATTTTAATTGAAAATTCGTATTTTTTTTATTTTTGTTATATGCCCCCATTAAATAAAAAAAGAAATGTAGGTTTGTAAATTAAATTGACATTTTATTTATAAAAAAATTAAAGCTTTTTAATATAAAAATGTATTTTAAGAAAACAAATAAAAGTAAAGACAAAATTTTTGTTTTGCTTGTCTTGTCTTGAACTTTTTCTTGTAATTGAATTGCTTTCTTAAAAAAATTACACACAACTTTAAAATGATAGTTTAATGACACTTATACTTATTGAAAATTTAATTATTTACAAAAATAATAGTTTAATTGTCCTTTTTCGATAAGGTTTATTTAAATCCACATGTGCACTTTTATTACCACAGATAAAACACGAAACTAAATTAAGTTTTCGTGCGTACACGAACATCTCAACAAAAGAGTGTTGCAAACTCTAGTGAAATAACTACGATTTTGCGTGTATTTTAAATCGGTAAACTATTCAACTTATTAAAAGTTAATCATTTGCGATTTTTTCTCTTTTTATTTACAAATTAAATAATATATTGATATAATTAAACCTTTGTTTGATTATTTAATCTAAATAAAATAACAAAAAATAGTTTGCCAAATTTTTAAAAATTTTGTTTACATGTTGTCAACGCTGTATGGATATATTAGAAAATTCAATAAATTTTTTAATTGAATCAATTAAAAAAATTGTTTAAATTGCCATAGATATTCAAACAATCGATTAATTAGATATTTTTGGCCCATAATTTTTTCTGTGTATTTTATGATTATATAAAAAAATTATGAAAAAAAACACCATCTACAAGTAAGACTGACAGCGGAGATAAAAAGAATGTTTTTTGAAAACAATTTGTTCTAAATTAACCGGCAAATTTGTAGATTTGAGAATCACGAATTACAAAATTTTGGGTTTGTTCAAATGCGTATGAAATTTGTTCTTGTTTTGAAATAACCAATAACTTTAGCTTAATAACTGATTTAAAAGCAGGAAAAATTAGTTCAACTAAATTAGAACCCGTTTAACAGACTTTTGTACAAACTTTTTTTTATGAGTGCATCATTTTTTGTTGAGTATTTTACATAATACATTTATTTATATTTTTTATCTTTGTTCTTTATTCTAGAATATATCCTTGTTGATAGTGTTGATTTACTCCTGGCGCATAAATATCAATATACAAAAGTCTAGTGATTTAGAAGATGTTTACTATGGTAAGTATTATATTTCAAATACAAAATGCTGAAGATAGTTAAGGTAATGCCAACCATACATTACGATCTATCATTTGAATTTAGTTAAGATAGTCATGATTTGATAAACCTAAAATACTTTTACCGAAATAATTGAAATACCGTTATCTGTGAAATACAGTTGCCGATATAACTAAAATACCAATATCCTTAAAATACCATTACCGAAACAACTAAAACACCGTTACTGAAAAAATTTAAATAGCTTTATCCTTGAAAACCCGGAATATTCTGACAAGTTCAGACAAAAATAATCGCTGTAAATAGATATCTTTTCCAAAAGTTTGATCATAACTTGCCAGTCATTGGAATTCGAGCATAATGTGGCTAAAAATGTCGATAAGCATTCACATTACCTGAGTAACTTAAATAACGTTACCCTAAAAAAAACGACGCCGACATAACTGCAAAACGCTATCACTAAAATAACGTTACAGAAATACTAGAAAAAAATTTGTGATATTATCAATTATCTTATCAGAAAAATTGTAAAAAAAATTCAAATTAACTTTTTTATGGGCGTAATTTTCTCATTTAAAATAATCAAAATTTGTTTATATATCAATTTGAAACAATATAGTCCAGCTTTCATTTTAAATGTTAAATATTTTTCATTAAGTCCCAGATTGAATAAATCTAACATTTATTCTTTGTATACTAAAGAAAGGCATATTAAATCTTTGCAAATACATACAATAAAATTAATATTCATGTCTCTGTACATAGAACAATGACCACGTTTGTCCAAATAATGTATGAAAAGTTATGTAATTTTGAAATTAAATTTACCACAAAATGAATGAATAATAATGAAACTTAAAGCAAAGTATAAACAAAAACACATTTAAATCGGAATCATATAAGAGTATAAAAAAAGTAAATATTATTTTGTTTGTAGTTGAAAAAATATGTATGTACTTACGATTCGTTCATGTAATCAGCAAATATATTGAAGCACTCATGTATAAATTTAATATACACAAACACACGTACACAAGCATATATTAATATTTTATTTTGTGTGATAATATACAAATGGAACATTTCCTTTTTTTTTTAAATTTAACATGCGATATTTTATTAATATGTTGGCGAATGAGTAATATGTATTTAAAATTAATTTAATATCACTGTTACGCCAAATTCTGATAATATACATACAAAATAATACGTCTTTAAATTAACAATAATATTAATTTTATAATTGAAAGAAAATATTCTGACATGTGATGAAAAACGATCGTTTTTGAAATTTCAATCCCAAATATTTCGTTTTTTTTTTGTTTTTTAATTGAAAAAAGATTTAAAGATGTAAATCGATATTTCTGATTCGATTAAAGCAATTAAAAATAATAATTTTTCTATCGAAATCAAAACCGATTGGTTTTCATCACATGCCTCTCCCACGTTTGCCTATCGAGAGCATTTCGTTTTTGAGTGCAAATTGTACAAAAACAGATTATAATATCGTTGGGAATTGAAACTTTGTTGGTAAAGGCTAGAGATTGCAAAGCGACTATAATCGTAATCGAAATCCCGGTTAATCGCATCGTTTAATCGTAACCGAACAAAAATCCTTCGAATATGACTTGAAATTATATTTTTAATATCGCGATTTTATTTATAGCTTTTAAACTGCTGCCCTTGATTTTTACAATTTTTGTTGCTATCGATTAAACATTTTTTATAAAACTATATTAACAATTAACTTAATTGTATGCAAATAGTGGTGCATGTTCCGGAAAAGTTAATTTTTAAGAGTGTTTATTGGAACATAAAAACTGTGCGTATAGTATTTTAAGATCTGACCGTTATTTTAAAAACCTCAAGGTTGGTATATGACAATTTAAAAAAATAAACAAAAACCACCATATTTAATAAATAATCGCGAATAGCGGCATATTTTTTAATCGTAATCGCGATTAAGAAAGCTTCGATTATTTGCAAACTCTAGTTAAGACCAAACAAAATTTCTGTTGAACAGATTACTACAAGTCGTATGAGTGATATTGATTTAGTATTAAATCGTATTACTCATTCGTAGTAAACGCTTTTTCTGTTTATTTTAGTGAAAAATTCATACATATGTTTAACACTTGGTCATAATTTTGGATGTATTCTATGAATTTTTTAATTATAATGGAATGCTCCATATGATACATAACTATGCACACTAGTTAGGTTCGATCGAGAAACATTTGTAGAATTTCGAAAATGTAGTGCAACAACTAAGAGCATTTTTTGTAAAGTTTAAGCTTATGATTTTTAGTTAAATGTCTTAAACACGTCGATTAAAATACCTCAGATTTGCAATTTTTCTGCCTTATTCGAAATGATTGCATTTTTAAATGAGGAGCGCTACCCGTAGCTAAAATCCGACTTTAACGTCCCTATTAATGTCAGAATTCTTCCCAAACCCTTAAATTCATCCTCCCTAATCATATTGACAAGTAATGTTTTAGTAAAAACAACGATAACCAAACATTTTTTATGGTCATATGAATTTTTTGGAAAATAAAATTTAATCTTGTTTATTTCCATAGAGAATACTAAGAAAAAAAACAGTAAAAAGGGTGGCATTTATTGCTTACAAGTTTTCAAATTTTATTGATTTCAATTAGAAAATTTCTATACGATGTTCAATATTCTTCATATACAATGCACTCACGATAACGTGAACACCCGGAAGTGTGAACGACTCGGAAGCGTAAACAACTTTATTTTTATACAGACTACTCTAAAACGTGAACTAAGCCTGAAAGCTCTTAAACGCGAACAAAATTAAACAGGATTTTTTTTAAGATAAAACGCGAACAAAATTAAAGAAGATTTTTTGTTAAGATAAAACGCGAACAAAATTAAAGAGGATTTTTTGTTAAAGATAAAATTTAAAAAACATTAAATTAAAAATTTTGTTGAATAACGAAAAAGAACACCGTAAGATTAGCAATAAAAACTGTCAGAAACTGCGAAAATGTATCAAATATATTGGTCATAAAAAACAATAGATTAAAACTGTTAAATGCCTTAAATTGTTAAAATTAAAAAAATATTTAAACATTGAATTTTCAATAAAAAGAAAGAGTTTCAGGATAAAATTAGAAAAGCTATCCAATTTTTTTAGATGAGTGTGAAGTTATTTGTGTAAAAGACATATTGCTCATTCTAAGAGGGATAGTTATTAAAATTATGGGGTCTTCCTAATTTGATACACTTTATTGAGCTCTAGGGATTTACACATTTTATCCCGAAAATAAAATTACTGGCGTTTTTATTTTTATTATTATTGAAAAAAAAAAAAATTACAAAGAAATGTAGAACAAATCATACTTTGCATCATATAATGCACTAATATTAACAAAGATGTTTTAACCAAAAATTATGCATTATTACAAACATTTCTTAATTTTGATGGTTTACTCATAAAATTCCAGTTATTTTCCTCTTTTTTATTTTCAAATATTTTATAAAAGTAGTTTGTTGATTTTTTTGAAAACTGACCTGTGTTGTGCGGGTTAATTTGCATTTAACAATAGCGAAAGCGAGTTAAACACTAGACAATAAATAGCAAGATATTTGAACTGCTGCATATTGTTGTTTCCGAGCTTATAATTTTTATTTATAATCGTTATTTGCTGATATTCATAAAAAATCACAAAATGATTTTTTATTATTACTGAAAAAATAAAAATTATGTTTTGAAATGCTTTTGTTTCATTTGAAATCTATGAAATACATACAGGGCCATTAAAATAAACTAAAAAATATTTCAAAATGAAATGTTGGACAAAAAAAAAAAACAGTTTTTTAATAACATTTAGAACTGTTACGTCCCTGTTTTTAATTTTCGAAAAATATAAAAAGTTTGCAACTTTAAATGGATCATGCTTGAAAAATTTTATAGTTTACTATAAAAAATTTCATGAAAAAATGTTGTTTTAATTTAAAAAAAATCTTTTTTTATTTATGAATTTGTAAGACACCTACAATTTTTTTTTTAATTAATAATATCCGAGTACATATCGGATTTTAACTAAAAAATTTAGTTTTTATTTGAGACGCCCTCAGAATATATTTTTTCGAATAAATGTTATAACTTTTATTTAAAAATTCGAAAACATTGTGTGAAACAAATTTATATCGAGTCCATACTACAGACAGTCTTTATATATTGACGCAACAAATTTTAATTTTTTACATTTGTGTATGTCAAAAGTTTTATTAAAATTTAGTAACTGCCGGAAAAATTTACATTAAATTAAAACTATGTAAACAAATTTATGATCCGACAAAAAATAAGCTTTTATTCAATTAGTCTAAATTTCATCCTTTATTATTTGTTGATTTAAAGAAAGATAAACGTGAATAAAATCAAGTGTATTTGAGAGTTTATGTGCAAAATAGTATCGATATTGGCAGACCATCGAGCGATTTTATCCCTCATGCAATTGGACATATGTACATAAAGGGTCCCCCAAATAACTTTTTTTTTTAACTCTTGAACCAATTGGACTTTGTATGGCGTCATACCAAGGTCTTTATGCAAAATTCGTCTCATTGATGTCTCCGAAATGTTCAATTGTTGAGAACGACAATGAATTGATGTTGATGGCGCTTCACGCACACTTTCTGCCACAGCAGCAATATTCTCGGGTATACGCACTGTTTTTGGCTTTTCACGCTTTGGTTTATCGATGAGGATGCCAGTTTCTTTCACTTTTTTTCACAAGATAACGAACATACGAACCATATTCGTTCAGCGGAAGAATAAAACTAATTATCTGTCAAATCAGAAATGAGCTAAGTGTTACCATTCACGAAATAAGCACTAGTTGAGGAAAAAAAAACGTTAGATGGTGGACCCGTTATTAAATAAAAGTTTAGAAAAAATAACAATAAAAAATTATTTTTTATACAAAGTTCACGAAATGTGTGTGTTGAAAAATATTGTTTATTGGTATGATTGTTCAAGTTTATTTCTGAGGTTAAATTGTGATTTGTTTTTTTTTTTTATTTTAAATTTTGGCAACCGAAAACGTGAACAAATTTGAAAACGTGAACACCCTTTGCAAAAATTAGTTCACGTATTTGCAATTTCACGTATATGAGTGTCATTCTTATGTACCACGTACTTTTATGTGAGTATTTGTAAATACATATTTACTTCGTACGCATGTTTGTATTTTCAACTGAACTTGTCAGTTTCATAAATACTTTTGTGCAAAATTCAAATATTTGTTCCTTCTCATGTTAAAGTTTTTTTACTATCATACATTTATTCATATTAAAACAAGTTGTTTGTCAATCTCAACAAGCCAGAAGACAAAAATATACAAACTTGAATTTATGTTGAATAACCCAACCACTTGTATATCAAGAAAAAATTCCCCAAAAAAAAAAAAAAATAAATCATTTGATGGTCATGAAGTGGCATCCTTAACTGCCATATTTTAAAAATTCGAGCTAAGCATTTAAAACGTTTTCCTTTTTTTATACAAAATTCATTCATTTTATATAAAATTCATACGTTTCCCTTATCGTAAGTATCAAATCATTTTTAGGTTTAAAATTGACAATTTATGACCCTCAATATGCATTCCCCTAGCCAAAACATATTGAATGTTAATTCATAACATATCTTATGCATATGGTCTTTTTCATATTGCATTTCCATATCCATTTCATTACTTTTATATGGTCTTTTCATAATCAATATGAGACCACAAACCTAACCATCAATATGGGTACGCACACTGGATATTATAGTATACTAATATTTTGTCATTGAGATGAAATTTTTTTGAAATCTCTTCAATTTCTATTTACTGATGTGATACTAATTGTATTATGAGCATTCGAATAGTAGTTATGTGTCAACTTAATAATAGAACATATTTTGTTTGTCTTTTTTCAGGTGTACAAATTGCTTATTTTGCCATAATCGGTACACAAATGTCTATGATCATTCTTAGTGTTATGCTGTTATTTGGGATTATAAAGGTAAGTATTTTACAATACCATTTTAAGTAAAAATAGAAAATTTTAAGTTTAAGAATCCATTTACAATTGAGAGTTATTCTGAAATCTGGCAAGTTTTAGCTAAATCAAAAATCTAAAATTTGCGAACAGAAAAAGAAAAGTTTTGACTTTATGTGAAATTTGAAATAAATATGAACATACATTATTATACATGGGACTGTACAAGGTCATACATCAACATATACGTCCATGCACAGTGACGATAAAAGTTCCGTTTCATATTTATAAACCATGTATGAAGTTATACTTTGTAGCTCTATAAAATTTAAGCTAATCAAGTTATTTTAATTTTGACAGCTGGTAATAATTGTTTGTTTTGTTGGTTACATATCCTGTTTACAAAATCTCGAATCTATAAGAACTATGTCGCGAAAAAAAGATTTTTTCGAAAACCTTATTATTGGGTCATATTTATAACCCAGGTGAAGATTTTTAAAAGATTTGATTTTATGATTAGGTTTACCAAATCAGCCAGTTTATACACTAGTTAACTCATACAAAATTCTACTAAAGTTTATTTTGTCGGCTGTATGTAACGTCTCGGTTTGAGTTGAGCCAATCATATTTTTCTTATTGCGGACAACTGAGGAAAATGATCAAAGTTTTTAAAAAGCAGCAAATAAAATCTTATATGCACACAGAAAATAGATTCGTTGCTGCAACCAAATTTTTTGCCAACCGAATTCTTGTTGTTGCATGTACCAATATAATTTTTTTTGAAGATTCAATTGGAACGACTAATATTTTGTGATGAACATCAACATATGTAATTATCCCAGCCGAATTAGAAAAAATTTATTTAGTAAACCCAATCGAATTTATAAAAGAAGTACACCATATCCATCAATTTTTTTTTTTTTTTTTATATTTTATGATATTTGAAGACAATATTACAATACAGTTTATTTAATGAAAATATTAATATCAAAAAAAAAAAATTATAAAAAATTCAAGATTTTTGTTGCTAGTTTAGCATCATCTTGAAGACTGTTTCCTATTTCAAAAACTTGTATTTATTTAGAATAATTTTTTTAGATAGAAAAAATCCTTAGAATCTCATTTTTATTTGCAATAGAAAAAGTTTTACCTAAAAAACACAGATCATAGAATTTTTATAAGAAATTCCTACAACTTTTTTCTATGAAAAGAGAATTTAAAATCCGAGAAAATTCTGAATCTGCTTTTTCTTATATAAAAAAACAATAAAATCTAATGCGTTTTTAATGGAATTTTAACACAAAAAGTTCTTATGAATTTAATGGTTTCATTTAAGATTTTTTTTTAAATTTTTGTTTTTTGTTGCTAAAAATCCTTGACACTGAACTATTTTTTTAGATTCAAAAGTATTTAAATTCTAAGAAATTTTTTCTTTAAGATTTAAGAAAATTGACGGATTATTAAAACTTTTATTTAATCTTAGATTCTGGAGATAAAACTTTACTTTTTAAAAACGTTTTTCTTACAAAAACTTGTTTTTTAGAACCTTACCTATATAAGATTCTGAAAATATTTTTTTACATAAATATACCAAAAATTCTGAGAACAATTATATATATTGATTTTTTTCTTTTAATTTAAACCAGCTTCTGAACTATTTTAAGAAAATCCAAATTAAAAGATCAAAGATTCTAAGCTGTTTATCCTTAAGATTATCTCTGACTCTTGCATTCTACACTTAAAAACACAGATTGTTTTTGCATTTATAAAATTTTGAATTCTTCCACAATGAATTCTTCCACAAACTATTTTTACGTAGGAAATTATTCCTAAGACCAATAAAAATGTATCCATAGAGAATACTTTAAAATTTGTATTTTATAACGGTAACATTTTCCTTTGGAAGCACTTTACACCCTTTTCAGTTGATCTTGAATGGAAATGAAATGAAAAAACAGTACATTAGTTTCTCTGTTTTCAAAAAAATATTCCAAAAGTATTAAATTTTTATGACGAAAAAACTTCCAATGGAAATGTTCACCATCTCAAGAATTTCTAGGTTATGCTTTATCTTCGAGGAAGTCTTCTAAGTATTGTTCATAAAGGCTATAACGATATTATTCAGCTTTAGCTGTAAAAATAAGATAATTAAAAACAATAATTATACATGCTATTACATATTACCTTTTTGAATTGTTTTTCATTATGATTAAATAAAAATTTTTCATATTAAATTTTTCTGTACTTTTTTCTGTAGTTTTGAAATATGTTTTTTATATTATTATTTTTTTTTTGACAAATTATTCAAAACCAATTTACATTTGCTTTAGAAAAGAAAAAAAAATTGTGTTTATAAAAAAATATATACCGACAGTTTATGTACTCAACCGATAAGTCACAAAATTTAAGTTTTTAAAACAAACAAATTATTCTAACTGCAATTTGATGATTGTTGTCACTAAATAATAATTATTAATTATGATGTCTTTCTATGGTTGTGTCTCTGGAAACAAAATACCAAATATAATTTCTACAAGTATTGGTTGGAAAAACAATCGCTTTTGCCTGTTGTACCAACTTTTCGAAATGTGTATTTTCTTTTATAATTAAGATATTTTGTTAGTTTCGATTATAACAATATTACGATAACAATTATATTTTGAGATAGCCAATTGATTTTTAGTAACTATAACCGACCTCCAACAGATTATTTCCCTGTGTGTGACAATATCATATTAGATTTTGGAGTTGAGGTAGAACAATATTCTAACTAAATAGAATAGAAAGTCTGAAATACAATTTTTGTATTTTTAATACAAAAATTAAAACATTTTTGAAAAAGCGCATTTTTAACTTTTTAATAGTCAAATTGACCCACATTCATCTTTATTAGTTCAAATAATGTTTTATGCATGGAAATAATTCTGTTTTGTAATAAGTTTAAGTCTAAGAGTTAATCTAATAAAATGTATTTGAAGATCTTCAAAAATCATTAAAAATTTGAAGTTTATAATATCCTGTATAAAAAAATTTCTTAGAATTTGTCTTTTATAACAACTGTATTAGAAATTAAAAAAAAAAAAAAAAAAACACAATCACAATCACAGTCAAAATTGATGAGCAATTTTACCATGAACATGTGTTGACAGTGTCATTTTATGACACATAACATACATTACATGTGTTTCTTAGGGTGACAGTGATTTGTACTGGATATATTTTATGATTGTCTTAAATGCTTTTTTACTGATATTAACTTTTTCCAGTTTTTTTATTTTTTATAATTTCTTACAAATTTTGGCATGCTAAACACGAATAATAAATAAGATTCAAATCGCATTAAGGATTTTTGTGTTATTAAAAACAAATTGTTAAAAAGTACCTTAAAATTTCCTATAAATAAAATCAAACTAACAATCGGATATAATTAAAGATTTCTTGAAAAGTCTCTGTCCGATTTAAAAGTTTGTTTATGCCAAAAAAAAAAAAAAATAGGCTCAAAATTTTAGAATAGATATTTGATACCCAGTATCACTAAATTCTTTCCGTATATTCTGGAGTATATAAGAAATAACTAATGCTGTCTCCCTACTGTACATTAAGGTGGATCGTTTAAGAAAAAAAAAATTTAGTGGCCCCCTGAAAATAAAATTTGGCATTTTCTAAGAATATTCCCGAAATATTTCGTGTTTTGCGATAGCCGTTAATAAGCTGGTCTATTTTTAAAAAAGGCCTATTATTTAGTTTTTTCAATATTATTTTTTTTTGTCCCAAAACACTGTAAACAAAAGGAGTATCAAATAAAATATCTTTTGAAGAAGCATCTAAAAATAAAATTAAAAACAAAAATAAAAATAAAAAAAAATATACACTTTTTTCAAAATGTACTAACGGTTGTGGCAAAAAATTAAATATTTTGGGAATTCTTAATTTTTAGGGAGCCACTAAAAAATAGTTGGGTTTCGACCCACTTTACTGTACATAATATAGATACACTTAATATATTATGTCGGTAAAACAACTGAAAACTATGTTGATATAAGAGAAAATACTGCTTAAAATGTATAATCTAAAATTTAATATAAAAATATATATACATACGAAGATAATGTTTCTTTAAAAAATTTGTTTCATCTGCAATAGAATTGTATATATAAAAAAAAAATGTTTCTTGTACAATTGAAATTTTTTAATCAATTACCCAGAATTTTTTCATTTTTGCATTTCATATAAAAATTTACCAAAAAAAATACTTATTCCGAATTTCATATGAAAAATCACACAAACATATAAAAAATCAAACATTTCTCATAAAAAATTAGGTCAAATTTCATATAAGAAATTCCCACAAAAATTTCTCATACAAAAATAAGTTAAATTCCTCAATTAAACTACATTCACACTGACCCCCAAAATACGTATTTTCGTTTATTTTTTTTTTTTTAGTTTTCGACTGTCAAACGAAATATAATCAATATGACCGTAGTAAAAGAATTTTTTTTTTTAATTTTTCTTATGAAAAATCACCCAATTCTGTATTAGAAATTTTTTTATAAAATAATCACTCATTTTGTATAAGAAATTACTGTATAAGAAATTTCTGTGTAAAACATTTTTGGTTATTATTTCATATGAAAAATGACAGAAATTTTTTTACACAGTAATTTCTTATACAGAATTGAGCGATTTTTCATATGAAAAATCATACAAATTTTTTTTATATAGAAATTTCTTATACAGAAATAGATGATCGCAAAATTCTGTATGTGAAATTATTCAATTCTGTATATGACATTTTTTTATAGATATAAATTTCTTTATCAGAAATTTCTGTGTAACATCCAAAAAATTTTCATACAAAATTGGGCGATGAAAAATGTCCCCACAATTTTTATACAGGTATTTCTTATACAGAATTGGACGATTTTTCATATGAAAAAAACTCCCAAAAAATTCTTATACAAAATTTGCCGATTTTTCACATGACAATTTTTTGCTGATTTTTCATATAAAAAAATTACTCAATAATTTTTTATACAGAAATTTCTTCAGACAGAATGTTCCATATAAAAATAAATACCCAACCATTTTTTATACAAAATTGCGTTAATAAAATTTCAAAATTTCGTTAAATTTTATATAAAAAGACATCCTAACATTATTCATACAAAATTGTGTCATTTCGTATGAAAAATCACCAAAAGTTTCAAAATTGAGTGGAATTTCATATGAAAAATCACCTTAAAAATGTTCCCCACATAATTGGTTCACATTTCATATGAATAACTTCATATGTAAAATGACCCAACATCACCCAGTTTTGCAGATTTCTTTATTGACTTATTATTTTGAGCGTACAAAACATACTATCCATTTTTACAATGATGACATGAAAAACACAACGAAATGCTTTCCCATTATGATGACAAAATAATGGAAAATAAAGATGTTTTTATTGGAAAAATCGCTACAAAAAATTGTTTTATTACTATTAACAAAAAAAACGACAACAGCGAAATAAGATTTCATATAATATGAAAAAAAAAAAATTTATACATATTAAAGTATTTTTTACGAGAATGAAAACGTGGGTTTATTGGAAAGTAGTTTCGAAATGCTTAAATTAAACATTTTGCAAGATCTTGGATTAAATATCGATTAAAATTTAATTATAAAATGTGTAGTATACGGACATGTTCTGTATTTCACTTTCGAGTGCAAGTGAGAATATCGTAAATATTTATTTTTCAACTTTATTTACATTAATTCAAAATTTAGGTGCATTAGTCGATTCAAACTAAATTTTAGAATGATGTTTAAATAGTGTCATAAATTTCAATTTCACTGCGATTTCAATTCACATGAAATCGAAAACACAGCCGATAAATTTTATATTATTTGGAGCTATTTTAGGATAATGCAAAATGGCGTATATCACAAGAAATCTTAAACAAAAAAGCGTTTTAAAAATAATATAGGTATATTAATTAACTTTCCACTGATATACAATTTGTTAGGATATGATTAGTGCAGTTTCGAAATATTGCATGATTTTAATTATTAGTTATCATTATCAATTAACCCTCGTATTATATTCGCTACACAGCTTCATATGTACAATATAGTTATTTAATGGTAACATATTTACGTTATTTTCTCGAAATTGATGTTCATTTAAATATGATTTATTTGTATTTTTTTCTCAACAATTTTTCATTCAAATAATGTTTTATTTAGCAATATTTTTTCGTTTACATTTTCTACTTACAATAAGTAGATTTTAGTTAAAAAAAAAAAAAAATAAGGAAGAAAATGTTCATTAATAAATACCAAAGACTTATCATACAACATGACATTTTGTCAATTTAAAATTGACAGCTTTTTTTGACTAATGCAAAACAGAAGAAATTTTGAAATGTCACTGTATGTAAAAAGTTAAAAATCATGCTGGTAGAAATATGCTTACTATAGCAAAGCATTTTTTTTTTTAAATTTAATTAAATAAAAAACTCTTCATGTTTAAGAACTGTTTTTAATTAAGGTAAAATAAAAGTAACAATAAACTAAAGCAATAAAGTATAAAAAATATACATGAAATGAAAATATTTAAGGAAATTTTTTATTAATATAAAATCTATAATCAATAGATTACTTAGATCTCAAACTCTTCTTTTTATAACAACAAACACATTTTTTCATAGACATTCAAATATTTTTTGTATATGTACAGGAAGTGTTTTCAACACATCCTCATGAGTTACGTTACGTCCTCTGACAGCAAATTGCAAAGACTTTGAGATCTGTGTAGTCTATGCTATAATCTACTTATGTAAATCTTTTTGGTTATTTTATAGTAATTGTTGGTATTTTATATCTTTTATTTTATATTAGGAAAATCCTGGTCTAATAGTACCTTGGATTATTGGTTACATTACATTTATGGCTTTGGAGGCTGTAGCAATGGTGTATTCAAATGTTTTACGTGATCATGTTAATAAGGTAAGAGAGAAATTTTATTTTAATTTTGGATAAAAAAAAAAAATGTTTGCACAAGGAAACACTAAATATAGATTCCCAATGGGATCGTAATGAAAATTGGATATGTGATATAAGAGAAGAAAATAAGAGAAACGTAGCTTTTTATCGGCCCAATCTATATCAAATGAAATTCAGAAGTTCCATTTGAAATTCAGAAAATATCAATTGAAATTTAGAATTTCCATTTGAAATTCAAAAAATATCTATTGAAAATCAGATTTTCCATTGGAAATTCAGAATATAATTAAAATTTAAATTAAGAAAACATTTCATATCAATTTCATTTAATATTTTCTGAAAATCAGAATGTATGCTGATGATTTTCAGCTATACATAGGCATGGAAAGTTGAGTGCACAAATTATAATAAATAGTGAGTTAATAAACGCTATTCGCCTTTGGAAGAAAATAAATAAATGAGAGGGCGCAGTAATAAATATATATTTTTTAAGAATTTTAAAAAGTGCACATTTTAAGATATCGGAAATTAAGCTCAAGACCCCCAAAAATAATAATTTAAAAGAGTACAGCAACCGTGAATTTTGTAACTTGTATGGTTTAAAAGTTGAAAAAAAATGTTAATGTGAAAATGTTTTTTGTTTTTTTTTTATTGAATTGACATTTTATCACTTACGGGAATCCATTGAAAGATCTCCTTATTAGTTACTTTTTCCTTGTACACCTACCCTACTGGGAGATAGTAGTCAATTATCCCTAAAAGACCAATCCCACCCAACCTTTTCACTGAATTACACCATTTTCATCTGAAATTGAGAATATTTCAAATGAAGTTGTGGTATTTCATTTTATATTGAGAAAAGTTTACCTAAAACTAATTTTTTTTTTATTGAGAAAATACATTCACAATATTTTGTCATTGCAAACAAAGGAATATGTACTTTAAAACTATTGAACATATAGTTAAAACCCGGTCTACTCACTTTTCTTTTAAATCAAATGTATTTTTAATTTTTTTTTTTTTTTAACTATTAAATAAATTATCTCAAAGTTCGTTAAATAAAAACTGGAAAAAATTTTATTTTTACTATCAAAAATAAAATAAAAAATTAAAAAAACTCCCAAATCCGTAAAATTAAATGATTTTATTTCATCTATCAAAAATTAACTCCCAAATTATTAAAAACAACAGGGGCGTTACCGCGTAACTCGAATCGAAAATCAAAATTTTTCGAAAAGAACTTCCGAATCGAAAGTAAATGCGTACTGTGTAATTCATTCGGAACGACTACAGAGTTGTATTCATTATAAAGAGGGAACAAACTGAAGAAAACGTGGCAACACTATTATCAAATGTCAAAATTACAAAAAATCCCAAAACAAACAAAATTTGAAATCAAAAAAGATATCAAAGAGACTAACTAAAAAAAAAAAAGAAATTGTTTTTACGTTTTAAAACATAAAAATGGATTGCGTTTATTTGTGGTTTGATGAAGATGACGATAATTCCTCTTCAATTGATAGCAAATTGGACGTTTGCTGTTACAATGGAGTAAGAGAACAGTATCTGCTTGGACCACCTCCGGTTCCAGAAATGCTGCTTAAGTTACGACGGCATTTAGCTTTTACATGAGTCTTCTAATCGGTCCAAACCTATTGAAAAATATGTTTTAAAATATATTATTAAAAACGCTCATTACACAAACTTACTTTTTTCCAGCCATTGACTTCACATTCGGGTGGTCCGAACACAACTTTTGCCACAAATTATTTGACTTATTCTTAGCATCTGGGACTTTTAGATGCCCTTTTGCCAAGTCTGAATGCTTGACCATGAAGTCGACCATTACCTCATATTGTTTTTTATTTGTGTATAAATTTCTTTTTGGAGCTTGCCTTTATAAATTGAAAACACAAATATTATTACATTTAATATAACATGTTTATTGGGTAATTTAATAAATATTTTTGTATAAATAAACAATATTATTAAGTTTTCTTTATTTGTTAATCATTTTTTGTTTTTTAAATGTGTAAATACTTACATTTTTAATATTTTTTTCAATTGTCACTAGCAAAATAGCTTTCGAACAATTTCCGAACGTTTTTATCGCAAAAACAGTTCATCTTCGTAATACAGAGTTGCATTTTCGAAAGGGATTTTTTTGTTCGAAAAGGGAGAAAAAATGTCCGTACTTTCGAGAAAAAAAGTACGAAAATCGTATTACGCGGTACAATTTGTTCGTATTCGTAAATTTTTCTTTTCGAATCGAGTTACGCGGTAACCCCCCAGTTTTTGTTTTAATATCATTAACTTTTTGGTTCAATTAAATAAATTTAGTAAAAAGAAATTTTTAAATGATAATAATAACTGGTACAGTTTGTTTTTTTCAATAAAAGATAAAATACGTTAAAAAAATGTTTTCTTTGCAGTTTAAATGTATGTTCCTTAAACAACAAAATTTACGGATTACTTTTTAAATAAACTACAATCAGTTACTGTTAAGTGTACTTAAAATTTTTCATTTGAACTTTGAAAAATTTCAAGTCAAATTGAGATTTCATAAGTTGCCAAGTTGCTATTGCCCATTAATCAAATTGTAATTGAACTCTAAAGCCTTAAACATGTTTTCAATTAAGTTTTTGTGTCATCATTTTCTTTACACTTTACCTTTTCCAAGTACACTTTTTTCCTTACATTTACTTAACTACTTTTGGCTTCTATTTTATTAAAAAAGTTTTAAAATTTTGACCTTTACCCTGTCATTTGGAAAAGTAGATAAAAAAAATCTGAAAATCAATTCTATCATCTGTCCTTTTTAGAAAACTTTATTTTTTTTAATATTATGACGAATATAGGGCAAGGAATTTCATGCAACTAAAAGAGGAAAATGTGAGCTTATAAAATGCAGCTAACAGTGCAAAATATAGACTAGAAACATACAAATATACACTTAACACTTTTTGCATCAAAGTTTAAAAATTGAATTTGGCATCTATCTTTTAAATAGGAACAGAATTTTATGCTTTTCTTCGGTTCAGCGATATTTTAAAATGTTAAACTGATTTTGCTTAAATTAAAATATAAAAATGTATCCGATGTTAGATAAAAAAAATACATAAAATAAATATCAAATATGCATTAAAAAGCACAAAATATTCACCAAAACTTAAAATATGCATTTTTGAAAAAAATTACAACTACAAATTAACACTCTTTTGTTCTTAATTTGATGATTCGGACAAATATTCAGTCTATATTAGTTTCAGATAATCGAGAAAAAAACATGAATTTTCATGAAATTCATTGCCCTAACTTCGTCATCTAGCTAACGACAACAACCAAGCTTCCGAGCCCTAGTATTGCTCATCATTGGGGCAACTAATTTCATGAATCTTTGCGAATCAACAAAATAGCATCGATTTTTTTAAATGCATTTTTGCTATAAATACATATTTTTACATATTTTGCTATAAATGCATATTTTCGCATTTTTTGTTGCATATTTTGATATAAATGCATATTTTGCTTGCTTAAGAACGATTTTTGATAGTTAACTAAATTCTTCCTATTTACAAAATGTATATATATATAATTTTTCCTTTAATTTTATAAATATTTGTTGATACATGTTTTTTTATTACAAAGACTAAAATGACAGAAAAATACAATTACTAACTTTCTTACGATGATTAACGGTAATTTCAAAATGTGTAACCACTTTCTAAGACAAAAATTACTTAAGTTGTGTTAATAATGTTGAAAAAATCAATAATAAATGCATATTTTTAAATTTTAGGTGCATATTTTACGATTTTTATTGCATATATTATGTACATAAAACACAATTATAAAAATATTAACTTCCGAGCCCTAATGATAGCAAAATACTGCTAAAACAAAAGTTAAACAAAAACAACAATGAAACGAAAAAAACAAAACATCTTATTCAAATATTATTGTTTCTAGTTAATTGTACCGCAATACGACGAATACTACAAACATTAATTATAGGGTGTCCCTTTAGAAAAAAAATTTAAGTAATTTCACTCTGAATACAGAACATATAACATATATGTAGGTTCCGACACGCGATTTAAGATGTAAAAAATATGTATGATTTGTCCAAAGAAGTTGTGTCACTTTTTATCGAAAATGGGCTCAAAAGTTTCGTTATGTGGATCAATATTATGAGAAAAATATTTATAAATTTTCCACCGCAGTATTTTTAAGTTTTCAGCATATATGTATAGAGCAATTCCATATGAAAGCGATCACCTTTTGGACGACCCCTCTCCGATTTTAAAATAAATAGTCTCAATCGATTGCCCAGCAAAAAATAATGTACCTACATATTTTTTTTTTTTATAGTGACTGGTTTAGTGGTGGTGTGCACCACTGTCATGTGACAAAATTGAAGAATTCTTCATAAGGGACCTCATTGAAAGTTGTTTAAAAAAAAACTACTAAAGCGATCGCAACGAGTGATAGCTCGTTGGAAAGGTATTGAAAAAGGCTTTAATTGAAAAATGAAATTTTCCTAATTTTTCTCAGAAATTTACCTTTTTTCCCATGAAAATTAAATTTTCCCATGAAAATTAAATTTTCCGATTTTCCACAGAAGCTCCTAAATTTTCCGGCTAATTTTATTTTTTTTTTGGATTCCTCATAATTTTTGCTTTAAGAATCAGCAATAAAAAAATGGGGCCCGACTCCTTGTTTGGACAGGAGAAGAGCATTTAAGAGACCACCTTGTTCTCATTGTTTTTATATTTTTTATAATTGAATTATTTTTAATTATTTAACAAGAAAAATTAGGAAAATTTTATTTTTCAATTAAAGCCTGATTCAATACCTTTCCAACGAGCTATCACTCGTTGCGATCGCTTTAGTAGTTTTTTTTTTAAACAACTTTCAATGAGGTCCCTTATGAAGAATTCTTCAATTTTGTCACATGACAGTGGTGCACACCACCACTAAAAACCACATCAAATTACTGTATTATGATTTTACATTCATTTTATATCGTAGTTTTTTTTATTTAAAAAAATAAAACAAGTAAATGTTTGTTCAATTTTTACTGCATATGTGGTTAAATTTTATTACAATTGTGGTTCATTTTTAGAACAGTAAAAAACAAAAGACAATGTTAGTTAAATTTGCTGAAATGTAAGTAGTCCTTTGTTCAAGTGAAATTTTATTTGTTTTTAACTACATTTGCAGTGGTATTTACCTGTATAGAATTCTTATAGTATTCTTGTATTCGTAACTTTTGAGCCCTATTTCGATAAAAAGCATGGATGGTAACCGATGCGATGCGGGTATTGGTACGGGGCAACGCTATTTTCGGTTATTTCGGTAAATAAGTTATTTCGGTAAGTGTTTTTTAGTGTTAACGTTATTTTACTTATTTCAGTACCGGTATTTTAGCGGTAACGCTTTTTCATTTATTTTGGTATCGTTATTTTAGGGGTAACGGGTTTTCAGTTATTTTAAGGATAACGCTATTTAAACAACTTTCAATGAGGTCCCTTATGAAGAATTCTTCAATTTTGTCACATGACAGTGGTGCACACCACCACTAAACCAGTCACTATAAAAAAAAAAAAAATATGTAGGTACATTATTTTTTGCTGGGCAATCGATTGAGACTATTTATTTTAAAATCGGAGAGGGGTCGTCCAAAAATTTGCCAATTTTGATCGTTTTCATATGGAATTGCTCTATATGATAATTGTAATTCTTTTGACTTTTGTCACAAGAAGTCTTAAATGGCACATTTCAAAAAAATATAAGTAAGTTTGAGTGGGTTTATACAAAATTTAAGAAATTTTAGTTAATACGTACTTAATGAAAACTTAAAAATACTGTGGTGAACCAAAACTGCGGGAAATCGACTAGTCGCTGGTATGGTCACGTGATTTGAACTCTGTAGTATAGTTAGAAGTAGGTAGTATTAAAGTAGGACCACTTAAGGATTTATGTGATATCCAACAGAACCAGTGGGAAAAATATTTATCACGTGACTGGTGTAGATGGACCTATCGTAGAACTGGAGAAAAATTTTTTAAGGAAAACTAATCACATATTAAGCGCAATGTGCTCTGTTATAGGAGTAGTTTGAATGGAATAGTTTTTGCGACGTACCACTGCACTGGTCTAAGGGGTGCATGTCGACGGGCATGTGAAAAGTAATTAGCAAGTAACCTGTCACTTTTTATTCAGAGTGTGTCTTATTATGTACATACATGTTGCTAAATAGCCCATCCAGAACCAGTTACTGCACTTATCCAAAACAGTGTGTCATAACACAGGTTAAAAAAACCTTCAAAAAGGCATCAATTTTAAAATTATCTTATTGTGTCTATGCCCAACAAAAAACTATTAACATTAAATTCATTATAACAATTTAAATTTGGTAAAGTACATAAACTAGACAAAAAGCCCGGATGTTCAAAATATAGATTATTTTGCAAGTTTTTTCTTTAATTGCTTAAATTGTTATTATCAAGCAATTTCTACGAACTTTTATGTTCCAACACTTCTAAAAAAAACACTTCATGAACATTTTAATTTTGTAGGCTACATTATAATTCTACTTCACAATAATATCTTTATAAAAAGAAGGAGCTGCAACAATTCAGCACAAATTTAATGTATAACTTATAAAGCAGAGTAACAAAATATATATTCAGTTTAAATTTTGTACCCAAAGAAATTCTTACAAATCGCCAATTACTTACACATAAAAAAGCATTACCAAAAATCTTTAAAAATATCTTAACAATATATTTCGAAACCAATATGCAGAAATTTTGCAATTTTAATTTATATTCTTGGAAAGTGTTTCAAGTTTTTAAATAAGTTGTGCAAAAAATCATATACTGTTGAAATATTTCTAGTTTTTTGTGTAAAATTGTCATTCACATTTCAAAAATTAACTTGCCAAACGAGTTTTAAGATCGCGACGTTTGGCGAGAATTCGCCATATCTGACAACCCTGAACACTGTCTAAACAGTTCGGTATTCAGTTCTTTTAAACCAGTGGAGTGTTACGTCTTCATTTCTACTAAAGGGTGGTTAAATTTCAAGGGCCGATGTTGATTTTGAATAAAACACAAACTATTTAGGAAATTATTGTAATTTTATTTTATGATATATTAGTATTACTCAATTATGTATGGAACAAAATATCGGCCAAATGGGCGCCGCGACCACGGCGGCACACCTCCATCCGATGGTCCAAATTTTCGATGACGCGGAGGCATAATGGAGGTTCTATGCCGTTAATATGCCGAATTATCTCATCCTTTAGCTCTTGAATTGTTGCTGGCTTATCGACGTACACCTTTTCTTTCAAATAACCCCAAAGAAAAAAGTCCAACGGTGTCAAATCACATGATCTTGGCGGCCAATTGACATCGCCATTACGTGAGATAACACGGTCATTGAATTTGTTGCGCAAAAGAGCCATTGTTTCGTTAGCTGTGTGGCAAGTGGCACCGTCCTGCTGAAACCACATATCGTCCACATCCATATCTTCCAATTCGGGCCATAAAAAGTTCGTTATCATCTCACGATAGCGAACACCATTCACAGTAACTGCCTGACCGGCCTCATTTTGGAAAAAATACGGCACGATGATGCCGCCAGCCCATAAACCGCACCAAACAGTCACTCTTTGTGGGTGCATTGGTTTTTCGACAATCACTCTTGGATTCTCATTCGCCCAAATGCGGCAATTCTGTTTATTGACGAATCCACTGAGGTGAAAATGTGCCTCATCACTGAAGATGATTTTCTTCGAAAATTGATCATCCACTGTTGCCATTTCTTGCCACCATTCTGCCCATTCACGACGTTTGGAATGGTCAAGAGGCTTTAGTTCTTGAGCCAATTGCACCTTGTAAGCGTGTAAATGCAAGTCTTTATGCATAATGTTCATCAACGACGAGCGTGAGAGGTGCAATTGTTGGGCACGACGACGAGTTGAGGTGGACGGCTCTTCAGCCACACTATAGCCGAACAGCAGCAATATTTTCTGCAGTACGAGCTGTACGAGCATGCACTGGTGTTCTCACATCTTCTACAGACCCGGTTTGCTCGAATTTTTCCACGATTTTTGCGATTGTACGCACATTTGGACGATCAAATTGACCAAAAAAATCACGAAGTGCACGATATGCATTTTGATTTGAACGCCCATTTTCATAATAAGTCTGGATAACTTTAACACGTTGATGGATTGTGTATCTCTCCATGGTTCAAATTGAGTAAGTCTGAAATAGAGAAATGTCAAATAAAATTCGGAAAAAAACTTGGCGTTTAGGTGTGGTTCACATTCAACATCGGCCCTTACAATTTAACCACCCTTTATCACAAAGTCGATACAGATACAATTCCTTTAGTGTTATGTCTGCTTTGTAACAGTCAAGGGATTGCATCCTTTTGCACTAATCACATGTTTTCATCCACTGCTAACGGTTTTGAACCAGTTCAATGACCTCTATCAACTTAACTGCAACGACCTAGTTGATTCAGTACACTTTGATGTCATGTTACTTTTTCTCCAGTTACATGATATATCCGTTACCAACCAGTGAACGTTTTGTCCACATAACTATACACTAAGGGAACTTCAGCTGTAAATATTTGTAGTTGATTGAGTTGTAATACAGTATCTTTATTTTTAAGTGAAAAGCAGTAATTTGTAGATGAAATTTCAGTTTTGACTACAATTGTAGTTCATTTAAAAAAATAAACCACATCAAATTACTGTATTATGATTTTACATTCATTTTATATCGTAGTTTTTTTTATTTAAAAAAATAAAACAAGTAAATGTTTGTTCAATTTTTACTGCATATGTGGTTAAATTTTATTACAATTGTGGTTCATTTTTAGAACAGTAAAAAACAAAAGACAATGTTAGTTAAATTTGCTGAAATGTAAGTAGTCCTTTGTTCAAGTGAAATTTTATTTGTTTTTAACTACATTTGCAGTGGTATTTACCTGTATAGAATTCTTATAGTATTCTTGTATTCGTAACTTTTGAGCCCTATTTCGATAAAAAGCATGGATGGTAACCGATGCGATGCGGGTATTGGTACGGGCAACGCTATTTTCGGTTATTTCGGTAAATAAGTTATTTCGGTAAGTGTTTTTTAGTGTTAACGTTATTTTACTTATTTCAGTACCGGTATTTTAGCGGTAACGCTTTTTTCATTTATTTTGGTATCGTTATTTTAGGGGTAACGGGTTTTCAGTTATTTTAAGGATAACGCTATTTACCAATTATATGCCAATACACATCGATAATTTCCGCCCCATTGTGCCTGAATTCTAATGACTACACACAGAGAAATAAAGTGCCAACCGAATTAAAAAGTTTATATTAAGGTTAACAACTTATAAATTCAGTTAGTACAACGATATTAACATTAGATTTCTGAATATTTTGAGTGTTGCAACTAAAATTCAGTTGAATTCACCGAATTTTGTTGTGAAAACAAATGTTCAGTTTTACCAACCGACTGAAATTCGAATGAACCGATTTTAAATCACAGTATCCGAATTTCAGTTAGCAAATATCTAAAATTTTCTCTGTGTGTAGTTAGTTTATGATCAAGCTTTGGGGAAATAGATGTCTATTTGCACCGATTTTTTTTTGTTTTTTTTTTTGTCAAATTATTTCGGTAACGGTATTTTAAAGATATCGCTTTTTCAATTATTTCGGTAACGGTATTTTAGCGATAACGGTATTTCAATTATTTCGGTAACGGTATTTTAGGTATAACGATGGTCAGTTGAAAGGGGGTTTGAATCGATAACGGTATTTTAGCGGTATTGCCTGCCATCTCTGATAAAAAGTAAGACAATTTTTTTGAACAAAACATACCATTTTTGGCATCTTGTCGGAACCTCTAAAAAATCTTTTGTTATATTTTTCGCATTAAGTTCTTCAATACGCATCGTTTGAATTTAAGCGAATTCGTGAAAACAAGCTTTGCCGGGACACCCTAATACATAAGTACTAGGTATATATTTATTTTTGTTTTATTTTAATTGTATGCTTTAATTTCACTTTTTTGTATGTGTTGGTTTTTCGTCTTTCATTCTCTATTTGATATTATGTCTCTAGGAATTCATGTAGAAATTTGCATACCACTTTTACCAACCTACACAGAAAACAAAAACTTCCCAAGCTAACTTCCTACCCATAGAAAGTTTAAAAAATACATTGGCAAGCTGTAATTGTACGTACAGGGAAGATATCCCAATTTCGAGAAACAAAATTTAGATAAATCTTGAAAACCTTGACGGAAAATAAATATGTGCACCACCGGATTCTGTGTGTTAGTTAGTTCAGTTCGTTCTCTAAGCTGTCACAAGAAATTAATTTCAAAAACAACTCTATTTTATAAAGAGATCGATTCAGAGACAGTTCGTAAAAATTCACAGTAAAACCGTTTTTAGTCTTTCAATTTATAGTAGAAAAAAAAATTAAAGCTAAAAGCGACAAAAATTTTCCCATGCACTTTGTATGAAACTGAGGTTCTTTAACCTGGAAATTGCCGGGAATTTCTCCGATTTTTCATTTTCCGATTCTCGGCATTTTTGTCGGAATTCACGGGAATTGTGCTTCACTAAAAAAAAGGAAAAAAAAATCATGTAATCTTAAAAATGTTATAATTTTTTAACTATTTTTGTCCAATTTTGTTTAAATTCAATAATCAACATTTTCTGGAATTGAAATTTTAGACTCTATTAAAAAAAGCAAAAAATGGAGGGAAAAAGTCTTCTCTGACGAAACAATGGGATTTTGGTGCAAAAAGCGAGATATTTATATTTTTTGTATAAAAATCCTTATTTTATCAATACAGCATTTTTTGTTAAAATTGTTTGGCAAAAGGTTAGGAGACTAAATGATGAAAATGTTCCCTAACTAGACCTTTGATAACTGAGATATCTCTCAGAAGAAATAAAGCACATCCACTATATAAAAACAAATTTTTAAAAGTTTTGAAAAAAATATTCCGAGTTGTTTTTCGTAAAATAAATGTAAAAATATTCCCGAATTATATATTTTCCTAATTCCTAATAGAAGATTTTACTATCAAAACCTTAATGAATATTTATTTTGAAAATCCGGGGAATGTTCGAAAAAAAATCCCGATTCCCGGGATTTGGAAAAAGTCAGGTATTTTAATTTCGCCAGTAGCCCGGCAAATTTTTACATTTCATATAAAATGCATGGGGAACATTTTTCCGCGTTTACTTTCAACTTTTATTCCGTTTCTACTATTAGATTTGTGTCTTTTTGTCAAAGTTTTCACTAAATTCTAGTCTGGTGTGTGCTAAACCTTCCTTTATAGAGTAGTTTTGTAGTGTATCTATCAAAAAACCACAAAAACAAAGAGTACATCATCAGTGCTGTAACTTTGTCATTACTGAGCACCGACTTACTACATAGATAGAATTGTATTATTTTAAAGTACTTTTTTCTGTTCCTTTTGAGGGGGTTGCACTATGCATTTGTTTATTTCCAAAGTGTAATTTTCCTTTTTTTTGGGTTGAGTGTTTAATGTAAGAGCTGTATACTATTTCCTTTATTCTGTAGAAATATTTAACCCATTAGCAACAGGGACCGTAAATAATGATTATTGCTCGTTTTTTTGAATCAAAAAATCAATCACTTAGAAGAGACATAAAAAAAATTATTGCACCATTATTATTATTTTTTGGCAATCTTTGCATATCCGTCATGATTTTTAAATTTTTGATTTTTAAAGTTTTCTTCAATGGTAATGATTATTTTTGAGTAATAATAAAAAAAATCAGCCATAATCATTATTTTTGAGCAAAAAAATAAAACTCAAAAATAATCATTATTTATGATTTTTATTTTTTTCGCTCAAAATAAAACTCACTTTCAATGTGTGGGATGGACATATCTCAGGAAGTAGGAGGAGCTTATCGAAGATTTTGGTATCAAGCTCTTCTTTGGAAGATTCTCTAGCAGATGAATGCATCAATCATATTTGTGGGTGAGGTTTAAGGGGTTAATTTTTAATTTCAAAATAGGGCTTTTTTTTGCCGTATTTTGTGAAAGTAACAATGTGTGGGATGGACATATCTCAGGAAGGAGGAGGATTTTATCCAAGATTATGGTACCAATCTCTTCCTTGGAATATTCTCTAGCAGATTAATGCATCAATCATATTTGTGGGTGGGGTTTAAGGGGTTAATTATTAATTTCAAAATAGGGTTTTTTTGCCGTAAAGTCAAAATCTGGAAGCTCGATTTTCACCGTAGTCGTATGGTCTAGTGGACTTTTTTGCTCAGTACAATCCCAAGAATCAGAAACGCGAAGCGCCCATTAAGATTTTTGTCCTTCCATACTAATCGCCCCACCCTTATATATATATATATTTACACCTACATGAAATTGAGTTTTATTTTGAGCGAAAAAAATAAAAATCATATATAATGATTATTTTTGAGTTTTATTTTTTTTTGCTCAAAAATAATGATTATGGCGGATTTTTTTATTATTACTCTAAAATAATCATTACCATTGAAGAAAATCCTTAAAACTCATAACATAATCATTATTGTGTAATTTTTATTATAAAACTCATAATGATTACGGTCCCTGATTAGCAATGTTTACATTTTATTAGGGTTTGACATATTAAAATCATAAAATCAAATAATATTTTATGTATAAAGTGCAAACTTGAGTACATACTTGGGAATTTGTAATTGGCATTGAAATTTAATTGGCATTACTTATTGTCAACGTCAATGCAAAAATAAAATCATTACAATGCCAATGAAATTATTTTTAATTGGCATTGATTAGACCAATGGTAATGAAATTTCAGCAATGCCTAAAAAAATAATTGTTTATAAAAATTGGTTTGTTTTAGAAAAAAAGAGTAAAAAATTTGAAATTTAACTAACTTTAAAAGTATTCGCTAGTTGATTCAAGTTTTATTATGTATTCACTACTCAGTCCTGTTCAGTAACTGATTGACCATGATGTATTAGATTTTGTTTAATGTATGTACCTGATAAAATAACGAATATTTTTTAAATACGTACTCAAATATAGGATTTTTATCAAAATTTGCAAATTATTTTTTTGTAGACAATTGTAATAAACAATTATAACAATCAATTATAATTGACTGTTAAAGGAATTGCAATTGATCAATGCCTATTACAACAACATTTCATTGGCATTGTTTTTAAGCAATTGTAATGCCAAACAAATTAATTACCATTGACATAAAACAATGCCAATCCTCTCAATTAACTAGTCCCAAGTATGCTTTAGTATTTCTTCAATATACACTCAAAAAAAATATGTCTGTAATTTAACAGAAATATTTATAGTTTGTAGCCTGAAGAATTATAGTAAGTTGTTCAAGTTTCAGGTGAAAAACTGCACACAAAAAAGTTTTACAGTATAATCTACTGAAAACGACAGTTAAAACATGTGTAAATTCAGTTAAAAAGGCGCCACAGGTAATTACCGTTAAAATAACTAAAAATGTTGTTGGATTTAACTGTTGAAAACCAACTAACAAACACAGTAAAAATAGCTAACAATATCATAAAAATAACTAACAATGTCGTACAAATAAATGACAATGTTTTACTACAAAAAGTTTTAAACAACTGTAAACATTGGTAAAAACTGCTGTTTTTTAACCTATTTATTTGGTATTTTAAAAATATTTTTTCCTTCAATTACATTAAAACTTTGTATTTTCTACATAATACTTAAAATGAAAGGTCAAAATTCCAAACAGTACTACAGATATGACGTATTTAAATATGCATTGGTGAGCTTTTGAACATTATAAACTTTTATAATTATTATTTGAATACCGCGCTCGAATAAGGGTATAAGCGAAATTTTTTTGAAAACATGATTTTTGCAAAATATTTTTTATCAAGCATTAATACGTATACTTATGCCAATAATTTCAAAAATCATTAAAAGACGACTTTTGTTGAATATATATTTTTATTTTCAGAAATTTAATAAAGTTTAAGTATACTTATGTATTTAGCAGTGAAACTAATGTTTATTTTCCACAACTTAAACATTTGTGCTTCCTAATGTATTAAGAATATCCCAGAGTGATATTATTGATGAGATCGATTGAGCTAGAAAAGCTACCTAATTCATTCAGATCAATTGAACTAGAAAGAGCGCTCCCTCAAACAAACTAAATTGCCAAAGTCTATAAATACGATATAGCTTTTTACCTGAGTGTATGAGCATATCAATAATAACAAATATAAACTAAACGAGAATTTTTAAGAACTCAACATAAACTTCTTTAAAAAAATAAAATACTAAAAATTAACTGTTTACTGCAAAATTACTGTTTTGTCGGTTGTTTATTAAAATTCTATAATGACTGCATTAAACAATGGTTACAAAAATATTTTTCATAGTTATTTTTTAAATAACTGTCAACATAGTTGTTTTGTATTATTTCACAGATAAAACTGTAATTGCAGTTAAAAGCCACAACTGTAAAACTTTTTTGTGTGTGATTGTGTCTTTATTATAAAACAAAAACCCCAGCAAAAAATAACCTCGATTTGGAAAGCAGTAAGTACATTTGTATGCTTCCAAAAAAGCGCTTAACCGTCTTGCATACAATAAAGCAATTGGGAAGGCATTTTTCTGTGTTTCCCTGAATGCATTCTTTTGAAGCAGTAAATAATGCATACAATGAAGCAATAAACAATGCATTCAATGAAGCATTAATGCTGTCAATACCCAAAAAAGCGCTTCTCATTTCCTACGAAAGCATGAATTTATTGCTTTTAGAGCATATGAAGGAAGCGCTTTTCACCGGCTAAAAGGAGACATCGCGAACAAGAATCATGCCTTAAGGAATTGTTTCGAAAGCGCTCGGTAATTGAATAATATCTTCCAGAACTGCTTCTGGGTAAGCACTATTTTTTTTCTGGCAATGATTCACTTTCACAATTTAATTACAATTTTAGACATTTCATCTCACATACATGATTTAAAATAAAATTCGTTTAAAATGTATTTAAACAAATTTAACAGAATCTTAATTCTTTACTGAATAGTTGTACCATTAGATTTAAATTTACATTTAACCTTATTTGGTTATATTTGATTTTATTGAAGTATAAATAATTCCCATCTGTGCATAAAAATTATATTTCAGTTTGGTGTTACATAGCCCAAATCCCTTGTAACTCTAAACTATTTTAAACGAAAAACTGTACAGGCCAACTAGACATGATAAAGTCATGATAATTGTGTATTGTAAAAAAAAGTATCAGTAAACTAATATTTAGATGTAGGTACTATATTACAAAATATATGTAAATTCAAGAGATGTTAGTAAACTAGTAAATAGTTTATGGAATATTTTTCTAATTTCTCATGGCACTTTTTTTATCTAACATTCAACTGTGTTGAAAGGGGACATGAGTCGAAAATTATTCAAATAAAACGTATATGTATATATGAAATTTAAAAATCTTTTTTTTTTTTAATCCAAATTTAATAATTTTTTTATCGAAAATATAATAATTCTAAAAAGAATTATAAAAGACACAAAAGTTTGAGGACGACTATTAACCCACTAACGGGGTAGTCTGCCTCAGGGCAGTCTTCATAAAATTTTCCAGAAATGTCTCAAATGAGCGTTTTATACGTAGCCATTAATATATTACGATAGAAAACTAAATTTGCTAAATATTTTGCGAAGAAATTTTTAGTGTGCCGTCCACGGTTCAAAATCAAAATTTCGTAAAATTTCAAAAACTAATTATTTAAAAAAAAAATAGTTTTCAAAAATCTAAAAAATTTATTTAAGTTGACAAAAAACTCTTTATAATAGAATATAAGTAAGATTGAAGCTTTATCTTTAAGAATAAGTCCTTACTTTATTCAAAGGACTCACAGGATTTTATCAGGATTCCTCTAAAGGACATCATCTTAAGTTATAAACTAATAGACGGATTTTTATGAAATTTTGCAGAAAGAAGACATTAAGTATTAATAGCAAGGCGTTGAAGTTTAAACAATATGAATTGAAGTTTAGATACTTTTTCGCCTAATTTCGCTTTTCCCAAAATTCAAAAATCACGTTATCGTCTTAAATAGGAGCAGACAAAAAATAGTTTTTCGAGTGTGGTTATATCTTGTTAAGAGAAATAATTTTTGTCCAAAACTTCTCTTTTCATGCTTTAGTTTCCAAAATGCAACCTAAAATATTTTTTCTCATTTCTCCTAAATTAGGCAACGATAAACAATTTGGTTTAAGAACTTATTATTTGTTTTTCGAATTTCGTTGCAAACCATCGTTTGCCAGTTAGAGGGTTAAGTAACTCCAAAAGATGGTTCAGAAATATAATTATTTTGAATATTTTGTAAACAATTCAAATAAGGCCAAAAAAATCAAAAGAAGAATTTAAAAAAAAAATGTTCTTTTAAAAAAACCGCTTTCATACAAAAAGTTTTAATATTAGTAATATATTTTGATTGATCCCATTGCTAAACCATTATTTAATTAATTTCAAAAATTATTTAATTCTTAAACTATGTTTTAAACAAAAATTTTTGCTGAGGTTTAAAGGTACAAATTGACTGCCTTTACTTACATATTTTCAGTAAAAAGTTCTTATTTTGGAGAAACAATTTTAATAATTAGTCGGGATATTTGTTAACAAGGTACCATGTTTTTGATCAGCCTTAATCTATGAGAAAATTGGCGTTTGGTGTATCTCCTAAACTAATAAAGCTAGATTCACGAAGTTTAGCACGTATGCACGTAACACAACCAAACAAGGGATTTCTGGTTATTCGAATGTTGGTATAGTCATTTTTTGTGGGTAGGAGATGGATGTGGCATATATGTATGTATGTAAACTTTTTTCTTTGTACTTTAAGGGCCTCATACAAGAATCTGAAGTCAAAATAGAAATAGAAATATATCCACAAACAAAAAGTCGGTTAAAACAATGAAATAAATTAAAATTTATCTGCAATTAACCCTCTGAATTTTGTACCATGTGTTTGGCATGAAAAATAAAAAATAAGTTCTACAACATTTTTTCTTTTTGTTCGTATCTCGAAAACTAATACACGAAAAGAAGTAAGATTAGGCAAAAAATATTCCTTTTACCAGGATATAATTACAATCCAAAAATTGTTCGTGCTTTTCCTTAAGAGGATTTTTCGTTTTTCGAAAAATGCGAATTTGATCAAAAACGCACATTTGCTTCAATACATATTGTTTAAACTAAAACGCTTTACTAATAATACTAAATATAATATTTCTGCCAATTTTAAAGAAATTCCGTCAATTCGCTTTCAAGTTAAGGTATCCTGATCAAATACTGTGTGTCCTAGGACCAAACTAATGAGTTAATATAAAAAACTAAAGCTTCAATCTTACTTTATGTATATTAACGACAATTTTTGTAATATCAAATATATGTTTAGGGTTTTTCAAAATTGTGTATCTTTCAAAATAATTATTTTTCAAAATTTTACGAAATTTTAATTTGGACACATTCTCGCTTCCAAAGCGTGCCCTGTACACGAAAAAGTTCTTTACAACACATTTAGTTAATTTTGTTTTCTATAGTTATAAATATATTTCCAATTATAATTTACTAATCTGATGCATTTATGATCAATTTCATAAAGAGCGCCTTGAGGCACCCTTACCGGTTAGGGGGTTAAAACTTTATTGAATTACCGCGAGTAACTTTTCTATAAATATATTTTCATATAAATTTGACATTCATAACTGTGGTTAAGCCCTACACTTTGGTTTATTTGATATAAGTTAGTAGGTCTTCATTGAGTAAAATCCTACACTCAAAAAAATGTTTACAGTTACTACATGACAGTTGTTTATATAGTAAAAAGTAGTTGTTGTTTTTAACTGCAATTACCGTTGTTTGTCTATGAAATAAGACACAAAAACAACTATTGTTTATATAGTAATAAGTATACTCAGGGAACCTCAGCTTTAAAAATATGTAGTTGTTTGGGTTGTAATACAGTTTCTTTATTTTGTAGTCATTTGTAGAACAAATTAAATTTTTTACTAACATTGTAATTCATTTAAAAAAAAAACAACCCACTTCAAATGACTGTTTTATGATTTTTCATTAATTTTTTACAGTTGTTTTTTGTAATTTAAAAAAATAAGAAAAATTAATGTTTGTTTATTTTTTACTACCATGTGGTTAATTTTTACTACAATTGTTAGTCATTTTTTGAACATTAAAAAACAAATGACAATGTTAGTTGAATTTACTGAAATTTAAGTCGTCCTTTCTTTAAATGAAATTTCACTTGTTTTTAACTACATTTGCAGTGGTCTTTACCTACATAGTATTCTAAGTGTAGTTGTTGTTTTTAAATGCAATTACAGTTGTTTTTCTATGAAATAATATAAAACAACTAATATGACAGTTATTAAAAAAACAACTAAAGAAAAATACTGCATTTTTGTAACAGTTGTTTGTAGCAGTTATTTTAGTATTTGAATAGACAACTAACCGTAAACAGTTAATTTTTGTTATTTAAAAAATACAGAATTTCGTCGACTTTTTTAAAATTCTTGTTAAGTTTATATTTGTTATTATTGATCTTTAATATTTTGCAAAAAATAAATAATAAAATTTCATTGTATCTCCTCTAATGCATAAAATAGTAATAACTGGAGAATCGTTTCGAATTTTGGCTTAACAATTTTAGGATGTAGGAAATAAAATTTTTTATTGCAATCGAAAGAAGAAACTCATTTTTTTTTATTTTTTTATTAAAATATAGCAGTAGATTTTACAAATTTTGTCAGTTGTTTCAAAAATTGTCAGTTATTTTTACGATATTTTTGATGCAAATCTACTGCTATATTTTAATAAAAAAAAATGAGTTTCTTCTTAATTTTCAGTTATTTTAATGGTAATTACATTTGCCGCCTTTTACCTACATTTACCTTTGTTAATTCTTCTGTATTTCTGTAACAATTGTTTTTTTTTTTTTTTAACATTAAAATTGCGCATAAAGTGGTCTCATACATTATTAATTTTGTGTGCTGTACTCAAATACAACATCGATACACACTTTACAGAGTTTTAAACTAAAGTACTACAAGGACATTTTGTATTTTTCTTTATTATATTTTCCAAAAGGTGTGTTGATGCAATAATAATTTCTATTTGAGACATAAATTCTTTATCAGAATATAAAATATTTAAAGTATAGGTAGTAATAAAATATGAATATAGATAGTAATAAAGTTATATATTAAGTAATATTTTCTGAGAAATTTTAATTTTCTTCTTATTACTTTTCTCTTTTTCCCTTTTCTTTTTCTTATACAAACAATTTTAGCAATTTGATGCAATGTGCAAAGCGGAAGTGGCCTTTTTTATAGCAAGAGCATTCATAAATGTAAGTATATATTGGTTTTTGAAAAAATGGCCAAAAAAAAAAAACGAAACAAAACAAATACAGAGCGCGAAAGAATCAAAGCATACAAACTAAAAATCTATTATTTTCCTACTTCGTAGTAGTTGTAAATTTGCAAATATTTTATATCATTGTCTAATATTTAAACGGAGCTATCTGCATTTTTTAGAAAATGAGATTTTGATGCCAAAATATTCACTGACGTAGCTGTCATATATGGTATTAATTTTAATTTTAAAATATCATTCTAACAATGTTTTTTTTTTTTTTGCAGAATTAGATTGAACTATCCACAACAATCTACAGTACTTTTTTGATATTATAATTACATATGGCTAGTAACTTTTCTATAAATAATCAGAGTTTTACTTTAACTATAGATATTTTCATATAAAGGGTGGTTAAATTTCAAGGGCCGATGTTGATTTTGAATAAAACACAAACTATTTAGGAAATTATTGTAATTTTATTTTATTATGATATATTGGTATTACTCAATTATGTATGGAACAAAATATCGGCCATATGGGCGCCGCTACCACGGTGGCACACCTCCATCCGATGGTCCAAATTTTCGATGACGCTGAGGCATAATGGAGGTTCTATGCCGTTAATGTGCCGAATTATCTCATCCTTTAGCTCTTGAATTGTTGCTGGCTTATCGACGTACACCTTTTCATTCAAATAACCCCAAAGAAAAAAGTCCAACGGTGTCAAATCACATGATCTTGGCGGGCAATTGACATCGCCATTACGTGAGATAACACGGCCATTGAATTTGTTGCGCAAAAGAGCCATTGTTTCGTTAGCTGTGTGGCAAGTGGCACCGTCCTGCTGAAACCACATATCGTCCACATCCATATCTTCCAATTCGGGCCATAAAAAGTTCGTTATCATCTCACGATAGCGAACACCATTCACAGTAACTGCCTGACCGGCCTCATTTTGGAAAAAAAAACGGCCCGATGATGCCGCCAGCCCATAAACCGCACCAAACAGTCACTCTTTCTGAGTGCATTGGTTTTTCGACAATCACTCTTGGATTCTCATTCGCCCAAATGCGGCAATTCTGTTTATTGACAAATCCACTGAGGTGAAAATGTGCCTCATCACTGAAGATGATTTTCTTCGAAAATTGATCATCCACTGTTGCCACTTCTTGCCACCATTCTGCCCATTCACGACGTTTGGAATGGTCAAGAGGCTTTAGTTCTTGAGCCAATTGCACCTTGTAAGCGTGGTAAATGCAAGTCTTTATGCATAATGTTCATCAACGACGAGCGTGAGAGGTGCAATTGTTGGGCACGACGACGAGTTGAGGTGGACGGCTCTTCAGCCACACTATAGCCGAACAGCAGCAATATTTTCTGCAGTACGAGCTGTACGAGCATGCACTGGTGTTCTCACATCTTCTACAGACCCGGTTTGCTCGAATTTTTCCACGATTTTTGCGATTGTACGCACATTTGGACGATCAAATTGACCAAAAAAATCACGAAGTGCACGATATGCATTTTGATTTGAACGCCCATTTTCATAATAAGTCTGGATAACTTTAACACGTTGTTGGATTGTGTATCTCTCCATGGTTCAAATTGAGTAAGTCTGAAATAGAGAAATGTCAAATAAAATTCGGAAAAAAACTTGGCGTTTAGGTGTGGTTCACATTCAACATCGGCCCTTACAATTTAACCACCCTTTAAATTAGACACTCATATCTATGGTTAAGCCCTAAACATTGATTAATGTGAGATAAGTTAACAGGTCTAAGAGCGAGTAACTTTTCAAAAAACTTTTCTTCAACCATAGATATTTTCATATAAATTTAGCATTCATAATTAAGGTTACTTTGAGATAAGTAAACAGGTCTAAGTGATATAAATGAGTTTTTTTGCTTTATCTGTTTTGTATATCTATGACATGCTTGTTACGATTCTGATCTCAAAAATCTTTTAGCTGCTCGCGATTCTGAGATATTCGCAAAGTATCAGTGCTAGCCAAAAATTTTGATCATCCGGGCACACAGCTAGTAAACTAAATTCGGGTACTCTGAATTTTTTGGATATAGCCACCTCTTAAAGTTAGAGCTCGTTTTCCCGATATTTGCGATTTTCAATTTTATGCAGAAGCACTCAATATTTAATACAATTTTTATAGCTTATGTCGTAGTATTTAGATTAATTGATTGACTGAAAAGCTCTTAGAAAAATCTGTTTCGCGTTAGTTGATTTTAAACGGTTTTCCGTAAATTTTCCCCAGTTTTTTTTTTCTATTTCGCTTCTTTAAAAATACTGTTTCTGATCATGGTTCCACGCATTGTACAAATTCTAATCAAGATTTAAAAAAAAAAAAACATTGCAAAAAAATTTGCGCTATGCTGTCATATAAATTTAAGGCATGAAATAATTGGCCAGATTCGTCTTTTTGTTTATGCAAAAAAAAAAATCGATTGCGAAATGGGATGATACATTGTGGAAAATAGTAAAATATAGTAAAAACTGAGAGAAAAAACGCGGATTTGCTTGTTTAATGCTGAATTTATTAACAAAATTTGATACCCGAATGTTAATGAAGGTCTTTTATGTATTTATCATAAAAAAACTAAGATAATATATTTGATTTTTAAAATGGCATGTATAAAAAACTGTGCTAAAACATGAAAAAAAACTTTAATGCAAATTACACATAAGTGAAAAAACTATGTACGCTATTAAAATCAGCGTGCCCGAAATATTTAGGATCTATTGTCGGTACCCTTGTTTTATTTTTCGAGTTGCGCAGAGTTATTGTAGACTGTCCATTTTACAAATATTTTTAATTTGAGCAAATTTAACAGTTTTTTTTTTACTGTCCTGAACACTTGTACAGATGTAGATAGCTCTGTTTGAATATAAGACAACGTTATGTTGACTGTATTGACATAAGATTAAATACATTTATTTTTATAGTATTATTATTTTTTCAGACGCAGATTTTTAATTTTTCAAAATCTATCGTCCTTTTTATATACTTCAGTAATTTGAAAATGAAAGCCATTCAAGTTCGAGGCCATACTCTATATATTATTTCTTTACTAGGATATTGTCCTAACAAATAATCTATATAGATAGCAAATAATCTATAGATCTATCAACACATTCCTGAAAGGGTCAAATAATAAATTTATAAACAAAAAACTCTATAGATTATTTGTTAGGACAATATCCTAATAAAGAAATATAGAGTATGGCCTCGAACTTGAATAATTTTCTTTTTCATTGCACAATTAAAGGTCGAAAAAAACATAATTTTTATTTTTAATAAAAATTATATCAAACTTCAGTAATTTTTTTAATAAACAAAGGAGCTGTTTTGTTATCCATGTATATTTCTTTAAATGCCAGACTGCATTCACTGCATGTTAAAATATTTATTTTATCCTTAGGACTCAAAAATGTTGCCAAATGCATTTTTACATTTATATTCAATTTTGTACTAACGATTTATTAAAATTTATACAAAACAGTTGCTATTAAAAATTTTGGTTCCTTTTTGTTCTACACATAAAGCAAAGTTTTTTGACCTCTAGCTTCGATTTTTTCGTTCTACAAAGAAAGTTTGTTTTTACTAACCCTCGGATAATTATTTTACCATACATCACATAAAATATTTTTATGTGGCTATTGGATGCAACATCATTATAGTGTAGTTATAAAATATTAGCAAATTTCTAATAATAATGAGAAAGTATAAAAAAATATATTTTCATTTTGTATGCTTTGGTTCTTGCGTTGACTGTATACTAAAATGAAAAGCTTTTCTTAAAACATTGTGCATAAGTCAATAGTGTTATGAAAAAAAAACTGCACACAATTTGTACAATTTCAATATTTATAGTAGCAAAGATAAAAAAAACCCATCAAATGCTTTTAAAAATTTTAAATATTATATTTTCTACACTTACACTTATTAATTTATAAGTTAACTTAAATTTCCTAAAGATGATAATTTTTGTTTATCTTCATTTAAAACGTTTCCATAATAGTAAATCATCTATATCGTTCATTTCGAGGGCACTTTGAAAGACATTTTGTATACAGCGCACACATAAATAATTGACAATGGTTAAGGCTAATGAAAATATTGTTTGTAATTCGATTTTTGTAATTCCCAAAAGTATTTCCATAATCCAAGTGATTAACTCAAAACCCACAACAAACATATTTATGGTTAACCAGGGAGTCATGTGTGTGGGTGAAACCTAAAATTATAAACCATGGGATTTAGTTAAACTTACATTCAAAGTTTTTGTTTGTAAAAACTTACATTAACTACGGCATACCACAACAGCAGCCAGGCATTTAACATTATTAAAGCACCCGCTAAACGACATTTACGCAAAACTGAATATGGTAAGATATAATATCTTCTGGTACGCCACATTGAAACACGTTTACGACTATCCCAAAATAAGCTAGTAAATTCACTGATACTAAATAACTAAAACATCAAATCATATTAATGTGACGAAAAGTTAATGACCATCTTATACCTACAGAACCTGAAATACTTATTGCCAACACTAACCAGTAAATTATTGGAAACCATGTTGCCTTGCACATTGGACTTTCGGTAAAAAAGTTTTGAAGTGCTTTCCAACGTGACCGAGGACAAAAATTCCATATTGAATAAATATTGCAATCATCTTCGAATATATCCAAATGATGTCGAAATAAATGACATAGTTTTTTATCAAAATGTGTAATTTTATACATTATTTAATAGATTCCAAAGGAGGAATTCGTAGCTCAGTCAGATTTTTTAAATTGTATTAATTTTTTGCTCAAATTTTTTCTACACAAAATTTAATTTTTAAATATTTCAAATATAATTTTGTTGTACTTTTTAAATTTTGTTTCACAATTAAATGTTAAAGGGTGTTTCGTAAATTTCTATAAAAATTTTAACTTTGATTGACTACAATTAACACGTTTTTAATTTTACTGCCGTTTTTATTTTTAAAATTATTATTTAAAGTTATTTATGACTGTATTTAACTAAAGGGTCCGCCATCTAACGTTTTATTTTTCAACTAGTGCTTATTTCGTGAATGGTAAGACTTAGCTCATGTCTGATTTGACAGATAATTAGTTTTATCCTTCCGCTGAACGAATATAGTCCGTATGTTCGTTATCTTGTGAAAAAAGTGAAAGAAATTGGCATCCTCATCGATAAACCAAAGCGTGAAAATCCAAAAACAGTGCGTACACCCGAGAATATTGCTGCTGTGGCAGAAAGAGTGCGTGAAGCGCCATCAACATCAATTCACCGTCGTTCTTAACAATTGAACATTTCGGAGACATCATTGAGACGAATTTTGCATAAAGACCTTGGTATGACGCCATACAAAGTCCAATTGGTGCAGGAGTTCAAAAAAAAAAAAAAAGTTATTTGGCGGACAATTTAGTTAATTTTTGTACAAACCTAAATTATAAAAACTAAGTTATTTATACCAGTAATTATGTTTTATTTTTTAATTAAGAGCTTTTCTTTTAAATGTTAAAATAAACGAAAAAGATAACTAATACATTTTCAAATAAACAACAATACAATTTTAATTTAAAAAAACAATTATTTTTTATTTTTTTTTTCATTTTCTTTCACATTCGTTGTAACATGGTGTATCGAAATTAATTATAAAAGATCAACTAACTTTAATCAGTTTTTCAATATTTAAATATAAAAAACATTTCACATCTTTTTTTTATAGTTTTTGTGAAACTTTTAAAAATGTAAATTTTGAAATTTGTAAAGAAAAAAAATTTCACACACAATAAACATTAATTATTTATTTTATTTCGATTTGCGTCGCTTTTTAAAATTTGGTTAATTCCGATTTGCGTCGTTTTGATGACATGTTGATTTTTGGAAAGACCAGGAAGTTCCCTTTCATTTAAAAATAAAAAAAAAAATTTGGAAAAAATGATAATTTTATAAGACTATATTTTTCGACAAAATTTTTTTTTTTTTTTTTATTATTTTTAAATAAAAGGGCTTTCAAAAAATCAACATTTCACATCTTAATTTTTTATAGTTTTTGAGATATTTAAAAAAACGTAAATTTTGCACAAACCTTTTTTTTCTGTTTTGGAAAATTTACGTTTTTTAAATATCTCAAAAACTATAAAAAAATTAAGATATGAAATGTTGATTTTTTGAAAGCCCAGGAAGTTCCCTTTCATTTAAAAATAAAAAAAAAATAAAAAAAATTTTTGGCAAAAATGAAAATTTGATAAGTCTATATATAGTCTTATCTAATTTATTAATTTTTCGACAAAATTTTTTATTTTTTTTTTTTATTTTTAAATGAAAGGGAACTTCCTGGGCTTTCACAAAATCAACATTTCACATCTTAATTTTTTATAGTTTTTGAGATATTTAAAAAAACGTAAATTTTGCACAATAATTTTTTTTCCGTTTTGCAAAATTTATAATTTTTAAAGTTTCTCAAAAACTAATAAAAATTAAAATGTGACATGTTGATTTTTGGAAAGCCCAGGAAATTTCCTTTCGTTTAAAAATAAAAAAAAAATAAAAAATTTTTTTGGAAAAAATGAAAATTTGATAAGGCTATAGTCTTATCTAATTTATCAATTTTCCAAAAAAAAAAAATTATTTTTTTTTATTTTTAAATGAAAGGGAACTTCCTGGGCTTTCACAAAATCAACATTTCACATCTTAATTTTTTATAGTTTTTGAGATATTTAAAAAAACGTAAATTTTGCACAATTATTTTTTTTCCGTTTTGCAAAATTTATAATTTTTAAAAGTTTCTCAAAAACTAATAAAAATTAAAATGTGACATGTTGATTTTTGGAAAGCCCAGGAAGTTCCCTTTCATTTAAAAATAAAAAAAAAATAAAAATTCTTTTTGGAAAAAATGAAAATTTGATAAGGCTATAGTCTTATCTAATTTATCAATTTTTCGACAAAATTTTTTAATTTTTTTTTTATTTTTAAATGAAAGGAAATTTCCTGGGCTTTCACAAAATCAACATTTCACATCTTAATTTTTTATAGTTTTTGAGATATTTAAAAAAACGTAAATTTTGCACAATAATTTTTTTTTCGTTTTGCAAAATTTATAATTTTTAAAGTTTCTCAAAAACTAATAAAAATTAAAATGTGACATGTTGATTTTTGGAAAGCCCAGGTAGTTCCCTTTCATTTAAAAATAAAAAAAAAATAAAAATTTTTTTTAGAAAAAATGAAAATTTGATAAGGCTATAGTCTTATCTAATTTATCAATTTTTCGACAAAATTTCTTAATTTTTTTTTTATTTTAAATGAAAGGAAATTTCCTGGGCTTCCACAAAATCAACATTTCACATCTTAATTTTTTATAGTTTTTGAGATATTTAAAAAAACGTAAATTTTGCAGAAACATTTTTTCCCTTTTTTTCAAAATTTACAGTTTTTAAACTTTCTCAAAAACTAACAAAAAAATAAGATGTTAAATGTTGATTTTTTGAAAGCACAGGAAGTTTCCTTTAATTTAAAAATATTTTTTTTTATTAAAGAACACTTCCTGTGCTGTCAAAGAAATCATTTTAAATGTGAAAATGTAAATAATGCAAAAAATTTTTTTTTTACCTAGACTGTTAAGAATCATACTAGATATGAAAATTAAGCAAAGCATTATATACTGTTCGATTGCTATATTGATGTTCTTTCATTACTGACACAATTTGTTTGATAAATTAAAGACAATTTAATGGGTTTTTAAAAAATTAACATTTCAAATTTTATTTTTCTATAGTTTTTGAGATGGTGCGATATATATAATACAACTTAAGATATTATTATATGTACATATATGATATTAAATGATATACAAGGTTGCATACATGGCACAATATTAACAATTTTGTTTGAACAAATTGTGTTTTTTTTAAATAACTGAAATAAATTAACTTAATGCAAAAAAATACCTTTTTAAATAGTTATATATTATTATAATACTTAAATAATTTCTTCAACTAACTTTACAAAAATACAATATTATTCTTTAAAATTTTTACCTTCTAATGACTGAAGACAATAAGTCATAGTTTATTTAATTATTTTTAAAATAACTGTCATAATAGTTGCTTTGCATTATTTCATAGAAAAACAACTGTAATTTCAGTTAAAAACAACAAATTCTGATTACTACATAAAAACCTGTCATGTAGTAACTGTCGAACTTTTTTGAGTGTATTATTCCTCTAATAAATGTTTTGAAAAATTAAATCCTTTGCATAAACATGCCTCTGTGTACCCCCGCACTTCCAAAACATAAACAAATAACTTGCAAATATATGCGCCCCCCCCCCCCCCCCCCCCCCTTGCCAACAATCAAACATTTTTTTGTTTTTTCTCTACTAATTTTGCTGCTTTGCTTGCCTGTTCCAAAAATTTTTTCATTTTCTACTTTTGACAACAACAATCATTTTTTTGTTTTTAATTTTGGTTCATTTTAGCCTGAAATTGGTATTAAAATACCAGGCGAACAGAAAAAGCAGCAAGCAGAAAAAATATTTTAAACAAAATATTTTTTTTTGTTTTTGAAACAACAGCGGAAAAAACAAACAAAATACACACATTTGCGTTAATTTGTATTCGTGGCAAAAAAAATAATAAGAATTACACGCAAAAGCACCAACAACGACCAATTTACACAATGCGCAGTGAAACAAAAAATAAAAATAAACTTACACCCACATGACCAACAACAACGATCGAAGTTTTTTTTTTGTTTTGTTATAATGCGCATGTCATGAATTGAATAGTTTGTGTTTTTATGTAAAGCTGGTACTAGTAGTTGTAGTTCTTTTTCTTATACTCCACCCCCTCACACCAAAAACGTCATAAACAATAACACGCAAAAATGTTCTCCCCCTTGCCTACAATCAAGTATTTTTTAATTTTTGTTTTCTCTACACTAAATTTTCTGCTCGCCTGTTACTAAATTTTAATTTTCTCATAGTACGACAGGCCAAAAATATTTTTTTTCTTTACAATTTCGGTTCATTTTAGCCTGAAATTGGTATTAAAATACCAGGCGAACAGAAAAAGCAGCAAGCAGAAAAAATATTTTTAAACAAAATATTATTTTGCAATATACAGGACAAAACAAACAAAATACACACATTTGCAATAATAAGCATTACACGCAAAAGCACCAACAACGACCAATTTACACAATGCGCAGTGAAACAAAAAATAAAAATAAACTTACACCCACATGACCAACAACAACGATCGAAGTTTTTTTTGTTTTGTTATAATGCGCATGTCATGAATTGAACAGTTTTTGTTGTACCTGCGTGTAAAGCTTGTACTAAAGCAGAAAAATGTATTTTTATTGAAGAAATTTTTGTTATTGCTCTTGCGTATAATACCATCACAAATAAACAAAAATACATGCACCCACATGTGTATTTTGTTGTTGTCAATGGAATGTGCTGTTTTTGTCATACTGCGCATGTCATGAATTGAACTGGTTTTTGTTGTTCCAGCTTGTTCTAGTAGAGGTAGTTCCTTTCTTGCACCCCCCTCACACCTAAAACGTCATAAACAATAACACGTAAAAATGTTCTCCCCCCTTGCCAACAATCAAATATTTTTTTAATATTTGTTATTTTTTTCTCTATACTAATTTTTCTGCTCGCCTGTTACAATTTTTTCATTTTCTACTTGTACGACAGGCCAAAAATATTTTTTTCTTTTCAATTTTGGTTCATTTTAGCCTAAAATTGGTTTTAAAATACCAGGCAAACAGAAAAAGCAGCAAGCAGAAAAATTTATTTTTATTGAAGAAATTTTTGTTTTTGCTTTTGCGTATAAAACTTACTATAGTTTTGTTACCAATACAAATACACAAAAATGCATGCACCCACAGCGCATGTAAAACATGTGTATTTTTTTGTTGTCAATGGAATGTGCTTTGTTTTTATCATACTGCGCATGTCATGAATTGAACTGGTTTTGTTGTTCCAGCTTGTTCTAGTAGAGGTAGTTCCTTTCTTGCACCCCCCTCACACCTAAAACGTCATAAACAATAACACGTAAAAATGTTCTCCCCCCCTTGCCAACAATCAAATATTTTTTTAATATTTGTTATTTTTTTCTCTATACTAATTTTTCTGCTCGCCTGTTACAATTTTTTCATTTTCTACTTGTACGACAGGCCAAAAATATTTTTTTCTTTTCAATTTTGGTTCATTTTAGCCTAAAATTGGTTTTAAAATACCAGGCAAACAGAAAAACCAGCAAGCAGAAAAATTATTTTAAATCAAAACATTTTTGTTGTTTTAATATGCAGTAAATAACCAGTGATGCCAACTTGGCACTTTTCACACTACATTTAGCGCTTTTGTACTACCCAATAATCGCATTATAGTCTGTATGTGGTTTATTTATTTAGCTCTATTGTTGCCGTTACTTAAACGTTTAATTTTAATAAAAAATGTTTCCCAAATAATATTGCCTTTAGGCCAAAAAGAGTATTAAATTTTTTCGAATTTAGCTCACAAAATAATTGAAAATTGTTCTCAAAAGTGAAATTTTATATAAATTTGCACTAAAAATAGAATTTTCTTAAAATTTTGCTACACTTAAATAAAAAAGGTCTGTAAAAGTTACATTTCTGACTTAAAAAAAAACAAATATTTTACAGTGAATACAGTTAAAAATTACTATTACCGATGACTACAGAAATTACGGACATATAGTTAAAGGAAGAATTTTCTGAGTGCAAATGTAAATGCACCCTTAGTGCTTTAAACTGTTCCTATAAATTAGTTGACAACTACACATTTTGATCAAATGCATCGTCTAGCGCTTTTTTAAGTTCGTAATTACTCGTTTTGTTGTAAAGTTAGCATCACTATATATTTTTGTTTATTTGCATTGATTGATAACTAAACTACAGTAAGCTGTACAAAAATTAAAAAAATATTTGATTGTTGGCAAGGGGGGAGAACATTTTTGCGTGTTATTGTTTATGACGTTTTAGGTGTGAGGGGGTGCAAGAAAAAGAAGTACAACTACTATTTTGTTGTTGTTCCTGCGTTTAAATCTTACTAGTTTTGGTGCCAATGCAAATAAACAAAAAAAAAAAAAATCACGTTTTAGAAAAAGAACTACAACTACTAGTGCAAGCTTTATACGCAAGAACAAAAACAACTATTATTTTTATGACATGCGCAGTGTAACAAAAGAAAAAAAGACATAAAATTGACAACAACAAAATACACATACGAATGTAACATGTGAATTTTGTTGTTGTCAATGGAATGTGGCTGGTTTTTTAACAGTGATGTCAACTTTATAAAGCAAAACGATCAATAAGGACCACAAAAAAGCGCTCAATGATGAATTGTGATCAGAATGTGTACTTATAGGACGAAACAGTATAAATGCGCTAAGGGTACATTTACACTCAAAAAATTCGACCCTTAACTAGTTGTAAGTCAATCATGATTTCACAAATGATTTCAAATAAAAATAGATAACAGAAAATATATCGAGTTAAAACTAGGTAATACAAAATCGCCGAAGTGCAGCGTGAAAAACCAACGTTGGCATCACTCGTTTTTTTACTACATATTACAACAAAAAAATGTTTTTTTAAGCATATTTTTTCTGCTTGCTAGTTTTTCTGTTCGCCTGGTATTTTAAAACCAATTTCAGGCTAAAAAAATAAAAATATAGAAAAAAAAATCTTATTTGACACGCCAACAAAGTATAAAATGAAAAAATTGTAACAGGCGAGCAGCAAAATTAGTATAGAGAAAAACAAAAATCAAAAAATGTTTAATTGTTGGCGAGGGGGGAGAAAATTTTAACATGTTACTGTTTAGGGAGTTTTGGATGTAAGGGGGGGTGCAAGAAAAATAAACACAACAAGAAAGAAATTTTTGTTGTTGTTCCTGCGTTTAAATCTTACTAGTTTTGGTACCAATGCAAATAAACAAAAAAAAAAAAATTCACGTTTTAGAAAAAGAACTACAAATACTAGTGCAAGCTTTACACGCAAGAACAAAAACAACTATTAGTTTTATGACATGCGCAGTGTAACAAAAGCAAAAAAAAAGACATTAAATTGCCAAGAACAAAATACACATACGAATGTAACATGTGAATTTTGTTGTTGTCAATGCAATGTTCTTTATTTTTTAACAGTGATGCCAACTTTATAAATCAAATCGATCAATTAGGACCTTAAAAACGCTAAATGATGAATTGTTATCAAAATGTGTACTTTTCAAATAATTCATGGGACGAAACAGTATAAAAGCGTTAAGGGTACATTTACACTCAAAAAATTCGAACCTTAACTAGTTGAAAGTCAATCGTGTACTCAGTTTAAGTTGTAATTGTAATAATTTTTCTATCGAAAATGCAAATTAACTTTTTCTGTTAGTCTTTAACATTTGTAACTAATCAAAAATACCGTATGCAGTTGCTTTGTGTAATTACTTTGGAAACTTAACACAAAAAGCCAAAAATTATGGAATGTTTGTCCTAGTAATTTTTTAAAATTTTATTTTTTTTTATTGGTTTCACAAAATAGTAAAAGCAAAAAAATAAATATTTTATACATATTTTTTTTTTTTTGAGTATAGAAAAAGTTAATTTTTTTTTTAAAAATTGTTACTTTCAGTATGAATTCATTAAAAAAAAATGGCTTTTAAGAACAATTTCCCATTAACTTGTAAGCTAAATTTCAGAAAAAAAATTTTAAAATTTAAAATTTTTTACCTAGTTTTATTTTTTATTACAATTAAACGTGTTTAGGAAAAACCGCTGAAAGAATAAAAATAGCTAACAGAAAATATATCGAGTTTTACGTAGTACAAAGTCGCCAAAGTGCAGCGTGAAAAAGCGACGTTGGCATCACTAGTTTTTTTACTACACATTACAACAGAAAATATTTTATTTAAATATATTTTCAAGGGCTTGCTAGTTTTTCTGCTCGCCTATTACAATTTTATAATTTTCTACTTGTAGAGAAGCCAAAAAATATTTTTTCTTTTCAATTTTTGTCCATTTTAGCCTGAAATTGGTTTTAAAATACCAGGCGAACAGAAAAAGTAGCAGGCAGAAAATATAATTTTTAAAGAATAAATTTTTGTTTTTGTTACTGCGTGTAACGCTAATTCTAGTTTTGATAACAATGCAAATACACAAAAACCTTTCAAATTTTAGGTGCAAGGGGGAGAAAGAAAAAGAACTACAACTACTAATGTAAGATTTACACGCAGGAACAACAACAACTATTAATTTCATGACATGCGCAGGTAACAAATAAAATCAAAACACATTCCATTGACAACAACAAAATACACATACGAATGTAACATGTATATTTTGTTGTTGTCAATGCAGTTTTTTATTTTTTAACAGTGATGCCAACTTTATAAATCAAAACGATCAACTAGGACCTTAAAAACGCTAAATGATGAATTGTTATCAAAATGTGTACTTTTCAAATAATTCATGGGACGAAACAGTATAAAAGCGTTAAGGGTACATTTACACTCAAAAAATTCGAACCTTAACTAGTTGTAAGTCAATCGTGTACTCAGCTTAAGTTGTAATTGTAATCATTTTTCTATCGAAAATGCAAAATAACTATTTCTGTTAGTCTTTAAAAATTGTGACTAATCAAAAATACCGTATGCAGTTGCTTTGTGTAATTACTTTAGAAACTTCACACTAAATGCCAAAAATTATGGAATGTTTATCCTAGTAATTTTTTTTAAATTTGAATCGTTTTATTTCTTTTATTGATTTCACAAAAAAAAGTAAAAGCAAAAAAAATAAATGTTGTAACAATAATAAAAAACTGGATGGTAGCCGCAAAAGTCATGTCGAAAAAAATATAATATATATATATAAAATATATTCCCGATTTAGATTGTATTAATTTTTATTGCTAATTTCAACTGAATAAGTTACAAGTTTTTAAACGTCGAAATGCTAAAGTTTTAACTAATCCAAAATATATAAATAATGTGAAAAAGTTTGAATTTAAAAAAAACTACTAATAAAAAAAAAATGGGCTGACTTTAACAAATCGATTTTCGTTAAGGGTCTAAAATGTTACTTAATTTTAGCAACTCTAAATTTCAGTAACATTTTAGCCCATTAATGACAAACGATTTGTTAATAGATGAATTTTTGAAATAAAAATCTTTGTTTTTTGTTAAAATTTTTTACATATGAGATTATAAAAATGTTCAGTTTAAACTTAAGCATTTCGAGTTTAAAAAATTAGTGACTTATTTTGCTAAAATTTTCAATAAAAATTAGTACATAATCTAAACAGGGAAAAGAGCAAATGTTTACTAAGGAATGGATTTGTGCTAAAAAGTTTTTAAAATTCACATTTTCTTTTTATTATCCTCCAAAATTGTTTTATATATAAGATTAACTATTTTTTAAAAAATGGTAAACTATATTGCTAGTTACTTATTTAAGTAACATTTTGCTAGTTTCTAGGACCAGTACTTTCGCTTTACTAATATTTACAGACAAATTTTGATGAAATTAGCTAAATAGTCTGCTGGTTTAAAACTAGTTAGTTTTTTTTTTTTTATAAAATTACAGATTTTTATACTTAAACATACTTTTTTTTCGTTGAGAATAGAAAGATTTAAATTTTTTTTAAATTAGCTTTTTTTAGTATGAATTTATAAAGAAAATAGCTTTTATGGACAATTTCCCATTATTTTGTAGGCTTAATTTTAAAAAATTTAGGAAAAAATATTCTTGGCCCAAAACTAGATACAATTTTATTAAAATTAAACGTGCTCAGGAAAAACCGCTGAAAGCATAAAAATAGCTAACAGAAAATATATCGAGTTTTAGGTAGTACAAAATCGCCAAACTGCAGCGTGAAAAAGCGACGTTGGCATCACTCGGTTTTTTTACTACACATTACAACAAAAAATATTTTATTTAAAAATATTTTGGAGGGCTTGCTAATTTTTCTGTTCGCCTGGTACTGCTAAAGCGATTCGAGACTAAAATGAACCAAAATTAAAAGAAAAAATTGTTTTTGTTCTGTGTACAAAGTAGATGACGACAAAATTGCAATAGGCGAGCAGCAAATTTAGTATAGAGAAAAAAACCAAAAATGTTTAAAGGGAGGAGTAAAGTTCTATATTTTATTGTTAAGCTGTTTTGGGTGCAAGAAAAATAAACACAACTACTAGTATAAGCTTTACACGCAGGGACACCAATACTATACAACTGATGACATGCGCAGTGTAACAAACCAAAAAATTAATGCATAGCACTAACAACAACGATGTCCGTATACTAGATCGTTGTTGCTGTCCTGTCTGTTAAGTTTGTGGACTAAGGGAGAGCACATTTTTGCTTGATATTGTTTATAATATTTCAGCGAGGGGGTGTTTGTGAAACTGAGTCGTCATCAACACAAACCCAAAAAAACTAATACAAAAATGTGTGCATTTTGTTGTTGCGTATTGAACTCTTGCTTTGTTTTGCTTTGCAATCTGTAAGACAATTACAAACAAAAGTTGTTGTTTCAAAAACTATTTTGTTTAGAAATATTTTTTTGGTATATATTTTTGCAAGTTATTAGTCATTGCTTTTTTGTCGTTGCGGTTGAAAAGACACATGTTTATGCGAGGAGTTCTTTTTTGGTATTTAAAAAAAAAAAAAACATAAAATCTCGAAAACCTTTAAAAAAAAAAAAAACACACATAATATCTCGAAAACTAAGAGATTGAGCAAATTTGATGAAAATTCATAATAATGCTAGCGGGCAGGTGATTGTATTCCAAATCGGCTTTTGTTGTTCATTAAGATTAAGTAACCATCATCTACACATACCTTCATAGTGTACACTGTTTCTTTTAAATTTAAAGCGTGACGACAGAAATCTAAAAATTATAAAGATTATGATTAAAAACACACACTAAAACTTTGAAAATTGTTATTAAAACAAACAACAAAAATTGAACATGAAAATTGTTAATAAATTTAATGCAAATTTTAAGAACTACTTTGAAAACTTTAGAACACAAATGTACACCAATTAAAATATTACACGTACTTGAGATAATAGAAATAAAGACTGATTATGGCATAAATTCGGTTTACCGACACCTCACCAAAATAAATGAAATTTTGTCCTTTAATAGAAGAGACCACGCTGAGTCGAAATAAAAAAAAATTTTGCGTCGCTCACGCCCCCTTTTCAGTAGCCGGGGCTCCAAAGTTTGAAATGAAATTGCAAATAACTTCAAAACTACTTGTCCGATCTTAACAAAATTGGCGTCGTTGGAAAGGTCTCGAAAATATCTTTCCAATGAGGTATATAATGTCCCAAAACATTAACCCCTTGCTGCCCAAATAAAGCATTTTTGTTTTTTTTTATGATTTTTAACGCTCTTTTTGTTAAATAACGCCTATATAAGTACATAAAAAGTGTATAAAAAGGGAAAGTCTGTTTTATAAACTTTCATAAAAGGTGCAACATGACCCCATAGGTCTTGAAATGAAGTAGTTATTAAGGGTTAAAGTTGACCATTAATAGGCAAAACTATGATTTTTGCAAGATTTTAAAAATTAGATTTTGTTGTATGGTATGGTTTAAGATTTTGTATGCAAAAGAAAACTTGTAAATATGCCAAAATTTCTGCGGCCCGGGGCGAAGCCGGTGGGAGGACTGGTGGGAGGAGAAAACCCCTAAGCCCGGCCGAAGGCCGGCTATGCAGAAAAACTTTATTCTACAAACATAGTTTAACATAGCCCACACTAGAATAAATTACAAAAAAAAGCTTGTGTTATTTATACAAAACTTGTATAAACCGGAAATTAGAAATTAGAAAATTAGATTTTGTTGTATGGTATGGTTTAAGATTTTGTATACAAAAGGAAACTTGTAAATATGCCAAAATTTCTGCGGCCCGGGGCGAAGCCTCAGCGAAGCCGGTGGGAGGACTGGTGGGAGGAGAAACCCCCTAAGACCGGCCGAAGGCCGGTTACGCAGAAAAACTATTTTGCAAAGACCCATATATGGTCACGTCGATATATGGTTCAAAATTTGAAAAAGGGTGTGTAAAAAAAATCATTATGCTTTTTTTGGGCAGTAAAGGGTTAATATTTTAGGACATTATATACACCATTGGAAAGACATTTTTGAGATCTTTCCGCCTGAGAAATATGGTCACGTCGATATATGGCTCAAATTTTGAAAAAAAGGACGTTTTAAAAAAACAAAATATAAAAAAACAAAAATTGTTTTATTTGGGCAGCAAAGGGTTAATATTTTAGGAAGTTATTTCGGATTTCATTTCAAACTTTGGAGCCCCGCCCACTGAAAAGGGGGCGTGAGCGACGCAAAAAAAAAATTTTTTTTGGACTCTGTGGGGTCAAATGTTCAAGGTAAAAAAATTTCAAAAAATTCTGAGAGGTGTCGGTAAACTGAATTTGTTCCCTGATTATTATGGCAGAAAACCTTAAAGATTTTAAAACCCAGTTGTCCTGGTTTAAATGAAATTTTATCATAATTACAAAAATGATTAAATAGAGCAGTCACATCGTAAGAAAATTACGTTATGTTGGTGTATCATTTTTATAGTCAAGGGTACCCGGTCTTACAATCCCTAAATTTCGTGTCAACACTTGGTTTAGGCATGGGTGTTTTCTTAAAAGCGCAGATTGTCAAAATTTTTTTTGGCGAGGAATTTTAACTAGTCGTATACACGAAACAAACTAAAACACGACTAATTCATGCAAAGCATGTTTTGTTTTTAAATAACTTTTACACAAATCGTTTAGCACGTTTTCAACGCGTTTTTGTTAATAAATTTATTAACTTTTATAAAAAAATAACAACTGTTTTTTATATTATTTAGTAAAAAGTAAGTCCTCGTTGTTTTGTTTCTTCTTTTATGAATACGGTCAATGGATTCTGTGCAAGCAGGCTTGCCAGATCGATGTATTTTTTAGTTATCCCAAAACAAAACCAAAAATATATCCAAAAAAATACATACTTTTAAATAACTACATTTTGAGTTAAATAAATTTTAAACTTTTTATTTAGGTATATTAAACATACTTGGGGCTCGTTAATTGTCGATTTAATTGGCATTATTTGATGTCAATGGTACCAGAGTAAAAACGTTTGTATATTCTATATTTCGATTTTAAAAACCGTTAATTTTTAGGGAGCTTTTTTTGGGCTTCAACTACCAAATACATAATTGTTATATTAGTTTAAACATGATGGGGAGACCTAGTGAAGATTACTTTTCCTCTGCCAGCTCACTAAGAAGGAGAATCTGCCTATAGGTTCAATCCGATCTAAATGAAATTCAAATATGTAATAGGGCAGAAAAAAAATATAAATAAATCCCATGTTCAAGGGTTAAAAAGTGGGGCAAAAAATAACCCATTGTTATGTAAATTTCAAATTGTTCCAAAGAAATTTTAGACAAATGTGGTACTAAATGAGAGTTTTTGAAGGCGCATTAACTGGTACAGTACTTTTCGCTTATAGTCACATCTCTTAGTTGCACACAAGTTGTGGACTATATCGCTAATGTGTCTATATCGCTAGTTTTTTTATATGCCATTTTGTTGCCTATAAATAAATTGTGATATAGTCATCATAAAATGTGACTATATGCAATTTATTTATTATTATAACAGGTGGAAAATTTGGAACATAAAAACGATGTTTAAAACGATTCAGCTCAGTTTCCTTGTTCCAATTTTTATTTTAGCCTCTTAAATTTTTAAATAATTTTAAACCGAAAAAAATTCAAGATTTTACAATTATATTAGAAATTTTCTGTATTGTGACTATAACTTAAATTATTTGCATATAAATTTACTTTTAGTAGCCAGAGTTTAGTGGCATATAAGCCAAATGTGATTATATCGTGAATGGACTATATCCTAAATATTTTGTATGCAATTTGATTTTAGATGACAGTAAAAGTGTAAAAATGGACTATATCGCTAAATGGACTATAAGCGATGTGACTGTAAACGAAAAGTACTGTATATGAAACATTTCCGATGACTTTCAAATATTTTTGTTATGAAAAAATATGTTTTAAGTGGCACTAGAATTGGCATTTTGTTAAGGGTTTAATCTACAAAAGTATGTAAATTAATGCCTATTTAATTCAATCGAGGGGGTATCTGAGATCTATACGATATTCGCGACCGTTCGTCCTTTAATCTACTTTTCCCGAAGTGCTTTTTTCACCTCTATTATAAATATTAAAACTAAATGACTACATAGGCAACATGGGTATCAACATTTTTGTTTTTGTTTCGAGTACTTTAACGCTGAGGCCAAAAAAAATTTGAATTTCGTTAATTTCAGACATGTTTCCATACAAAAAGTAATAATTTTTACCCCATCTTTTAACCTTTAAATGTAAGTTTGGACCGCTAAAACTCCATCAGATATCCCAATTTGATTACGATAGTAGAGAACGCATAGGGATACTCCTTGTTAGTTTTATAAACATATTTTGTGTATTTCTGAATACTTAAGAATTTTAAAAAGTGGGATATGATATAGCGAAAATCTAAAATTAAATTAAAAATTCATTTAACTTACTCGTTTTTCGAATAACTCGGGAAATACTGGAAAACCTACACACAAATAAACTTTATTAGTTGAAATGCTCCTAATTACTTGGCAACGTTTTTATTGTGTGTACTGCTCTAGATTTACGATGTTACTTAATATAGATTTCCAGCTCCCATGCATTTTTCAAAATGCTTTAAGACTCTTCTTGTAAGTTACATTAAAAATATTGTGTATTGCCAAATACTAAAGAATTTAAAAAAGTGGAATACGATAATATGGCGAAAATATAAAATTAAATTAAAAATTCATTGAACTTACTCGTTTTTCGAATAACTCGGGAAATACTGGAAAACTTACACACAAATAAACTTTATTAGTTGAAATGCTCCTAATTACTTGGCAACATTTTTATTGTGTGTACTGCTCTAGATTTTCGATGTTACTTAATATAGATTTCCAGCTCCCATGCATTTTTCAAAATGCTTTAAGACTCTCCTTGTAAGTTACATTAAAAATATTGTGTATTGCCAAATGCTTAAGAATTTAAAAAAGTGGAATACGATAATATGGCGAAAACATAAAATTAAATTAAAAATTCATTGAACTTACTCGTTTTGCGAATAACTCAGGAAATACTAGACAGATTTGGCTGGAAGACCTACTGCTTTAAATATTTGATATTATTCAATTTTGATGTCAAGCTAATTTGTATTTTTCAACATTTTTTTAAGTAGAACCTATGGCAATCCTGAAAAGAAAAAAAATGTTTAAAATGGGTTTCCTCTATATAATTTTAAATCTAGCGGGTATATAATGCAACATAATTTCCCCATTAAACGCTACATAATCTATATGAATCTTTTGATTTAAAATTAATGAGATATTCGGGTAATTTTTACTTTCTTTTGTTTATAAATCACATTTTTCCTCTGCCATTTCAATAATTACTACTGCAACATCTCTTAATTTTCATTTAATATTCCCTTAATTCGATTGCGTATCTTTCGATTCGTTCGAATCGTATTCATGAAACCCAAACAAAATATGTCATAGTTACCAAATGGTAACACAAAAATTCTCAAAAGCTGGATTTAAAATATTCCGATACATAAAACTAACTTCAACGAAGTATCCGAATAAAGTAATTATTAAAAAATTACTGTAATTATATAGGAAAAAACAAACGGTATGTATCTCTTTAATCTCTCTATTTAATTAATAATCTATTGATCTTTTAGAATTTTCAACTATTTAAAACCATGAAACTAACTATGCAATAACATTAACATTTGTATATGCAACTAAAGAGTATTGCAAATTAGTTTCATTGCAAAATGTTTAATACACATTTTAAATTGCTGTTTTAATAAGTTTCATACTAAAGAGTATTCCAGCTAATCCGACAGAAGAAGTATCCTTTATAAAGGATATTAACATAGTATATGAAAATGGTGATTAAAACTTTACGAAAAATGGAATGTTTAAATTATTCTATACAAAATTTTATAGACAAATGGACTTGTGGTAATGTTGAATGTCCGTCAATGACTTATGGTTGCAAAATACATTATTGGACAGATGATAAGGATAACAAAATTTTAAATATGGTGTATACCAGTTTCGACAAGGATAAAAGTTCATTATTGGATGCAGCTGATTCAATTGAAATGTCTAAGCATAGAATTATCAAAATAGATGTGGAATCATATGTGGGGGCCGAATCAGTTTACTCAACTGGTTATGGTTTAGGATTACATGAAAATGCTAATGGTTTAATAGCTCCCGATGATTTGGCTGATTTCAAGGCAGCAGCTGCAAATAATAAGAAAAGTGTAGATGGTTAAATTTTTAAATAAATTATGAATATGCCAGTGTATTACTAAAACTCAATTAGCGATTAGTTTATATAAAATAGTCATTGAGGTTAAGTTTTATAGTTATTGATAAGATACATTTATTGTTTTATGGTTCTTCGCTGTTTCCTAGACTTCCATTGATTAATATTTAATAGAAGTCTTGCTTAAACACTTATTACCAGTGCCTAGAGTATAAACGTCCTGCTAAATTCACATTTTTTTCATTTTTTAAAAGGTGGAAACAAACTAAAAATATAATGTCTCTTATCGTTTTTTTACAATAAGCCCATCAATTAATATGTTTGTATACACGAGTAAAAAAATTTTATATATACCCCATTAACAATTTTAATTAATATCGTAAAATACGTTTGCAAAAATTATACGTTTCCATATTTAATCATCAGGGCAAGTTTGAAATTGCATAAAAAAAGTTAAAAATAGTATGCAAAATAACACGACAAAACTGAAAAAAAAAATGTACGAAAAAGGGCAAAAATTACAAGTTAATTTTAATTATTTTAAAAAAAATACCTGAGGATTAAAGGTTTTATAGTATGTTTAGAAAAAAAGAAATTTACAGTTAAACTGATAAATGTTATCGTTGTAAGTTAGAATGATTTTAAAAGTTTAAGATTCGTTGGTGTAAAACAAAATATGCCTACCGAAATTTTATGTCTACAAACATTTAAAAAGATATATTTTTTGTTTTTTCAAAATGGGAATTTTTAAATTTGTGTTACTAAAAATTGTGTAAAAATGTTGGGTTTCGACTATTTTTTATCTAATATTTTTTTTCTATGTAAACAAAATATGCTTATAAGTATGTATATGGTACCATATGTCTAAATATATATGGTATTAAATGATATGAGATATAATTATATAAGATTCCATATATGACACAAGATTATCAATTTTGTTTGATTATGAATTTTGTTAAGATATTCTATGTGTATAAAATACTAGCTGACCAGGCAATCGTTGTTTTGCCTTCAAATTTTAAATGTAATTAATTCTTTAAATCAAGAAATTTTATGTTAAGTGTACCTGTTAAACATGAATTGTTACTTAAAACCATATCATAAAATTTATTGTTTACTTCTTTACCTTTTTTATTTATTCTAGGACTATGAGGAACGCTAAAACAATTTTTGAACAACATTATAAATAAGCTTGCAAAAAGTCTTGAATGTGATAATTTATTTTATTGCTTATTTGTTTTTTGCTTTTGGTACCACGCCCATTTATCCCATTCCGCCCATTTTCAGTTCGACTACTAATATTTGTAATTGATGGACTCGTACAAAATTTGAAGGCTATGTAGCTAATATAGAACCCTAGATATTTAATATTAATATTAATTTTGTATATGAGCTAAATGATCACTTTGTATGGGAGCTGCCACGCCCACTGGTATGATCCCGCCCAATTTTCCCATGACTATTCATAATATAATCAACGTGCACAAATTTCTAAGACTCTGGCTATTATAGAACTGTAGATATATGATATTAAATATTTACTTTGTATGGGAGCTGCCACTCCCACTGGTCCGATCCCGCCCATTTTTTTCCTGATTATTCAAATCAGTAACATATGGGATACTGCAATGTTTCAAAACTTTGAAAATTTTATAAGGCTATAGTCTTAACTAATTTATCAATTTTTCGACAAAATTTTTTAATTTTTTTTTTATTTTTAAATGAAAGGGAACTTCCTGGGCTTTCCAAAAATCAACATGTGACATTTTAATTTTTATTAGTTTTTGAGAAACTTTAAAAATTATAAATTTTGCAAAACGGAAAAAAAAAATTATTGTGCAAAATTTACGTTTTTTTAAATATCTCAAAAACTATAAAAAATTAAGATGTGAAATGTTGATTTTGTGAAAGCCCAGGAAATTCCCTTTCATTTAAAAATAAATTATTTTTTTGAAAAATTAAATGTCTCATTTAAAAATAAAAAAATGTAGTTTTTATTTTTAATGTTAAATAGATCAAGACTATATTCTTTGGATTTGGAAATAATAGTTACTTATTTACCTCTTATCTATTTTATCTTATTTCAAAAAAAAAAAAATACTTTTTTTTTTTATTTTTAATAATTTTATTGTTTGTTCTCTATTAAACTAATATATATAGTATACAATTTCTTTATTAGCAGTTTTTTTCACGGAAGTATGTATCCTTTTTTTATTTGCAGGTCCTTTCAATGTGGGGAGTTTTACGTTTTTATAATTTAGTGCGTTCTGGAATCACCTGGAAGGGTCCTGAGGTAATAGAACTTGAATATAATGACAATATGTCTAATAAACATCTAACAAATAAAAAACACAAATCCTATGACTTATCATCCTACCAAATGCAGGCAAAGACCACACTAACTACATCCCTGGCCAATAAATTCAATGAATGTCAACAACATCATCACAATCAACAATGCCAACACATTCACCACCACCACAAACATCAACAACGCGGGAGACGTCTAAGTAATACATCTCAACACAAAATCGCGACAGGATGTTGTGCCTTTTTTGACATCGATGACTATGATGATGATTATGACTTTGTGGATGGCGATGATTATGATTGTGATGGTTACTATGATGATGAGGAATATGATGATTACGATGACGATGATGAGGAGGGTGAAAGTAGTGATTGTTCCATGTTAGGTGCCTCTCCCAATCATAAGCGACGTGAACGTTCGCATCGTATGCGTAACAATAACATACGTTCGGTTTTAATTAATAAACGTCATAATAAATATAGAATTGCTCATCCTCCAACACGTCTGGAGGTTATTAATGAATCCGAACGTAGTGCTGGTAGTGGCAGTGATGAAAATGATTCTTTGCTAGTAGCCTACGATAGCCCATCATCATTGGCGTCCGTTTGACATTGGCCGGGTTGCATTGGAAATGCACGAATTACCTCTTCCGAATCAAAGGTCTTCACCGATATGTTATATGACGAGAATAAATTACGATGCCAACAACAGCAGCAGCAGCAGCAACATCGCCAGCAGCAAGTATCACCTGAATCTTATACCTTTCAACGTCAACGCCGACGTCCATTGCGACGCCTCTACTGCTGTGTAAATGCCTTATTAATGGCGGTTTTAGTAACTGTTGAAATTTATGCACAAATTGTGATTTTCCTCTAAGATGTCATAAAACCCCAAAAAAGAGCTTCCGCTTACTAACAGCTAACATAATAAAAATCCAGGAAATTATTTATATGACCCAGATATATGTACATAATAACAACTGGCGATCGTTTTAAACACTATGGTGGTTGTTATTTTTTTTTTTTTTTTTAATTTACAAAGTAATTTCCAGTTTACAAAAGCGATATCTTTACTCGAACCTGTAGATTTTAATGAACTGTAATCCCTAAATATGAGATTGGACAGCTTTAAAACACACGTGCCCATTAGATTATTCTCCTCTACAAAGTATCCAAAGTCCATTATTCGTGTTGGAATATCTCCCTTTTTAGTAGATATAAAGGGTGGTTAAATTTCAAGGGCCGATGTTGATTTTGAATAAAACACAAACTATTTAGAAAATTATTGTAATTTTATTTTATTATGATATATTGGTATTACTCAATTATGTATGGAACAAAATATCGGCCAAATGGGCGCCGCGACCACGGTGGCACACCTCCATCCGATGGTCCAAATTTTCGATGACGCTGAGGCATAATGGAGGTTCTATGCCGTTAATGTGCCGAATTATCTCATCCTTTAGCTCTTGAATTGTTGCTGGCTTATCGACGTACACCTTTTCATTCAAATAACCCCAAAGAAAAAAGTCCAACGGTGTCAAATCACATGATCTTGGCGGGCAATTGACATCGCCATTACGTGAGATAACACGGCCATTGAATTTGTTGCGCAAAAGAGCCATTGTTTCGTTAGCTGTGTGGCAAGTGGCACCGTTCTGCTGAAACCACATATCGTCCACATCCATATCTTCGGGCCATAAAAAGTTCGTTATCATCTCACGATAGCGAACACCATTCACAGTAACTGCCTGACCGGCCTCATTTTGGAAAAAAATACGGCCCGATGATGCCGCCAGCCCATAAACCGCACCAAACAGTCACTCTTTGTGGGTGCATTGGTTTTTCGACAATCACTCTTGGATTCTCATTCGCCCAAATGCGGCAATTCTGTTTATTGACGAATCCACTGAGGTGAAAATGTGCCTCATCACTGAAGATGATTTTCTTCGAAAATTGATCATCCACTGTTGCCATTTCTTGCCACCATTCTGCCCATTCACGACGTTTGGAATGGTCAAGAGGCTTTAGTTCTTGAGCCAATTGCACCTTGTAAGCGTGTAAATGCAAGTCTTTATGCATAATGTTCATCAACGACGAGCGTGAGAGGTGCAATTGTTGGGCACGATGACGAGTTGAGGTGGACGGCTCTTCAGCCACACTATCGCGAACAGCAGCAATATTTTCTGCAGTACGAGCTGTACGAGCATGCACTGGTGTTCTCACATCTTCTACAGACCCGGTTTGCTCGAATTTTTCCACGATTTTTGCGATTGTACGCACATTTGGACGATCAAATTGACCAAAAAAAATCACGAAGTGCACGATATGCATTTTGATTTGAACGCCCATTTTCATAATAAGTCTGGATAACTTTAACACGTTGTTGGATTGTGTATCTCTCCATGGTTCAAATTGAGTAAGTCTGAAATAGAGACATGTCAAATAAAATTCGGAAAAAAACTTGGCGTTTAGGTGTGGTTCACATTCAACATCGGCCCTTACAATTTAACCACCCTTTATGTTGAGAATAGTATAATGTAAAAGTTGCCAGGATATTTGTGTTTCAAAGTGTTATTTTTGCCTTGATTTGAGTTTACCTTGCAGTTCAATATTCCTATTGAGAGGATAAAATATTAATTCATTTTTTGAATTGTATGAAAATGTATACAAATGCGGTTAGAACATTTTGAAAAAGTCGTCTTTTATGGCTTTTGCTCTTTTATTTAAAAAAAAAGTATTTATATTTTAAAGGAATTGTATTTCAGAATAATTTCCACTTTACCCCACAGCGCAACACTAACATTATTACTTTGTTAATGCGTATCAGAATCTATTAATCTATGAATATCCATACCATATTGTAATTTATTAAAATAATGAGAATATACCTTACATTCTTACCTTAAATTATTGAAATATATTATCTCTCTCATCTACATAAATTACACACACAAAAGAAACAGGTGTAATTAACATTAATAATAGTGTATATAGTTCAATGTACATAGAATACCTATTAAAATATAATACATAAATATTAGTGAATCTTATTTAGTTATACATATACATATCGCACACCTAGTTCAAAAGTGACTCAACTCAAAATTTTTCAGAAATCGAAAAAAAATATTTTGCATCTTTATACCAATTGAAACATAAAGAAGGACATAACTGTTTTTGTAGCAATAGTTAACAACAACAAAATACACTGATATTTTTTTTATAGATAAACAAGTGTATTGTGCATAGTTTAAGCATATAAACCCAACAAATTAAAATTTTGAGTTGAGTCACTTTTAAACTGGGTGTGCGATATATAAAATATAATATATCTTATCTTACTTGTAAATCATTTCCATACATGTTCTTCTCCTACAAAACAAAAGAAAGTCTTTATTAATTATATTAAGAGAAAAATTTCATCATATCTATATATAAAATTAAGATACTATATAATAAATATGTATTTGTATGACACCATAATTAAGTTGTAATACTTTAGAATATGTTAAATACATTATTTTATATGTGTTTGCTTAATAAACTTTTTAAATTTGTGTTTTTTTTTATATATCGTAATTACGGTTTTTTCCCGGGAATTTCAATTATTTTACTTTCCCGCTTTCCCGAAATTTTCCTTGCGGGATCCCGAGAATTTCAATTGTTATAATTACCTTGCTTGAATTATATGGTTAAAGTTAAAGGTTGAGTAGCCGTGATATAAATCGATTTCAATCGATATAAATCGAATTCAATCGATTCCATCAATTCTTGGCGAAAAAATGTTTCAAGCTATTCATCTGCGTATTGATGAAAGGAGAGACAAAAAATTGTATACATTGGTAAAATATTTAAAAGAATCGAATTTTTTCAATGACAATACTGAAAATAGTTTGTTTTTCTATGCTTCTAAGTGCTCCGTAATTGAATATGCAGAAATTCTGTTTAATCGCCTTTTTGGCGGATCTAATGATACTGAGGAAATTGATGATTATGACGATGTTGAAGAATGTGTTGATGTTGAAAATAAAACATTTGAACAAGTTTTAAATGCAGCTATTAATAACGTTAATTTATGCTCTCAATCTAACTCAAAAAAACCTGCAAAATGTTTCATAAAAAAAAGAACTCAAATTTTTAGAAGTGGTCAAAAAACTCAAAATATTGAAAAGGTGTTTAATGCACTTCTAACTGTTCGTCCAACTTGGGTGGAAAGTGAACGAGTGTTTTCCGTAACATTACAATTTGTTAATAACATCAGAAATAGACTTTCAAACGAGTCAATAACTGGTTTGAGTGTATTAAAGAACTATTTCCTAAACCGTCAAAATAAATTTTAGTTTAAGTTTTCTAAAACATTTTACATATTTTAAGAATTGAATTTTTATGTTTTTGTTTTCGATCTCATATTTTGAGTAGCTGTATTTTTTATATTCTATAATTAATTAAATTGTTATGTTTATGTTTTTGATCTCATATCTAGAGAATAATACTTTTTCTTTATGAAAAGTTAAAAGTAAATAATCTAAGTTTATATGTTAATTTTAAATTAATATTTATTTTAATAGTATTTAATATTGTTTTACTTTTTAAGCAAGTAAATTTATGCTTTTTAATAAAAAGTTTCTTATTAAAACAAACTAAACTTATTTTTATTATTTCTATGGAGTGGGATGCCGGGAAATTTAAAAAAAAATTCCCGCTCTCCCGGGAAACGAAAAAGTGCGGGAAAAACCACTAATCGTAACTTGTTTAAATGCAAGTGATCTCAGTTTCGTTGTTTTTTTTTCGTACTTTTATTAAGCAAGCACATATAAAACATAAAAAAAAAAAACAAAATCACATTTAAAATTTTCTAAAAAAAAAAATAAATATCACTTAATTGTAGTGTCACACTTGTACTGATGTTACTGCTTTTTACTTACTTTCGTTTTAATAATGGTAGTGGGTGGGCGATAGGTTTCCCAATCAATTTTTGATGTCAATTAAAATTGAGTATCCATCATCTACACATTCCCCGGAGTTTCATACTATGCAATGAAACCATGACGATAGAAATTTAAAAATTATGAAAATTAATCAAAATATTTAATAAAAAGAAACAGAAATAATGAAAATTAAAAAAAAAATATGAAAATTTTTATTAAAAAAAAAAACCAAAATTATTTTTATCAAAAAAATCAAATGTGCTTTTTTGGTATCCTACCTAGTTTGCGAAAAATAAAACGAATTCAAATGTTTTATATTCTTGATTATGACTTTATATTTAAATAGGGGATTAGGGAATTAAATTCGACCAAGTGGACGAAGAAAGTAATTAGTTTGTGGTATACACAAGTTCTTGCAAGTAGAAAAAAACATCTGGTTCATAGACTTTGCAATTATTTTTATTAATTTCAAACGAATATTTGAAATTTTTCGCATTTGCCAACATTAAAAAAAGTTTTAGAAAACATTAATTTTTTTTTTTGTAAATTACACATGCATTTCCGACAATACAGGAAGGAAAACTACGCTACACTCAGGGAAAAATGACGTTGCAAAATCGACAACGGTTGTGGTCAATATTAAACCACAACGTTTTCAATTTATTTGACAACGCACGGTGTCAAATTTTTAACGAACGTGTTCGAATCGACAACGTTATGTTGTCAAAATCTCTGCTATCGCCAAAATTTTTAGTTTTTTACAACACGTGTTTACAATTTGACAACGAACGTGGTTAATTTGTCAACGTTACGTTGTCAAATTCTCTACTAATGCCGAAATATTTAGTTTTTGACAACGCATGTTTACAACTTGACAACGAACGTGTTCAAATTGACAACGTAACGTTGTCAAACTCTCTGCTAACGAAGAAGTTTTAAGAATTTTTCATTCTTTTGGTTTTAGTCAGTGTGTTTAGTAGCATTATTTAAAATATTATTAATAAAATGGAACAAAGCCACGAAATTCAATTATCTGAGGACCTTAATTTAGTTGGTGATTTATTAGAATTAAATGGTGAAATTGCAGTGGTCAGTGATTCATGCTTTTCAACAAATGATATCGTTGAAGGCAGACAGTTTTTAAAAACCATGGATTATGTAAGTAAATCAATGGTTGAAAAAGCAATGTACAATATACGGTTAGAAACATATATTTTTTTTATATATTATAGCATCACAAATAACATTTAGAAGCTTGCCCTATTTAAAAAGAGAAGATTTAAAGGAGACACTGCTGCCACTAGTGCTACGTGTGGAGTTCAGGGAACAACTATTTGGCTGAACACAAAAGGAGGTTATATATGCAGTACTTGAATATGCAATTGACATCTGACCATAGACATGACATTATTAATGTCATTATTGAAGACATTTTAAGTAGAGATATTGTGCTTTGCACACAAGACTATAACCGTTTGTTGGATGAAATTTGTTCAGTTATCCCACTTGAAACCGAAATGAAGGTAATGTTTAAATAACATGAATTCAAAACTTTAAATATAAAACAAATAATTCAATGTTTACAGGACTGCTATTACATTTCACGAAAAGGTAAAAACAATGCAAGCAGAAAGCTGTATGCAAAGTATAGAAACAAGAATTTTAAAAAAAAAGAAAGCTTTTGGACTCATTACCAACCAGTAGCACCATTGAAAGCAACATGTCTGTGCAATCTCCTGACAAAGACCTTGTTGAAATCGATGAATCAGTTGCTGTTGCACTGAAAACTTCCTTGATCAGAGAATGCGACAATTGGGGAGCAGTTTGTGAAAAATGGAAAATATCTTTCAATATACGCCAAAAATACTTACAAAAATTGAAGAGTGTTGAGTTTCTACAAGAATGGAAAAAAACTGTTGGATGCAAGAGCATCGGAATTGGTTAGTATTAGAATTTTTTACATTTATTTTTTCTAAATTCTTTTTCTTTTAGATCTATGTATATTGATTTTGATATAATGTTTCCATTAAAAGGGCATCTGTTACTTTCTAAATGGGAAAAATTTAAAGAAACGATTCGAAACTACTATGCAAAAAATATCCATAATGAATATTGTAAAAATCTGTTTTCAAATGTTCAGTCGGCGACCAGTATAGGTAATTATCCAATTATATTGGTCATTCTATAAATGTAATTTATCTTATTATTTCACATATTTCACAGATGCACAAGACTATATATATATACACCATATTGCTTACTGCGGTTGTACCATCACCAGCTAGATTTAAAGGCGGAGGTGCTAAAATTAGAAAATAGGTAACAATAGCCGATTCACAGGAAAGCTTCGTCTTGCGTTTGGCAACTATAAATGATTACAAATGCCAAATTAATGCAGTCATAGAAAAATATTACTATACTGGTTTAACTATCCAGCCCTTTCTAATTGTAGAAGGCTTGTCCGATACGGATATAAAATGTTTTTACATATTTTTTAACAACCATTTGCTCAAATTTAATTCGTTTATTGATTGTTTGGACACGTGTTTCAAAATGTTTCAAACTTTATCTTTATAATATCCGGATGCGTGCCAACAACCATGGATTTTTTTCAAAATCTTTTACGAAATTGCTACTGTATATGATACAATTTATTTTAGAATTTAGTTAATTTAAGTTATTGTACTAAATTTAAATAAATACATTCTTTGAATAAAATATGTTTATAAAACATAACTAAAATCAATTTTAATCGTTTTTTATTACTAATGTAGATGGGACCGGGTAGGTTGGGAACAGAATGGGAAAGGACCAGAACTTTTTAAATCAACCACGAACGGTGTCAAACCGACACCGTTATGGTGTCAATTCAGCAACAGCACGGTGTCACTTCGACACCGGTAGGGTATCAATTTAACACCGACATGTTGTCACTTCGACACCATGGCTGTGTCAATTTGTACACATTTATGGTCTGTTTAACAACGAAATCGTTGTCAATTATTCGTTGTTGAATTGACAACGGCGTGTACAATTTGACCACAAACGTGGTTGGCGGACTATTGACAACGAATGTGGTCATTTTGTACACGAATGGTGTCAACTTTTCTCTGGGTGTACAGATTAAATTTTTAAATATTTGTTGTAAAATTCTATTTCTTTTTTCTTGAATCCAATCTGTAGAGCAGAGTACTCCAGTATTGTGAATCTACCTTAAGGGTACTCACGATGGAACTTTGCACCCAATGCAAATTTGCACAATTAGCATCGCCAATACTACTCATGGCTAAGAGAATAGAATATAGACCGAGTTTGCATATTTGCAATGGGTCCAAATGACCATCGTGAGTGGAATACCTTCTGTGATTTAAAATGCTTTGCTTAATATAAAAAGACTTAATTAGAAATAAGTGGCGCCGGGGCCCCATATGTCCCATTATCCAAAAACGAAAAAGCATATTTACATTCCCCTTTGAGACAGAACCAAACTACTTGTTCTTGATTTTTCAAGCCCAACATAAAATAATGTAAAAAGTATTACACTTTCTCAATAGTTACACATATTTTATGAAATATAATTTTAAAACAAACACATTAACCATCCAGACTTTCGATCTCAAAGAGATACAAGTATGGGTACTCAAATGAAAGGAAATTTCCTTATGATTTAAAAAAATTTTACGTTTTTTCAAATCCAAGCATTTTAGCATATACAAAAGTTGTATATTTTTTAATCACAATGACTTAGCTCGGCCCCGTTTTATGGATCTGAAAATTGGACCATTTTTAAAATAATTGAAGGCAAATATTCGCAATTAATTTTAATTTTCAATTTTTTTCTTAAGATGCATACATTTTTTGTTCCTGTGCCTGCTACACTTCAGCCAAATATTCTTATTCACATTTTTTTCATAATGGCTGGCGTCTGAATAGAATATTTTGTTGGCATAATCTTTGAAAGAACCACAACGCGCGAATTCCACAGTGTTTTAATAATGCGAATTTGAACAATTTTGAGTTTTTAGTTCAAGAACATTCACGATTATCCAAAACATTTGTTCTGATAATTCGTATTTATCCAAAATAACAAAAAAAAAAAAAACACTAAACGCAAGTTGGCACAAGTAATGAAAACCCGACAATGCGACGGGTCACGAATTTAGGCGAAACGGAATTAATGACGGATTATTATTAAGTTTTATAAAATAGCACACTGATTACATTTTTTTTTTTTATTTTATTAAGTAAAATATAAGTGGCACTTCAGCTTTTTTGCGGATCACGTTAGAAGATTTGCCAGATTGATGTTTTTTTTTGTACACAGGCTTGCCAGATCCATGTTTTTATAGTTATCCCAAAACAAAACCAAAAATATCCCCAAAAAATACTCAAGTACGTACAGACAAAAAAAACGTTGCCAAGTAAATAGGAGTATTTCAACTAATAAAGTTTTTTTACATAAATTAAGTAGAATGAATAATTAAGTAGAAACAAGTAAAAACTTGCTAAAACGTTACTAGTTTTCGCATAACTTTAAACTAACAAATATTGTAAAAGGTAGATTTTAACAAAAGTCTTAAAATGGCTTTTTATAGCAAGAATACTTAAAAATTGCAATTTTACAAAATAATTGGAAAATGTCAGAAGTAGCATTAAATGGCAAATGCCACAAAAAAACTTGCCCTGATCATATATGTACGGTGTATATTGTAGGACATTTCAAGTTGTTTAGCAAATCGTTAGTTATTTAAATATATTTAAGTTCAACTTGTTCTTGTAGCAAATTAATCAAAGCAATATTCTACTTTATAGCTTTTTGCATCAAATTGTATAAAAGTTAATATAAGAATATATAATTTTACATTACAAGATCAGATTAAAACTCAGAACTATATAATAATTTATATTATAATATTTGAAAATTATTGGAATTCTCGTCGAACTATGAGAATTTCAAAAAATTTTATTGTGCGCCCCGGTAGGCTAGTTGGTAGCGTGCTGGCTTATCAGTGCGGGGGTCGTGGGTTCGATTCCCACCAGAGGCACTGGTCTGTTTTCGCTACAACGCGCCGAAGGCCATAGTAGCTAGTGCTCGGTTAGGGTAATAGTGTATAATTTGTAATTATATGATTATTAATTAATAAAAAAAAAAAAAAAAAAAATTTATTGACTCAATTTTTAAATAAATTTTTAGTTTAACTTAAATATGTTATGATTAACAAATCATATATAAAATCTGTAGGGATTTTTCTATGGAAAAACAATTCAAGGATGTAGGGTGAAAACTACTACCGACAACACTGAGTCGAAACTTTATTCGTATAAGATTTGTTGTAGAAAGGTGAAAATAAAAAGAAACTAAAATAAATATAAAAGCAAATAAAGAATATAATAATACTAATGCCAATAATAAATTGGCTTTTAATACGAAATGGCCACAAAAGAGTCAGATGAACAAAATCATGTTAGATATGTTGCAAAGAATGTGTTTTTTTTTTAAGTATTCTTTTGTTCTGTACATTAAACATTTATATGGACGGACTTACAGATATATTCTAAGAAATTTTTGCACATTCTTGAAAAATAAATGTAGAACTAAACACTCAATCTAATCACCAAATTAATTGAAAATCAAAACTAATTTATTTCATTTTATTAAGTACCTGCCACATCTGCTTACGATAATCACAAATATATTAGTAATCCGATACGTGAAGAAATTTGTAAAAATAGTGGGCATGCAATAAAAATACGCAAATTAAAAGTCCAATGACGGCTAAGAAAGATTGAGATTTTTAAATCAATTTGTTTATGCCCATTTATCTTATCTATGTTTTACTAGTTATCTAGTATATGATAAAAAGTTGAGTACTAACATGGGTAGGGAATTTTAGATCTACTTTAAAACATGTCTTAACTTTCGACACTTATCAAGACAGTATATCTTACACAATGATATACTGATGTAAATTCTTTGGATAATTCCCTAATTCAGATAGACTGCACAAAGTCGAATTTACGTCTAGCAAAAGCATACGTTTTTGTACACAACAAATTCTACTTTGCCTATCAACCGCCTATCTGAATCAGGTGCTATAAGCGACCTTTAGACAAAAGGTCTCAAATAGTTGAGGATGAATAAGATGATTACATGCTTATGCCCAAATTACCTGAAATTCCAGTTGCGGCAGTTGAGTCACAAGTCGAAATTTAACCACGCAGTGGGAATTTAGTCCTTACCAATTAATTTCGTACCAAGGCCTGTCTACTCTATAGGTGTTAATGACAACAAAGGTATAATGGAAATTTATCCAGGGCAGACAGAACTTCTGTTCTCAAAAGAACTTCTGTTCTATCGAAAAACTACGACAGTTTAAAAATCTGAAAGTTTTGGTTTTACTTGTAAACCCGCATACAACTTTTCACCCATTCGCAATACGGAAATAACTTTTTTAATGAACGTATCTCCCAAGTCTAGTGACTCCATTTTGCATTGGTTTGGATCTGAAAATAATATGAATGAAAAAAACTCTCGAAAGTTTCAAGCAATTCTTTTAATTATTCGACTTTTAAATGGCCATCTCTTCTTTAGCTGAAGACTTTTCATTGTGAAATTTTGCATGTCATAGTGTTTAAGTATAGTCTACCTAATCCTATCCATGGTTTCTCTCAATTTTAAAAACCTTGTGAAATAAGAGTCATCTAAAATCAGTTTCATTAGGTGTCGAAAATTTTTTAAATTATAAAATCTAATTTATATCTTATCAAAATAGCCGAAAATTAGTGTAAATTACATCATGCAACTATTTTAATAAATACATCGTATTGAAACTCAAATACAAAACGTAAATGTTTCCACCATAGTTATTATCGTAGTCTTCAAGCTTAACATAGATGTGTGAAAAATTTTCTTTTGTTAATTTTTTTCATTTCAAGAATTCAATATAGGTTTCAGTTTAAATTTTTATTAAATTTTTATTAAGAAAATAAAACCTAACTTTTTTCCCTAAAAACTTAAAGCAATAAACCCCCCTTAGCGGTAAGGGCAGGCAAATGTTTAACAGTCTTTAAGAAATCAGCAACTTCACAGGCATAGGAGTAACCAGCGGTAATGTCATTCTTTTTCCATTTGATATAGGTAACCTTATCACTGACATCAGTGCAAATAATGTAGTCCTTTTTAATTTGAGCCAGTGTTAAATGAGGGTTGTTGACACCAACAAAGACAATACCCTTATTGGTGGAGGGTTGAATGACAACACGGAAATAAAGCATAGGTACAGGTATCAAACCATTATTGTTGTTATCATGAGCCAAATACAAAGGAGTTTCAACACCAGATTTGTCGGGTAGAGTGGTAACACCATAAACACCAGTATAACAGTAAACATTCATTTTATTTTTGGAGACATGAGCACGTACACCATCTTCAACGCGAGCCCAATTACCGGCATTAAACACCTGCCATTGGGGAGCAGCATTAATAAACAAAAATGTGGCACGTTGTTGAGTACCATAGACAAAATCAGCCTTAGCACCCATATGACCACGAGCTAAGAAAATGTTTTTAGAATTGTCGAAATATCTATCAGCATCACCACCCAATTCCGCGTTAATTGTTTCTTGTTGGGCAGCCTGAGAATAAAGTTTATCTACAGCCTTGCCATTGAAGAAACCAGCAGTTTGGAAAGTAATACGATCGACACCGGTTTGATAATAATTACTGGCTGGTTCCAAAGTATGACGGACATAACGGGTTACCTCTTCTTCTTCGTTAAAGCAAACTTGCATTTGTTCAACAAAACGGCTGGAGGAAACTTCAAAACCTACTTTAACCAAAATACCTCCATTGCAGGTGCCGCCAGTTTTTTTGGCCACAAAACCAGGCCAGGATTTGCAAATCAATTCCGAAAAAAGGTAACTAGTGCCACCAACCTTGAAGGTGGTACCACTAACACAAGTGGCAGTAATAAGTTGGGTAGCCAAAGATTTGAATTTGCCAGGACAGAACATTTGCAAGGTCTTGCCAGCATCTACTTGCATAACACCAGTATCAGAGAAAGGATAGAATTCATCAGCATCGGTCTTCAGGAAAACCGGTTGAGGGGCATACAAACCACCACGAAGAGTAATACTACATCCTATATTAATAAAATTACTTTCTCACATTAAAAATTCAACAAAAATCCAATCCCCACTTACCACTTGCACGAGGTTCTGGCACCACATCTACAAAAACATTACGTTCAAAGATTTCATCTTCTACAACTGGTGGTACTTCAGGTAAATCATCAGAGATTTTTAAATTTTCCAACAAATCAACTGGTACTCCCACAACACCAGCTAAGGTAGCCTGGTATAGGCATGTGGTGCCAGCCACCAGCAGCAGCAAAGTAGTAACGAACTTCATGGTAAACAATTTTAGTTTAGTCCATCGTATGACAATGTATGGGTCTTAAATACTACCCCGATAAGGGTCTCACGATAATATAAATTCTGATCTATTTATTAAAGCTAATTGTTGTTGCTTCCATTTTGGCCAACAACGTTATTTAGCAATTTTAATAAATTATTTTCCATACAAAGAAATCACGGTGCTCTTCATTATTTATGGTGTTATCATTCCAGTTGTTTTGAGGTTTGAGTTATCTTGGCCATCGAGCAGTAGCTGTTATTTTAAACAGAAAAAAAACTGATACTTCTTTGCCAAAGTAAAGTGGTCGTACGTAAATTTATACACCTCTCATCACTACATAAACTGGGTATAATGAGTTTGAGCTGAAGTGTGTGCCGTTCGTTGCAAAATTACTTTTTGAGTTGATTTAGCGATGTGCATTCCTGTATATGGTTTACTTATTCTAAATCGTCACTTAACAATTCCGATTGTAGTAAGGAGCGGTTTATGTTTAGACCTATTGTCTCTACAAATGTCCCCAAAAATTGGCTACTCGGACTCATTTTGACCCTATTGAATTTTGGCCAAATTGGTACATTTTTATACCTAACCCCTATGAAAATTACCTCACCCATAAACCTGTTAAAACTAACTTTACATATTTAGATATTATTTGTCAAGGTTTTTTGATAAATGAGAGAGAAACGCTGGACAGGGCTAGGTACACTATATTTATGGGGTTTCTAGCTTTAGATTTTTTTGCTTCATATTTCAATAGTTTGAACTTTTTTCTATATGCTACGAAAATTTTGGAGAAAAAATCGCAGAAATAAAAAAGTTACAGCTTGTTAAACAAAGTCCTTGTTTTTTTTCTCAAAACAAGATATTGAAACTGACGGGTGGACCTATTTTCAATCGTTTTTTTTTTTTTTGTTTTGTAGAGGACTAAAAAATTAAGTCCCTAACGTAGAGACATTTTTAAATGTTTGCCTAGTATTTTTTTTGTAAATAAAAGCCTATTGTGTTTTTTAATTTTTGAGTTTACCCTCGTAGCATTTTAATGCAAATCAAAAATTTGAAAATCCGTCTACGTTTATTCGTGTATGAAAAATATTTATTTTTTTTAGGCTCAACGATGGCACCCGATTTGCCTTTAAAAAAAAGGATTTATAATTAGAGATGGGTTTCTACCCGGTATTTACCCAGTATATAAATACCTTTTTTGGAAATGTATTTGGCTATTTATACGAAACATTTGAAATGTCAATAACTGAAATTTATGATAATAAAATAGAAAAATTATTGTCTTTTTTGAGGAAAAAAATGGAAATGTCTGTTAAACCAATACATTTGGCTTGAGTTGCGTTTTTTTCAACCGCTCTGTAAGCATTGTTATTTTTATTTATAACATTTATTATAAAGTTCTTTAAATTTTGTTGCTAAATGTGTTTGTTTGCAAAATTCTCTACAACATAGTTTAAACCCACATTTTTGGTATTTACCCAATTTTACCGTTTTCACCGGGTAATGAAATGGTTACCAGGGTTGCCATGGTAGTCGGAATTATAAATTATAATTTTTAGAATATCTGGTACTGTTTTTATATCGCAAAAAGAATTATTTTTAAAAAACCAATTATTTATTTTTTTGTAATTTCTTAAATATTGTCGTTTTTATTGATTTATAAAGTTAGTAGAATAGTCTTAACCTAAAGAATCGATGGCCATTTAAAAGTCAAATTATTGCTCATAGTTTTAACTTTCAGATCCAAACCAATACAAAGTGAAGTAAATAGACTTGGAAGATACATTCACAAAAAAAGTAATTTCCATATCGCTGCTTGGTGAAAAGTTGTATGATAGTTTACAAGTAAAGCCAAAATATTCCAAATTTAAAATTTTTGCAATTTTTTTCGAATTTAAAGAAATTGAGTTTTGAGAGCAGTATCTAAAAAATAGTGTAATTTTATACAGTTTGAGGTATACCAAGTTGATGTTAGCACACCAATAACGGGATACGAACTTATAAGGAATTGGCGTAAATTTTTTGAAAATATACGTTTTTTGCTTCATACATTCATAATTAAATTTGAAATTGGCTGGCGTATTGCGTGAACTAAGTTTCTTAGTGAACGCGCGTTTTTTTTTTATTTTATTTTTTTTTTATTAATTAATAATCATATAATTACAAATTATATCCTATTACCCTAACCGAGCACTAGCTACTATGGCCTTCGGCGCGTTGTAGCGAAAACAGACCAGTGCCTCTGTTGGGAATCGAACCCACTACCCCCGCACTGATAAGCCATCACGCTACCAACTAGCCTACCGGGCGCACTTTCTGTTTTTTTTTTCTTTGTTGGTGAGAAAATATGAAAACGTATTTCATTGCTGAAAACTGTTTAACCAATTGCATTTCATTTTAAAAAACTGACCGATCGGACCATGAAATTTTATATACATAAAGTTTACTTAAAATATTAATAATGGCTAGTTTTTATTTAAATACTACCACACTTATAAAAAGTATATTGTCAGGGTTACCATAACACAATATAAACAAATAAATAATAATAATAATAAATAACACTATGCGACAGTCAAAATCGGGATGGGATGAAACCAACGGGAAATGTTATATCGGTAAAAAAGAAGTTATACGTGTCCCGGCGTTTCGCTGGGTCACGTCTAGGAATCGAAATATATCGTTTTGAAGTTAGTAACTATCATATAGGGGAAATTGTCACTTTTGGTGGTCTTTTTTTTGACATAACTCCAGAACCACTAGTCCGATTTTGCTGAAACAAATTTAAAAAAATTAAGAATTACAATTCCTTTAATCTGTTCATACAACGTTTTGCTACATAAGCAACAGTTTCGCAGTTATAAATAAATGTATGAAGAAAAAAACTATTTTTTGCCTAAAAAATTGAATTTTTTACTTTTTAATTCATAAAAAATCCAAAACGGTAAAAAAAAGTGTCAAGTCCTATTACTTTCACGTAAAGTCACATAACCTTTAAACAAAATGAGACATAGATCATGAAAATCGATGGACGCGTTTCGGTTTTATTCACAATTAAGTGAAGGTATGAATTTCAAAAATTTGCTCGAGATATGCTCAAAATGCATACCTTCACTTAATTGTGAAGAAAACCGAAACGCGTAAATCGATTTTCATGATCTATGTCTCATTTTCTTTAAAGGTTATGTGACTTTACGTGAAAGTAATAGGACTTGACACTTTTTTTACCGTTTTGGATTTTTTATGAAAAAAAAAGACCACCAAAGGCGACAATTTCCCCTATATGATAGTTACTAACTTCAAATCGATATATCTCGATTCCTACACTCAAAAAAATAAGTTAGTAGAAAAGTTAGTAAAACGTCTTGTAAATCAGGTATACTATTTTTTAGCAAATATTTTTGCTAAAATCGTGTTTTCAGCTAAAATTTTTGTTATACTTATTCAGCACTTAACTGTTTTATACTAATGCTTTACTAATATACTAATGTTTTACTAATTAATTTTGCTAAAAAAAATTGTGCTGATAAGCAGATGTCGCGGCATGTCAAGATGTAGTAGAGAAGAGGAAAATGATATTAAAAAGCACAACTCTAACAAGACAAGTAAAAAAATCAACCATGAAAAAACATATACAGACATGTAGACAGAGTAAAGAGAAAGACAAAAACACACATCTTAGGTAGATTTGTATGGTTTCTTTTTCTTATTGCAAAAAAAGGGTTGTTTTTTTCGTTTCGTTTGTTTTGTTTATTTTTTCGTTTCGTTTCTAGAATTATCTTCGGCAGTTTCGTCATAGCATCATTAAGACAACCATTGATGTAAGTAGTTGAAAGAAAATTTTTGTTATGTTATATATATTTATTTCTATATATTTTCAGATATTAAATTAATTCATGTCGTCAATGTGGGAAAATTAAAATTGTTATATTTCGTTATTATAGTAAATTATTTTTAAAAGAATCACAAAAATATGTTTTATGATTTTCAGCAAATAAATTAACTAAATTACAATTTTTCTACAAATTTTTTGCGTTTTTTTCAGTCTACTAAAATTCAGCAAAAAATTTATTAATTTTTACCAACACTTTTTTATTTCTAATCTACTAAGTGTTAGCAAAACTTTTGCTGAATCTAAAAATTTTGTTGCTAAAAATCAGCTCGCTGATTTTCAGCAAAAGATTTTGCTGACATTAGCAACTTTTTTGCTAGCATCCTCCTGACTAAAATTTTGCTGACTCAGCAAAATTTTTTGCTGACTTTACAAACTTTTTTTTATGAGTGTAGACGTGACCCAGCGAAACGCAGGGACACGTATAACTTCTTTTTTACCGATATAACTTTCACCGGTAGTTTGAACCCTTCCCCATCACTGACCCCTACCATTTGTCTCACAGTGTAATTAATAAAGATTTGAATTATACAAAATTAAAATTTTTAAAGTATAAGATTTGTATTGTGTCAAAATTTCAACTTTGCTCACTAATATTTTCACTAGAGGGCGCTTTAAGTCAAAAAGTATTACAAATTTCTTTATGAAGCATTATTCTATATATTTGCAAAGTTTGGTTGAAAAATGTCCGGCAGATCTACGACGTGCCATTAATGAGTTAACCATTTCGAATCATTAAAAATTTTAACTGAAACTCTTGTTTAATTCAAAACCATATATAGGGTAACGAATGATCAATATAGACCGCCAATAATTGGTTTCATATATATTGATAATAATGGTTTAAATCATTGTGTCTTATCATAAAAAATTGATCTAGTCTGTGTTAAATAACTTACCTATTTACTGGAAAGCAAAGTATGGTTAAAATTTAATCATAGTAATTAAAAAATTTCTTCAATAGGGTGTATTGGTCTTTTGTTGATTCTATTCGCATCTGAAGTGGAAAATCCATAGATATATGTTTAGCAAACATTTTTTTATTTTTCTCTTCACTTAACAGCGCACAAGCCGAGTAATTTGGAACTGAAGCTCAATATGTTGATGTGATGTAGCTTCTGAAAAAAATAACAATTTTTTATAAATTTTAATTTTATACTATTTCTGGGCCATAAAAAAAAACTTTTTAAAATTTTATAAAATATGAAAATGAATTTATTCAAGTTCAAGGCCATACTCTATATTTCTTTATTAGGATATTGTGCTAACAAATAATCTATAGAGTTTTTTGTTTTCAATTTATTAATTGACTACCTTCAAGAATTTGTTGATGGTTCCATTTCGGGGATTTTCTAGGTCCCCATCATCAGAACAAGTTTAGAAAGCAGTGGCTACCTCATTCACAAACTCAAACACTTATATATCCCATTTGTTAAAACAAATGAGAATTAAGTTGAGAATGAAAATAAAATTTCCACTAACAATTAAAAAATTGAAAACATTTGATTTTGTATACACTCTGTCTTTGACAGAGATAATATATACATTTTTCGTTTATATTCCACCTTTGTTACTTTTATTTTAAAATAAAATACAATGATTGCGAGGGGATATAAACTAAGACTTTACTTTGTCCTTTTCAAAAGTTTGTTATAATTATTATTCAATCATTGTATTTTATTTTAAAATAAAAGTAACAAAGGTGGAATATAAACGAAAAATGTATATATTATCTCTGCTAGCTATTATATATCCTAAAGAACCTAACAGATAATATAAAGGGTCCGCCAAATAACTTCTTTTTTTTATGAAAATGCTATAAAAAAAACTACTGAATATTTTCTGAAATTTCTTTTTTTATTTGAAAGTACAATCCTTCCGGTTAATAATGGAAAATAATTTCATTCAAATGGCTGCCTCGGCTGGCCATGCAGTAGCCTACACGATCGGTAAAATTTTTAAGCACATTATCGATTGTGTGCAGCTGTATTTCCTCCTCTTCAATTTTTGTGAACAAAAATTCGTTCAACATGGCCCGATAACGATCGCCATTGACTGTAACGGCCACTCCTTGCTCCTTGTGGTGTAATGGTTAGCGCGTTGGACTGTTACACAGATGGTCCCGGGTTCGATTCCCGGTGACGACAACATCAATTTAGAAAAATAATATATATGAGTTTTCTATCACTTATATGTATCGCTTCGCCCACCTTCGGTGTTCCCATAGCACTTAACCCCACCGAAGTAAAATAATGAATCAGGGCTATGAAACAAAAAGCTTCAATAAATTCACCAACTCTACATCAGGTGGCGAGCAACAACTGTTCTAAGACTTATCATCTCGCGCAATTACAGTGTTGACATGTTTGAAGCCCTTCATCTTTCACCACCTTTCATTTCTCCACTATCCCCTTTCCAAAGAAAGCAACACATTAATTAATAGGAAGAATTTCCTGAGTGTTGTTCCTCTTTTTAAAAAAAAAAAAAAAAAAAAACATTCTGCAACATTACCATGATTTTCAAAGTAATGTCGCAATATTTCCCAGCGTTGTTCAAGCGTATACACAACCATATTCGTTCAGCGGAAGGATAAAACTAATTATCTGTCAAATCAGACATGAGCTAAGTGTTACCATTCATGAAATAAGCACAAGTTGAAAAAAAACGTTAGATGGCGGACCCTTTATAATTTTTCGATTTCATTTTTGGTATTATTATTGCCTATATTTTAAGTTAACTTTATGTTATGATTTTTTTAATTAAAGTTGAATCGTTATTATTACCAAATTTAGTGTGTTTTGTTCTCTTGGAAAAAATTGTTGCGTCCGTATTAGTATTTTACCCAATTTAAAAAAATTAAAAGAAAATTTTTTACAAATTTCGCTGACTTATGTGGGTCAATTTAAAAAAAAAAGGAAAACAACAATTTTTTTTTGCTTATTTTAAACTTTTTTCAATTCGCCTGTAAGAGTTGCCAATTTATGTAGAAATTGATGAAGAATCCGGTGGTACATTTAGGCTCTCAAAAAAATCAATATTTTTTGATTTTTTTTTAGGTTTTCTATGATTGCCTATTTTGGTTTTTTTTTCGTAGGCAATTTATTTCTCAAATTCACAAATTATAAAAAAATGAGTTGAAACCATGTAAACAATGATTGTCAACTTCAATTTTTTACATATAATATATTCACGTTTAAAAAAATTAGCGTGACGCTCATGAAATTTTATCGCGCCCTTACCATGGTGTTCACAAAAACTACGCAAATGCACACTTTTTTTAATAGATTTTTTTTTCGCTTTTTCACTTTTGTAATAATTAAACTTTGTACTTTCCTTACATTATTTACTTCATTTAAATGCAAATTGAAAACTAGTAATATTACTTGAATTATAAAAAAGTGACGCTCAATGCAAATTGTGGGGACAACCTTTCTTTGCACTAATTAAGTTTTGACGACTATAACAAATCAAAACACAAGAAAGAAACGCAATAATTCGAAAACTGTTATTAAATGTTGCATATTTACTTTTTTCTTGATTTTATTTTATTTTGTTTATTAAAAATTCTAACGGGGGACACATGCTTTTGTATGGAAGGAGTCAGAGGGAGAAACAAAACACCATTCTGAATAAAGAAAAAAACAAACATACAAATTTGAGAATTACGTTTTTTGTTACATATTCCTCGCTGATCACTCTCACATTTTTGTTTTTTTGTTTTTTTTTTTTGTTTTAACTAAAATAGTAGTGTAAAGTGCGGGGACACAAAAAATGCGTTTTTTTTAAATTGACCCATGTATATTTCTATAAGTGCATAAAATAAATCCTATATTTGTCGCGTCCGTTTCTCGCTGATATTTGCTTATATATTTTTACTACATTATTGATTCTGCCCAATGTTTTTCCTAAAATTTAGTACTCTTCCTAATTTCAATACACTGATGATACCGCATCTTTTGATTCCTTTATTTTTTTTTTGGCTCAACTAAAAGTGTGCGAGTGTGGCGTCCGTCGATCAGGAATTGACCATATCTAAACAGATTTTCGAATACATTTCCAAAAAAAACTTTTAAATTATATTCTTTAAATTATTTGTTTTTCCCATTCAGTCTACAAAATATAGATACAATGTATTTTTAATCATTGTATTCCTATATCTCTTGCCCCTTTAAAATATTGTACTATTTCCGGTAGATTATGTTTAATTAATTTTTATTTTGATATAGAAAAAAAAATAACAATTTAAATATATCTACAATTGATAATACATACGTGCTTTTATTGTTGTGCTCAATTATGTTTGAAATTTTTTGTGGACAAAAATCGATGTAAATCGACATGTTAACACAACCATGATGTCTGTTCCCTATGGGACAAGTCATCATTTAAAATGCGAGCACATGTTGTGTGACCGGCTAAAACAGTACTGGGCAGAACCGATTAGAAAGTACCTTCACAGTCACCGGTCATAACAGAACAAAACTAGGCCATATCAGTGATATGGTACATGTATGCTCGAAAAAGTGTCAATTTGTGCAAATTCTCAGCAATTAAATAATTTATCTTAATTATTGAATTAAGTTAAAAACACGAAAAATTATATTTGTGTTCAAAATTGTTTCAAATAAAATGAATTAAAGTTCGGATTAAACTAATAATACTTTTAATTAAATGAATGCTATTTTATTTTAAAAAAGTTTCGTTCTGTTTATGAAAAGTTGCATTAATTTCAAAAATTAATAATAACTAAAATTTTTTGATAATTAATATTGGAACGATTTTTTATTTTATGTTTAGATTTGTGTTTTTATTGAAAGAATAAGAATTCGTTAAAACAATTTTATAAAAAATTGAATTTTATAAAAATTTAAATTTTATGTTTTTGTATACAGACTTTTGGATGAATTTGACAGGATGTCTGTGTAAAACAAATGTCTCTAAATATGTTAAAGAAGATTTTTTTTAACACTCAAACCCGCCTAAACAGTTTTGCAAATAAATGTATACCACGTGCTCTTCACGAACAATAAACAATATGTTTTTCTACCATATAAATACTAAAATAATGGGTTACCAATAACAAACTTATAATGCATTACTCTTATACAAAAAATAATTGGTGAATGAATAATAGATTATTCATCTTATTACTTCCAGGCAAAATATAATGATACAACATTTTTCTGAAATCTACTTTTAGACTCATTATAATTCGTCTTTTTGTAAGCTAAAGGGTAAGGTGTTAGTTTTGGTATATCTTTAACGAATTTACATACAAAAAAAATGCATTCATGTTTTAGACTATTAACTGTTATATGCCTCGGTAGCTTAGGGTATAGAGCAGTCGCCTATTAATCTGACGCTCCGGGATCGATTCCCGGCTCAACGTTCTATACTGCAATAAGAGACTCTTAGTCTTGTGTGTAGAATTGAATATATATTTAATTTAATAAATCATGATTTAAAAAAAAATTAATAATATATATCTAAATTCGTAATTCTTTTCAAAATCTATTTGTAGACCCATTACTTTTGGTAATGGCTTTATTCATACCCTTGTATGCATATAAGTAACCCATTATTATTTATATTTACGCAAGGCTGCCAGTAATGCATATCTCATTACTTTTGGGACATTTCATATAAAAAAGTTAGAATTATAATATACGTCCAAACCATCGAGTTCAGATTACTAGGCTCATTATTTGGTAAGGCGTGTTTTTGCTGGGTTGTTCCTTACACCATGATATATTCGTAACTACAGTGCAAAATATAATTTCGTTTTTCTTTTTTTGAAAAACGAGCAATGAAGCGAAAACGTACATTAATTGTATATGGATGGGATCGTTATTCAGGATTCAGATACTCTTGATGTTCTGGGCATGAGAATACAGTGTGATGTCCGTTGGACAGATCTCATTATTCAAGTATCGAAAGAAGCTTTCAAGTGCCTTGGTTTTCTAAACCGGTGTAAGAAATACTTCACCAAATCTGATCTCCTTACTATATATATCACCAACATCCGGCCGAAGATGGAATATAACTCCCATGTATGGGCAGGTGCTTCAAAGTCTATTTTGGGGCTTCTGGATCGTGTGCAACGGAGAGCGTTGATGCTTATCAACGACAGTAGGGTTTCGAACTCTATTGACTCGTTGGAGCATCGTCGGAATGTGGGTTGTGTGACTTTGTTGTATAGATATTACCATGGGAAGTGTTCTGCTGAGATAAGCCGACTCATCCCGAGGGACCGGGTCCCTGTTCGTACTATCCGCTGGTCAAGTAGATCTCATCTGTTTGTTGTCTATAGCCCGGCAAATCGCACAACGCATTACAGAGAAAATTCGTTTTTCAGTCGCACTAGCCGTATGTGGAATTGTCTCCCAGCGGAAGTCTTCCCTGCAAATTACAATTTAGAAAAATTCAAGTCAAATGTCCACAAACACTACTCCCTCTTTCCTCCTCCCCATAACCTATTTTCCTGATATCAACACAATGCAATGCATTAGTAGGGACATCCCCTGAGTGTTGGTTCAACGTAAAAAAATAATAAATAAATAAATAAAGGTTACAGCCAATAAGGAAAATTTGTTTTTTATATATTTTTTACAATATTTTTGCAACTATAATTCAAGATATATCAATTAAAATTCAGAGTTGGTAAAATAGATAATACAAAATATTAAAAACAACTCAACTGGTTATTATGGAATAGATAAAAGTTAATTGAAATTGTCGACTCAAAATAATTTAGAATGTTTTTTAACCTCTTAAATAGTTAATTCTTTAATATTTTTCACTTCAAATCCATAAAAAATTATAAAGTTTGTTCGCTTACATTGTACAAGTTTTACAAAATTGTGCAAGATTTTACGAGAACACACACACATACTCAGTAAAAATAGTAAAAAGAGAGAGTAAATTGACAGTTTGATGCCAACGAGCTTAAAAGTTTTTACTGGATACATTATAGCTAGCAATATGCCAAAATCGACTTTTTTATTGTTGCAAATGGTTCTTTAGGGCAGGCACGTAGCTAGGAATTTGTTTCGGGGGGGGCTTTTCAATTTTTTATTTTGATTATATTTTTTTTTTGCACACTAGAGTAACAGCTTTTTTTTTTTTTTTTTTTTTTTTTTTGTTTGCTAAATTTTTACCTACACGTAATGGGCAATCATGTATTAATAATAAAAATCGCTTTCTCAGGTCATTTTGCAACAAAAACCTCCCGCATAAAGTGCATTTCCTTAAAATGCATTTTTTTTATTTTTTACTTATTGTGTTCATTATTTGGCGAATTTTGATGTCTATATCGCGAAACAACGCTTTAATCTGTTTGATCACAATCCGCGAAACACGTCAAATTTGAAAACGTTTGTGTACTTTAAGTTGGATATGCATCGTTATTGTCTAATTACGTTAAATTTTTAGCTAAATATTAATTTTTAGTTTAATTAAATAAAAAAAGAATTATGCGGAAAACTTTTTGAAAACCGCGAAAAATAAAATTGCGTTACTTTATATTTTTATGTGCTAATATACGTCTAGGCTAGCTAAAACTTGATAAATGTAAAAAAAAGTAAAAAAGTTTAAACTTCTAATAACCCGATTAAAATTAATATGCTTTATATAATCATACGAAATTTAATGAGAGTCTTAATACAGTTTTATCCGAGAAATGGGCATAATAATTAAATAACATCCGAATAATGACGCGATACAATTTAATACGATTTTATATAGCGGTATAAATTTATATCTAAACTGATACTGATATATACAAAATAAGCTATAGTTGTATCTGGTTTTTGATTTTAAAACGTCATGAAAATCCGAAATATCTATTAATCCTTTTAGACTTTAGCTAAATTTGTAACAAATTCCATAGCATTTGGATGTTTTATTATATTCAAAAATAAAAAATAATATAATGAAAATGAAGATTTTGTGGAATTGATTAACTTACACAATTGAATAACAAACACGGAAAAAAACGTTAAAACTAAATTTAGAGTTTTAGATTGAAAAAAATCTTAGGGTTAAGAACCAGAAAGAAATCAATTCAAAAGACAAAAATTGGGGTAAATTTTGTGTATACAATTATACACAAAATGATACAATTAATTGTACTATTGTATTGTTGTAATACATATTTATATCCAAAATATGATTGACAAATTTTCTAGTGTGACTCTGCATGGGGTAATATACAATTTTATCTAAAATAAAATTGTGTTTTTTAAAATATGATATAATATCAAAATATATATTATTTTGCAATGTCTAGGTATATAAATATAACGTAATTATTAATTGGATTAGTTTTAGCGTATTCTAAATGCAATATACAATTATACGCAACTATATATGACATCATATTAAATTTTTTCTACGAAATTAATTTTATATATGAATTTATATAATTATGTCCGGATAAATGCACTGGCAGACAAAACCTTATAATATAAAATAATGTATTATTTTATGCAAAAGTTTTAACTCGGGAAATTAAAGATTTTTAACCGTCCAAAAAACAAATTAAAAGTAAATATCGTATATAATTTGCCTGCCACTTATAAGGAAGCTTTTCCGATGGGTTTCCTTTGAAATTAAATTCGGATAGGTGATAAAGCAGCAAAAATATATGAAAAACGTATCTATTTTTAAAATTGGTGGTGAAAATTAACACATTTTTGTATGAAAATATGTTTAAAGTTTAGGAAATTTAGACTTATTTAAAAACAGCGTTCAAATCCTCGAGAAAACACACATTTTGAAAACCATTTTGACACTATGTCGTGGACTCCGGCTGCCACTTATTTGAATTATTTTAACAAATTATTCACTATTTTTTCCCCTTTTTCATATATCCGACTTCATGTATTGTATTAAAAAAATCGTAAATTTTACAAGCAAGCGTGATTGTAGTCTGAAAGAAATAATAAAGAAAAAATATAAAATTGGAAAATTTAAAAATATACCTGACATCGCCTAGGTATTATTTCCATCGCCTAGGTCTTATTTATTTCGTATTTCCAATTCACTTTGGTTTATATTTTGGACAATTTCAAACGCTTTTCAAATTGTCTTTAATCAATTTTTTAAATAAAAACCCTTTAAAATGTCTAAAAAAACTACATCGTTATTACTAGTTTAGCTGTTTGATTTTAAAATGTCGCATTTCAAGAAGCGCCGATAGAAATTTGTTTACATTTAGTCTAAAAAAAAATTGAAAAAATTTGAGTCACATTGGACCACGTTAACACATTATGCATACCGATCAAGGTTTGAGGCTTAAATTTGTTTCAAAAAATTAAAAAAATATATGAGATATCGTAATATATATCGTAAAAAAAAAATACTGAAAACTATGTTACCAGATGCGTGCGTAGCAAACCAAATTTATATAAAAAGATTGCACTGTAAGTAAAGTAACGACTTCTACGGCACAAGTAAACTTAATTTTGAGTCTTAGTGGTATCTCCATTTTAAAAGATTATGTCAAAATACACTGAAAAAATCATTGTCAAAAAAAGTTCAATTAAACTTTTGTTCGATTTCAAACTTACTTTCAATTAACTGTTTAATTAAAAATGAATTTGGTATAAAAAAAATTTTCAGTTTTTATAACGTATATTAGCAACATTGAAACAAATGCACAAATTTTAAAAAGTCGCCAAAATTAAAAAAAAAAAAATCGTTTAAAGTTGAAAATACGCGTTTCTTTAATTTTGGTGATTTTTTTTAAATTTTTTTCGAATTTTGGCGTTTATTTGGGAGTTTTTTAAATTTCTGCAATTTTGAGGATTGTTTTTTAAATTTTGGCAATTTTTTTTTTTCAAATTTTGCGATTTTTTCAAATGGTCTCGATTTTTTTTAAATTTTGGCGAAATTTTATAATTTTGGTGATTTTTTTAAATTTTGTAATTTTTCCCAATAGAAAACAATATTCAATTAAATTTTTAATAGATGTGAATAAAACTATATGTAATTGAAAATAATATTAATTAAATAGATACAAATTATTTTAGTTGTTACTACAATTGCATCAACACGACCGAATTCAGTTCAACTTTTCTGAATCAACAAATATTTTAGTTAAAACTCAATTTTAGTTTTTTCTGTGTTCATTTTTAGTTTGCATAGTCTCAAACAATTTTTTGATTATATTTTAAGTCAAAGACTTCGAAATCTCTTATGAAATGATTTTATTTATTGATTTATGTCGAAAATCAACTCAAACAATGATAGCCGCCCATTTGCAGGCGATGTTTTCTAACGAAATTTTAAGATTCGAATCATAAAAAAACTATTTCCTATTTGATCCAAGTCAAAAATAAATATTTTCATATTAAATTTATCAATAACATTGTTACTTTCTAACGAATTGTATTAAGTTTTTAAATTTGTCAAATCATTTCGGGGGGGGCTCTAGCCCCCAAGCCCCCCCGCCTAGCTACGTGCCTGCTTTAGGGTATCAGAAGCAACTTTTGTTCCGCGACTTTTTTATAATTCCGTTATTTACAAAATTACCGTTATTTTTAGGTTCTTGAAGAAAATCAAAATTTTGACCGTTAAATTTCCAGAATTCGACCAAATGTTGTTTGGCAACTTTGTACAAAATCATATGGCGAGTACTTTTGAAGAACATATCAAATATCAAAATATTTGCAAATACAGGGTGTTTTGATGCATTTTTTAAAAGAAATGAATTTTACGCCATCTAGCGGCAATAATTTGTACTAACAAAATTCAACAATTAGAAAGGTAATTGAATACCTTTCCAACAAAAAAAAAACTTGAAAATCGGATGAAAAATAACCGAATGAGAAAGAAAATATCTATAAGATAATGAGATAGTACCAAATTTATATTAAAATATGTATGTAAATTTTATTAAATTGATCATTAAAGTTTACATTTTTAGTTTTGCGAAAAAAATTTTAGTTATTTTACTAGAATTGTATTGTTGGGTTTTTCTGTAATTTACAAGGACAGTCCACAAAGTGAACCTACCCGGTTTCTTTGTAAATTTGACTTATTGTTAGTTAAAATTTTTTAAAATTTTATTTCTTTATATAAGATCAAGTCTGGTTTATTACGAAAAAAATAAGAGGTGTTTTAATAAAATCTGTCAAAAATTTTAAAAGTAACATGGATTTAAACAAACACTTTTTAACATGGTCAAATTTACAAATTAGGTAAGTTCACTTTGCGGACTTTACTTGTAAATTACATGAAAACCCAACGATATAACTCAATTCTTATGGCGGTATCGCATTCAGGAGGTCATAATACATAAGGATTGGTGGGTCTGGTTTCTGGGTCAGAACCTTTTTATATTTTTGTGAGGCTGTGTAATTCATAAGCACGCAAAGGTGACGGCTAAAATATCTACTGCAGCTTTATCGCAATAGTAAATGAAATATAAGTATATTTACTTATCACATGGAAAGGAATTTTGTTTCCCAAAGTGAAAACAGTGTCTATGTTCTTAATAACTAATGTATAACTAATTTCAGTAGCATAAATTTACGTTTTTTTTTTTAAAATTCACCCTGTTTTTTTAATCAATTAATAAAATTTGTCGATAATAGGCTGTACTGTTTGTAATACGGCACAAATTCGGCTGAATATTATGCTTTGGGAGACAACATAGTTGTTGATGACTAAAATATCTAAAATTCTGCCGTGGTGCTTGAAGATAACATTCCTACTTCAAAAGTTATAAGTGAATGAAGGTCAAAAAACCCCATTTTTTCATTTTTTTCGCCTTTATTTTACATTTTTCTAATTTTCTTGTAAACGAAAAATGCGATCGCCAAGCACCACGGCAGAATTTTAGATTTTAATGTCATTAACAACTGTGTTGCATGGCAAGCCATAATATTCAGCCCAATTTGTGCCGCGCTAAATGTTAGAAGTAGTATTTTCTTACTTCCAAGTTTTGTTGTTGCCACTTTGTTTTTTTCAGTGTATCATTCCAACAAAAACCAAAAATGGAAGATTACTACCCAAACTAACTATTCAACACATAAAAACATTGATTTTGTATCTATTAACATAAATAATGCGTTAAATTCATAAAAAGTCAAAAAATCCAAGTTTTAAGGGCCACCCTAAATATCCGTTTTAGGACAAGTGAGGGGCATTCTAATAAGCAAGTAGGGTACCTGACTCTACCCCCGAAACATATAAAATCATTCGGGATTAATAGCTTGAAAATGAAAAAGTTGTTTTTTTTGGCATATTGCAAATTATAGCCAGTAAAAAATTTGTAAGCAGAAAAAAACATATGATTGAAAAAAAAGGTTTTTCTTAGTAAAATCAAAAAAAAAAATATTAAATTGTTGCAACAAATTGGGCAATATGGGTATTAAATTTTTTGTTTTTTTTTTTTGAATACTTAAGCCCAATTTACAATGTAAAAATTTAATTTTGGTCAATTTTATACATGTTTTCATACAAAAACAAATTCATTTTTCATCACTCTTTTTAACACTTAAACTTTAGATTAGGCAACTAAAAATATATACACGTCTCTCTTTTTCTTTTGCTCCTCTACAACATGTCGAAAGTTTATTCAAATCTGCGGGTTCGTGTGGGAATACCTCCTTTATCAGCTGAAATTCAATCAAATATTTATTTAATTGACTTTTCTCAAAAATGTAATCCATCATGTACTAAATACAATTTATTATTGTTATTTTTTATATTTTTAACACAAAATTATATTTTTATATGACATGATTTATGACTTAAAAGAACGTATCATAAATTATTTTTGTTTTTTATTTACTATAAACTGAATTATGTAATTTTTATGAAATTTTTGTTTTGAAATTGTTTAATGATCTTTTAAGCTAGAACTTTTGATAATAAAGAACATGTTTTATTTGTAATTTTATATTTAATTTAATTTCATCAATCCTTTTCATACAACGTACAGCAACATCACGAACATTTATACATAATTTTTTTATTTCATTATGTGTAAAAGTACTTAACGGACCTTAAAAATGTCATTAATCATTTTATCTAAGGGTTTTGTTGTTTCGAACAGTGTTTGTTTTTAGAGATTAAAGTACATAAAGTATTTATGTAAGGAATGGTGGTGTATAGTGTTTGTGTTATAATATGCGGGTGTTTGGTATTGGTTGTTTTTACGATTTTCTCTGCCTCTTTAAGTTTCCACAATTAGTTTCATTTTTTTTTTCATGTTCCTTGTAAAGGTTGCTGTTTCTTTTGACAGAAATGTTTATGGTTCTTTTCATATTTTTTTTTTCTTGCCTTTTTTATTCAAGTGTACTTTTGCTTACGTTTTTTAAATCTGTTGCGTCGTTAAAGATGAAAATCTAAACAAATCATCAATTACAACAAATTATACAAAATCCGCCCCTTGAACAAGTGCCAATTCATTTTTTACCTTCAAAACCCCTAATTGCTTTCAAGCTGTTTTTTGTGTAAATTGGGTTTCCTTTAACTTTTTTTAAGTTAAATTGTTTATGTATGTAAGTGTAGATTTTATTTCTTTTACACTTGATTTCCTTTTATTTTAGGATATTTTTTTTTTAGTTTTAGACAGTAGTATTGTACAAATGTTGGCCCTATTTATTAATATTATTGATTTGGGATTTAGTTTTTAAACTTTAGAAAATTTTGTATTAGAATTTGAAAGCAACAATTAAAATTTAATATGACAATATCATTGAACAATATTCTAACTAAATATATGAAAATATAGAAAGTACGAAAAAACAATTTTAAAACATTTTTGGAGAATTTGAGAATACTCGTTTAAAAAAAAAATCTTTCAATATAAAGACAACACTAGTTTACTCGAAAATCACATTTTGGAACAATCTATTAACAGATGATAACAATATAAAGGAAATCAAATAATTAACAATATTTATGAAAGTTTTGTTTTAAATATTTCGCCAAAAATATATAAAAAAAATCTAAATTAGCCAAAACGAATATTTTTTTTTGTTTAAAAAAATCGTTTAAAAAAGTTGTCGACTTTTTTTGTTTCGAGGTTAGAGCCCTTGTTCCAATGAAAAAACAAGATATAAATATATTGAAAAAAGGTTTATATATAGGCATATATGTATTGATATAGTTTTATATAATTATAAATGTGGCCATATGTAACAATATATATTTACATTTCATACTAATTTTTGAGAAATATTTTAATTTTTTGTTATATATAAGTTGATCGTTTTATCTCATCATATATAATTGATGTATATGGCATCACATATAATTTGATATAAATATTTGTGTAAAAAGATAAATTCCCTTTTATATATGGTGAAAATTAATCAAAAACTCTTTTGCTTTTGTCTATAATTACATAGGTCAACTGCAAAAAAAGGCTTGACTAACCACTATATAGATTTGATGCATCATGGCTGCCTAAGTACAAAAATGGTAAAATTTTTCAATTCTATGGATAATTTTTTTTTAAAAAATTTTTTAAGTAAAATTGACAATATTTTGAGACATTTCTCCACTTATGTTGTCATAACTCAAAAACAACTAGTCCGATTTTGTCAAATTAAATTTACAAAAATTAAGGTTTACAATATCTTTAAAGAACGTGTACAAATTTTTTTAATGCGATCAATAGTTTCAAAGTTATGAAACAAATTGTTAGCAAAAAAAAAAAAAAAAATGCTAAAAAAAAAAAAAAATTTGAAAAACAAAAATCTGGAAAAAATCGAAAACTGCAAAAAATATTACTTTTTATTTTTTTGTAGTAAAGCTACATATCATGCGAATTAAACTGGATATGGATCATAAAAATCGATGCATGCTTTACATTTTTATTTACAATTAATTGAAGGTATCGCATATTTACAAGCACTGTAGAAAATTGTACCTACTATATAATGAAAATGCAGAACATAAAAACTCAGGTGCATTTTACGACACGCATTTTGGCAAAACCCCTTTGGGAAAAACCTCTATGACATTTTTATGATTCTAATAATTAAAAAAAAATAAGTAATAAACAAAAGATTGTTTAATTTTTACGATTGCGGTAGGATAGTAATAAAACGCTCATAAATGTGCGTGTACGCTGAAGTGCTCTTATTTTCCGTTAGCTACCTGTAACGGATGATTTTTTTTTTTCATAAAAGTCCTTAATGTTTTTTAGGATTCTTGGGAATAATAAAAAATTTGCAGCACACACAAACTGTATCCACACAAAGGGTTATCCCAAATTATAGTATCAGTATTTATAAGATCTCATTGACCCTTTTTATTTCATTCAAGAAGTGTTTGCGATAACGCAAACATCATTTAATACCTACACAAAAATTAGAGTCATACAGCTTAGAAGTTAAAAACAATTTTCAAATATTAATAAAAATGAGCCAGAAAGCCAGAACATTTTTATGTAAAAACGATCCAGATTTATTTTGTTATGTGTGCGGCCAATATATCACCGGGAAAAAACGGAAGTGCTTCTTAACTTCATTGCAAAAGTCATATCAAGATTGCTATAATATCTATCCGCACAATTTGAACCAGCATTGGACACCGAGTACTATATGCATTCCATGTCGATTGAATTTATCTATGAAGTCTTCTAACGTAAAGTAAGTATAAATTAATAGATTTGGAATATTTTATAATTACAATATTTCTTAATTAAAATTTGAATTCTTCATATTCCTGATTTCAATTTTTTTTTTCATTTTACAGACGACACTTGGAAATTTTGAAGCCTATGCTACACTCAAAAAAATAAGTTAGTAGAAAAGTTAGTAAAACGTCTTGTAAATCAGGTATACTATTTTTTAGCAAATATTTTTGCTAAAATCGTGTTTTCAGCTAAAATTGTTGTTATACTTATTCAGCACTTAACTGTTTTATACTAATGCTTTACTAATATACTAATGTTTTACTAATTAATTTTGCTAAAAAAAATTGTGCTGATAAGCAGATGTCGCGGCATGTCAAGATGTAGTAGAGAAGAGGAAAATGATATTAAAAAGTACAACTCTAACAAGACAAGTAAAAAAATCAACCATGAAAAAACATATACAGACATGTAGACAGAGTAAAGAGAAAGACAAAAACACACATCTTAGGTAGATTTGTATGGTTTCTTTTTCTTATTGCAAAAAAAGGGTTGTTTTTTTCGTTTCGTTTGTTTTGTTTATTTTTTCGTTTCGTTTCTAGAATTATCTTCGGCAGTTTCGTCATAGCATCATTAAGACAACCATTGATGTAAGTAGTTGAAAGAAAATTTTTGTTATGTTATATATATTTATTTCTATATATTTTCAGATATTAAATTAATTCATGTCGTCAATGTGGGAAAATTAAAATTGTTATATTTCGTTATTATAGTAAATTATTTTTAAAAGAATCACAAAAATATGTTTTATGATTTTCAGCAAATAAATTAACTAAATTACAATTTTTCTACAAATTTTTTGCGTTTTTTTTAGTCTACTAAAATTCAGCAAAAAATTTATTAATTTTTACCAACGCTTTTTTATTTCTAATCTACTAAGTGTTAGCAAAACTTTTGCTGAATCTACAAATTTTGTTGCTAAAAATCAGCTCGCTGATTTTCAGCAAAAGATTTTGCTGACATTAGCAACTTTTTTGCTAGCATCCTCCTGACTAAAATTTTGCTGACTCAGCAAAATTTTTTGCTGACTTTACAAACTTTTTTTATGAGTGTATGGAGAGAAACAGCGAACCACGCATCCGAGTGTTATTTTTGTTTAAGTACAAAAAGCGGTTTTGGAAAACATATGCGATGGTCTTACCCCACGAGGTCTGCTGATGGGTTTACACTTGCAGTTCTACATTCACAAGAAATAGAATATGCTCAAGATCGGGGTGCAAGCTGTAGTCATGTGCTTTCATCTTCACCAGGATACTCAACCTCAAGCATGTCTTACCAATCAGATATGTCAGATCCAGCACTACCATCTACAGCTGAAAATGACGAGTTCATCCCACACAAACATTTCTCGCCGAGACCATGGAATCAAGATCAGCTTAATGATGTAATTAGAGACCTTGGATTGTCGAAAAGATCTTCTGAATTACTTGCGTCCCGGATGAAAGAAACAGGTCTCATAACTAAAGAAACTAAAGTTTCGTATTACCGTACTCGAGAAAAAGACTTACTTCATTATTTTGCTGAAGAGGATGACTTTGTGTACTGCACAGATATTTCTGGTTTGATGACTGCCATGGGCTTACAGAGATATGATTCAAACGAATGGCGTTTACTTATCGACTCATCAAAACGCAGCTTGAAGTGTGTCCTTTTGCATAATGGAAATAAATTTCACTCCTTGCCGATCGCACATTCAACCAAAGTAAAAGAAGAATACTCTGTAATTGCATTGGTCATGAAGAAGATAAAGTATGATGAACATAAGTGGGTAATTTGTGTTGATCTTAAGATGGTAAATTTCCTCTTAGGCCAACAAAGCGGCTTTACAAAATATCCTTGTTTTATATGTTTATGGGACAGCAGAGCTAAAACAGAACATTGGAAGAGAAAACAATGGCCTTCTAGGGAAACACTAGTTCCAGGTACGCCAAATGTTATAAATGTGGCTCTAGTGCCCCGAGATCGCATTATATTACCCCCTCTTCACATTAAACTTGGTCTGATGAAACAATATGTTAAAGCACTTAACAAAGATAGTGAATGTTTCCAGTATATTTCAAGGAAGTTTCCCAATCTAAGTATGGAAAAGCTGAAAGCAGGCATATTTGATGGCCTACAAATTCGCAAATTGGTGAACGATACTGAATTTGGCAGTTCAATGTCAGAAATTGAGAAGAATGCATGGGATTCGTTTGTATGGGTTATTCAAAATTTCTTAGGAAATAACAAGGGTGATGATTACGTTGCGCACGTTGAAGAGATGTTAACTCACTTCCAGAATCTTGGATGCAACATGAGCATCAAAGTACACTACCTGCACAGTCACTTAGATCGTTTTCCTGAAAATCTAGGAGACTTGAGTGAAGAACAGGGCGAACGATTCCACCAAGATATCCGGACAATGGAGGAACGATACCAGGGTCGCTGGGATGCACACATGATGGCTGATTTTTGCTGGAGTATTCAGAGTAACACTTCGTTATTCAACAATAGTAGAAAATCGACTAAAAGAAAATTTCAGAGTTTGTAGTTTATAATACATATTTATTTATTTTCTTGTTTTATTTATTATAATAAATGTGAATAATAAAATATAAATTTTCTACTATTTAATTTATTTATTTATTTACATTTAAGCTCATCCAACACAAATGTCTTTCCGAAGAATAGAATCAGTATATTCTAGGTAGGGTTTTGCCAAAAAATACACGAATGTTACTATGTAATGCATTGTTGATGTGAAAATTTGTACATAGCATGGGGAAAATGTTTTCAAAATTCAATCAATCGAAAGAAAAACATTAACTACTCAATTTTATGTATATCAGACAAAAAACTAAAATTTGGTGAAAATGAGCGAATTCACTTAATTGTGAATAAATTCGAAAAAAATCAATCGATTTTTATGATCGATATCTCATTTTGTTCCTATTACATGTGGCTTTGCGATAAAGGAATAAATCTGAACGATTTTTGCCGTTTTCGATTTTTATGATTTTTTTTAAAACAAAAAAATTTGCTATTTTCACGTAAAAAAAATATTTTTTCCCTCAATTTTTTATTATAACTCCGAAACTACTGAGCCGATTGAAACGCAATATATTAACGGATTAAAGGCTATGTAAATTTCAGTTTTTCTAAATTTATTTGAATAATATCGGACTAATTTTTTTTTAGTTATCATTAATTATGTGGAGAAACGTCTAAAAAAATTTATAATTTTACTTAAAAATTTTTAAAAAAAAAACCTCTCCATAGAATTTCAAAATTGAACCATATTTGTACTACTGGGACCACAATACATCAAAATTGTATAGTGGTTTTCAAAGCCCCTAAAATTTTTTCAAAATTGTTGCCTTGTGTTATCAGAGATGACAAAAAAGCTAAATTCAAAGTATTTAAAACTAAAATATTGTAAAAACTCGTGTAAAAAGAGTTATATATTATATTATATTGTTTAATTCAACTATATATCGTTATATATTGCTTTGTGTGGCACAATATATATATAAAGATATAATTTTTGCTTTTCGAATAAAAATTGTATATTGCCCCATATCTTATTGTATAATTTTACTTATGTTACCATATTTAAACAAGGAATTTAAATTGTATTTGGTGGTTATAAACAAAAATGGCTAAAAGCACTAAATGCAACACAGAAATATTGCAAAAGTACCAACTTAGTGTTTTTTACTATCTCGCACCAAGAGTATACACTTAGGCAGACAAAAATATTCTCATTGAGTTTATTTTGTCTGTTGTATGTAATGTCTCGGCTTGAGCTAAGCCAATTATCTTTTTCTATTGCAGACAACTGAAGATTTGGATGATGCCAATGAAACAATTGTATTATCTATCGTGAAAATTATCAAACTTTTTGAAAAGCAACAAATAAAATCTAATATGACAATATCATATAAGATTTTTGGACTTGAGGTAGAACAATATTTTAACTAAATATATGACATTTTATAATATATTAATGCATTCAAATAAGAAGTCCATGTTTTATTTAAAATAATTGAAATTCCTGACGTTTTGGCATAAGAACCCGGCTAGGACGAACTATATATGGAAGTCCCACAAACAAAGTATAATATAATTTTACATTATTTATACAAACTTTCCAAAGCTTCAAATTGTGAACAATTTTAAACCGAAAACACATACATTTTTTGATTAAATGTATCGCAAAATTTTTTTTTAAAGAAATCGAATGAAAGAAAGACTGTAAAGAAAATTATAAAGAAATATTACTTAGGTTAATAGGTCAGTTGAATTTTTCTTGAAAAACATTTGTTCTATACGATATGAAACTTTTAAATTACCGTTTATGCATAATTTCATTCTTCTTAATTAATTTAAAATCAAATGTTATGTATTATATAGTTTAAAAACTGAAATTGTAGTTGACCTTTTCTCACTTTCAAAATTCAAATCTCACCTTCAGGGCAAAATTCAATAGTGTTTTATGAAATACTATTTATTTATTTATTTTTCTTTCAAAAAACATTAAATTTTTTGACATTCCATTCTGTTTTTTAAAACATTTTATAGAAAAGCCCTCGTAAAGTTGTTGCAAAAAAAAACAGGTATCATACAGGCTTTAGGTACATAGAGTAGATTAAGAAATAATTCAATTTAAAGTCAATCCTAAATTTGTATGAATTGTTTTAGAGACAAATTACTAATTCTTAAAAGTTGACTTTTTTTGTGAAACTTGGCACATATTTTGATTTTCACATACAAATTTTAAACTCGAATATAAGTGGGTTAATGAATAAATTTTATGAAACTGTAGTGTTACTTTTTGTATTGTTAAATTAAAATATTTATCTTTAATTTTTCTGGGATTAACCAATAGTTAATACCTTTTTACATTTAAAGATTTGTTATTTGAAAAGACTACATCATACCCATTGTATTATTTAAATGAAGGCTTAAAAAGACACATTTAAAATACTTTGCCGCTTTTAACACGTAAAAAATGTAATCCTTAAGAAAATGTTAAGAGATTTAGTTTCGTGTGAAAAGCTGATAATGGTATACTCACATAAATGTATTTGCCTTTTTTTACAAAAATAAAAAATAAATTGAATCCTTTTGTTAAAAGTAAACCATGGTTAAAAGATGTCTACAACTTTGACAAAAAGGCATTGATATTACAAAAAAATGTACAATTAATCTAGTCAAATCCTTACAGCTCAAGGTGAAACTCTGGTGTTTTGTATACAAAAAAAAAAAACAGTGTTACAAATATAAAAATTAAACAGATATAGATTTGTTTTCTTAAGAATATTTAAAGATTACTTTTTATATTTTTTACTTTATCTATAATAAAATATTTAAAATAAACCAATAGTAATAATACAAAAAACGATATTTGGTTAAAAACAAAACAAAAACAAAAAACCTCTCAATAAATATACTTAAACCCATTTATAAATAAAAGGTTATTGTCCTTGAATTATTAACAATTTTCTAGCTACACAAACGGATGGGTTAACTCTTCAAATACCCAAGATGAAGAAAATATTTGATTGTGTTGCTTATTTAACAAACAATTGAATACTCATTCACTGTTATGTCCAACAAATATTCAAAATCTAAAAAATATTGCTACTACTACGACTAAAAATCTTCAATGTAGCTACTCGATATCTAAGTGAAAATCAGAAATCAACAACATGAAAAGGATCCGTTTTCACTTAACAAGATGCATGTATAATGAAGCAAATCGACATTTATGTATAGGATAATAAAACACACACACCCGCACACACACATACCTAGAAACATTAGAAACAAATACTATCTTATAGAAAACCTATACACAGAATACATTAAATTCTTGTTGTAAATGTTGACTAGATACAAAATAATAAAACCAACAACAAAATCGTAAACATACACAGAAAACCTCTCTGCTAATACACAGAGAAAATATATTCCAGCTGGATGATAAACATTTTCCAAAATTAATAAAATTACAGGACTTTTTATTAAATAATTTTTACATTTTTGTGTGTAATATTGAAACCATTTTTCCAGTAAATTACGTTCATACATTTTTCAATTCTTTGAATTGAAGTTTGAGGTAAAAAGCTAGAGTTTTTAAAATTTGGAGCACATTTTTCAGTTTAATATATTGATTTTTTTATGTGTTCGTTAAAAATGTGTATGAAAATTTGTAAAATGGTCCAAAAAATTTGTTCGTTATATAAAAAGTTCGCTATAAACGATGTTCGTTATACCCGAATTACTTTGTATGACATATGGTAGTAAATGCGTTGGGACCAGAAAAATCGTTCGTTATAAAAAAAGTTTTTTTTTTTTTAGTAATTAATAATTATATAATTACAAATTATATACTATTACCCTAACCGAGCACTAGCTACTATGGGCTTCGGCGCGTTGTAGCGAAAACAGACCAGTGCCTCTATTGGGAATCGAACCCACAACCCCCGCACAGATAAGCCAGCACGCTACCAACTAGCCTACCGGGGCGCACAATCCACGTATATATTTTAATAACTGACATTCTGCCAATTCATACCCAATTAAAAAATTTAAGGTAACTTGATTAGTTTAAATTTTATAGAGCTACAAAGTATAATTTCATTCATGGGTTATAGATACAAAACTGACTTTAGTAATTGTTTTGGTTGTAATAACCGAATTCTTTAGTTAAAAAAACAGTAATCCGTTGTTTTTAAAAAATTGGTAGTCTCAACCGAATTCGTTTGATTGCCAACAAATTCTGTTGCCTTTACGAATCTTTTTTTTTATGAGAATTATCTGCATTATAGACAATTAGCTGCATTATATCAATTAATTTTTACATTAGTGCTATGAATTGTCACTGGAATTCGTCCATTAAAACTTTTCATTAAATTAATGCAGTTTAATATTTACAGCTGTTGGCTTAACTTGCTAGAAAAGACGAAAAATAACTCATGTTGTTCGGGTATTCGATTAACATAACCGATTTTTTGTGGTTGGTTGATATATATACCTGATCAAACTTTGAGTTTCTTGTGGGGGGTTGATTAGAATAATTCTGAAAATCGCTTAGGTCGAAAGTGCGGCACTCCATCTAGCGCTGATCCCCACAAGATTTTTTCATCTTCACTTACATTTATTAAGAATTAGTGTTTTAATATTTTAATTATGATGTCAAACCTAACAATTCAAAATTAAAAAAATAAATGCAGTTGTTCATATAATTAAAAGAAATCTCGTCTAAGAAATTCTCTCTGTGTAGCTTTACAAAATGGTATCCAGGGATAGAAGAGTGATAAAAGAAGAAGGACTTTAATTCAAGAGTTTCATGTCTCATTGATTTTCTATACAAAAGGTTAAACAATCAACCGTAAGATGTAAGTATAGCTTACACAGTAAAACAATAATATGATAATGTTACAAATTGCAAAAAAAAAAACCTTCTCAGAAAACGGTTGCTGTTAAATTGTCTTATGATTTTTTATGAAAAGTTATATCGATTGATTGTGGTTAATTGTAATACATTGGTTTGGGATTTAGTTCAAATCCCAATTTAAAAACTTTTTAGGTGGACAAAAATAAAAAGGAATGCGAAAATGTGTCTATGGAGCAAAAAATTCGGTGATAATCTTTAATTCTAAACTCATATATAAACTATTCGATTTTAATAATATTAAAACTTATTATAAAAATCATTAAAGGGTTAAAAATAGGTTAAAATAATTTTATATTTCTTTTCTTCATTAAGAATTTTTTGTATTTCCTTGCCATTAAGCGCCCTCCAGTGAAAATATTACCAACCAAAGTTGAGACTTAAACAGAATATGAATCCTAGACGTTTGAAGATATTTTGAAAATTTAATTTTGTTTTATTTGTTTTTTTATTCAAAAATATATGAAGTTGTATTTTTTTAAGTTGCCCGATTTTTTTATTTTTTTTAAATATTGCGACTTTGACCATTTTAAAAAATGTCATATGGCAACTCTGTTATTATAAGTTAACCAAAAATTAGTTGATTTTGAAAACTTTCAGTTTCTTAATTAAAATATGTATGGAATTTGACAAGTAAATACATGTAGTTTTCAAAAACTACTCGTTTTGTTGTTGTAGTATCTTAAGAATGCCCCAAGGCGTATGATTGATATTTTATATAAGATCAAAAATAATTATACGCTGTGGTGTACCTTTTTTTTTGCTATGTAATTCATACTATGTGTTTGGTGGCGCGAAAAATAAATATTGAACACATTTTTTTATTTGAACTAATTCTACACACATAGAAATAAAGTGCCAACCGAATTGAAAAGTGTATATTAAAGGTAACAACTTATAAATTCAGTTAGTACAACGATATTTATATTAGATTTATAAATTTGTTTCGTGTTGCAACTAAAATTCAGTTGAATTAACCGAACTTTGTTGTGACAACTAATGTTAAGTTGTGCCAACCGTCTGAAATTCGTAATAACCTAATTTGAGTCGTAGTAACCAAATTTCAGTTGGCAAATAGCTAAATTTTTCTCTGTGTGTGGCTTTTTTACCGTTAACTATACACGAAATATTTCTAGCTTGAAAATTTAGTAAATTATGTTTTCTCTTGAAATAATTTCACATCTTTCATTATAAAATTTTAAAATCTTGCTTATAAGGTTAACAGAGTCAAACGGCAGCATGCGGCATTATATGGTTAAATATGGATTTCCTTAAACAATAAAAATACTACTTTAATTTAATATGAAAAAATATATTCCGCTCATAAATTTAATTACATTTTTGTTAAATTCAAACTAAACCGTTGTTCATTTAGAATTTTTTTTAAATATAACAACAAATCAAATTAAAATCACAAATAATTAGATTATTGTTTGAAAAAAAAAAACACAAAAAATAAAGAAATACTATATTTATTTGGAACGGAAATAAAATTTGATTTACCGTTAGCATAACAAATATCCCTGTCAACTCAAAAAATGGCTTAACAAAACAGTAAATGGTCCTTTTTTGTGTGAAATATAAAAAAACACAGAAGAAATATTAAAAAATAAAACACAGACTATACAAGTCAAAAAAAAAAAAAAAAAAAAATCACCAACTAACACAAACGAATGTTAAAAAAATATATACAGTGGTGGTAATCAAATAAGCCCACCCAACACACATAATTTTTGTAAAAGTTAGTTCTCAATTTAAAACATAGATTACATAAACTCTTCTTCTTTTAACAACAACCACATTTTTTCATACATATTTAAATATTTTTTGTATAGATATACGACGTATATAGTTATATGGGCCACTAAATAAAGTGAGCCCCAATCTTAGAAAAAGACTTCATTATTTTAAAAGTCTTTTTCTCCTATTTATATTTGCATGCAGACAGATGTTTTAAATATTCTCATTATTTTAATTCTCTGTTTTATACTTCTGTCTCTATGGATCTTATTACAAATAGTTTAAGTATCTACTTTTGTTTATATAGATAATTATAATTATTTTTTAGTGTGTGAATTTGCTTTGCAAGCAAATTCCATTTTAAGAATTATATTTTCAGTTTAATTAAATAAAATAAAGTCAGTTTGAAAAGAACAACGAAAAGATTCAGTTGTTTCATTTCTAATACTCTACAACCAACATAACTATATCCAACACATTCTCATGAGTTACGTGCACTGACAGCTAATGTCAAACAGTTGGAGATCTATGTATGTAATCTATGATTTAAATTTATTTTAAAAAAAAAATAATATTGTTGAAATATATATAATAGACAATGTGGCCGACGTTTCTATTAATTGCCATAATATTTTTACCTTGACTTTTAACCTTTTTGTTGGTAAATCAATTTAACTTGTTAAATTGAACACTATGCAAATACTTTGTAAAACATTATTGAAAAATATTCTTTGTAAATTTTGTTCAATCGAAAACTTCAATTTGAAAAATAATTTTTCTTTTTGTAATTGTTCATAATGAATTTTCTTTTTAAAATAAACTGTTTTGTTTTTCTTATAAACTTTTCTTAAATTAACATTTTATTTATTTGATTGAGCTGCGCCAACACTTTTGACTACCACAGGCAAGTATGCTTGCCCAAGCGCTTTTGGCACTTATAATTGTCCAAGTAAAATATAGAGTAAATATGTCCAAATGTAATTTGTAAAGAAGGCTTGGGGCAACAAAAATGTGGAGGGCGTAAATCTGAATCTGGTCCCACTTATCCGTTAGATGGCCTCCAAGTTGGTAAAAAAATAATTATTTATTATTTAAGGGGAACAATTAACAATTGGTGACAAGCGAAATGAGGAGCAAGTCATGTAGTATAAATAAGCACATTGCATTTAATATATTAAAATAATTAAAACATTAAAAACTCTTTTACAAAAAAAAAAATAATATGACAAAGAAAATGTCATGCTGGGTTTGCTAATTTGGAGACCACCACTGTATGTATCAAATATATATTGGAGTGTATAAAATAACCGTTATAACAAGCAAGAGAAATTGTATATAATACGCGAACGACCCTTTACACAAAATATTTGTAATACAGCGAAGGTTACTACACCATTTCCAAATTTTTATTAAATAGCTAATGAATACAAAATTCAATAAAGGTTCTAAACTGATTTATTTCATAACCAAAGTAAAAAAGAGGAATTTCAAAAATTGTCTACACTTAAATACTTTAAAAAAAAAATTGTTGTATGAGATGTATAATCTTTTGTGTATGTGTTAACCGATGTTATAGCATGCTAAATCCATCCGCGTTATATATTTATCTTTAGGGGCGCAAAAATCATGTCGATTTTAAGAAATTAAAAATTTTAAAATTACAGTTTTTGCTTGGATTTAAATAAAGTTATATGAATTTATAGATCTCATTATATTTTGCACATTTCAAAATATATATTACACCACTATAACATATAAAAATACAATCAAAAAAAAATTTGTTGTCATTTATTAAAACTTAAAAAGAAAACTGCTGTTATTGTGGAAAACCCGCTTTTTGCATGTTTAATGGTATTTAGTTGGGCTTAGGGTTAATAAATTGATGAAAATCATATTAAATACTTTTGAATTCGCAAAATTAAATATTTTATGTAAGGATGCTTTTTGAGGTTATTAAAATTTTGTTTGCTCCATAAAATTTAAAGTTGTTAAAATTTGTTGTTTCTATTTTAGTATTAAGCTAATTAAAACCTTTTATTAGATTTACGTTTTGGCTGAATTGATACAACGCTATAGTTGCCACAAAACGAAATGTGTGTTGGAAAAATCTGCCGATGTACCCGCTAGGAATGAAAACAATTTAATTGTTTTGCACTTTGTCAAATTAGTCTGTCGTGAAGATTCGCTCTAGATACCTAACTATGTTCTGAGGTCATGAATTTTTTAAAAAATGAAAAAAAATAATTAAATTTCGCAAATTTTTAAAAAGTTAATAAAATTTTTAGGCTAACAAATTTTAAGAAGCATTTTTGACTGGGAGGTGCTGTTTCCCAAGAAAATCAATTCACGCAATACGCTTACCAATTTTAAATATAATTGTGAATGCCAGACGCAAAAAATATACATTTTCCAAAATTTTGCTCCAATTCCTTATAAGTTTGTTATGTAAATTTTTCTGCAAGGATCCTCTTAGCAAAAAAGGTTGCTGACTTAAATGGCTTTTTTTTTTATTAGTGTACAAATGTAGTAAAAAATTAAATTTCTTCTACAAATTACTGTTTTTTCACTTAAAAATAAGGACACTGTACTACAGCTCAAATAACTACAAATATTTACAGCAGAAGTTCCCTGAAAATGTATCACCCAAGTCTAGTGACTCCCTTTTGAATTGGTTTGGATCCGAAAGTTAAAAACTATAATCAAAAAAATTAAATGAATGAGAAAACTCTTTTGAGTTTCAAGTCATTTTTCAAATTTTTGACTTTTAAATTGCAATCAATTCTTTAGGTGAAGACTTTTCAACGTGAAACCTTGCATGTAATAGCTTTTAAATATAGTCTACGTAACTATGTACATCTATTTTTAATTTCAAAAATCCTTGAGAAAGAAGAGAAAAGGCATCTACAGTCAGTTTTAGCAGATGTCGAAAATTTGTGAAATAGGTCATATACATTGATTTTCCTCGCCGTAATTCGGCGTAATTAATTGGCGTAATTATATCGACGTCCAATGATTTCTCAATTCAAAAACCTTGAGAAATAAGAGGCATATAAACTCAATACATTGATTTCCTTGCAGTAATTCGGCCAAACTAACTGATGTAATTACAATTCGAGTTTATTTTTAAAATTTTACCAATTTTGGTTACAAAATATTCTTCTAATAACATTGAAACAGTGTAGTATATGTTTTCCAGTACATTTGTATGGATGTATTGTTTTGTGAACATAGATAGTGTATTGAATAAATTCTTGTCTAAATGAAATGAAAAACGCGTAAATGAAAAAAACAGAAATGTTAATTTTCTGTTTTTTTTTTTTTTTTTTTTTTTTTTTTTTTGTAACAAAATTCAATTTAAATAAAAACTACTTCCAACCAACCAATCAAAGTATGTTGTTATTACTATTATTTTTTTTTTTGTTTTTTCAGTACTACTACCACTTCAATTCATTTTGCTTCATTTCATCAACAAGGTCGTTGTTAAGGGTAACAAATGAAAGCTACTGCCACTACTATATTTTGGACGAGATTGAACTACATACAATAAAAAAAAAAAAATCTTGCCAAAAAGCAACAACATCGGAAAATAATGGCAAGGGGAATTGTTTTTCATGTAAATTTCTTATTTTTTGTATATTTTTTTTATATCGTGGAACATTCGTGTTGTCACTTATTGTTATACAATGTATATTAACTATGTAATCCTCTTGCCGGTTCAGAGTAATGGAATATTGTTTGTGTTTTATTTTTTTCGGTTGCTATAAAAGTGACACTAATGGTGAGATGGTGATGTTGCAGTTGACACTGTCAGTGTTTCGTAGTGATATATTTTATACTATTGTGTATTATATTATTATCACAATGAATGGATCACACCTTTGTCAATCAACTGTTGTCATGTTTTAAGGAATATTCACAACACTTTTATATATTCTACGAAAGACAAGGCAGACGTTAAACTGTCATTTGTAACACCCACAATATAAGGGAATTGAAATTATCTTTCTTTTAATGGGTTCCTAACACTCAAATATTAGGTCAGTAGAAATAAAAACCTTAATTAGAAACAGCCGCGAATTCAGGGGGAGGAGAATGGGACGGTTCCTCCCCAAAAATACAAATTTTCAATACAAAAGTGTAAAAAAGAAAAAAAAGTTAATTAAAAACACTCTTAATTACATTCCAAAAACCTTACCCTGAATCCGCGCCTGATTAAAAATGATATTTAAATTTAAAAATAATATTTTTAAGCAATCCAAAAACCCCCGATTTTAATATGTTTAATATTCTTCTAAATAGCTTTGTGATAAAAATTATAAAAATCGATGTAGCAGTTTAAAAGTTGTGAATGAAAATATAAGGATACCTTAGAATTTTGAATACAAAATTGTACATTTTATTGATTTGTTTAAATTGTGATTTCTTATGGAGAGTTTTTCTTTTTTCTTTTATCGTAAAGCCCATATTTCAACAATGGAAACCAGATAGATAATAACAATATCCATCAGTAAAGTCCAAAGCTATGGCCAATTATGTTAAACAAGATAAACACACAGTATAAATTGGTCGGAATTCCATTGTAACAAACAAAATTTAATCATTATTCAATAATTTAAATTGTAAGTACTTAAAATTCATCATCAGAATATTAAAACTATATTGTAAACAGAATATATAAAATTTACCAAAACACAGTCACATCATTCAAACTATTGGTTTTCCTTATCAATATTGTAAAAATATTATCTTCTTTATTACCTTTAATACCAACAACCAACCACTTTTCGGAGATGTTATCCCTTGAATAAAATATTTGCAGTTAAAATCGAATATTAGTTTCGCCTGCAAAAAAACAACCACTCTATCTAAAATATAAGATTTCGTTACCAATTTTAAAATAATATAAAGTTTTTTAATAGTTTTGGTAACTCTAATAAAATATTAAGATTAGCAACCCAATTTCTGTTGTACAAACAAATCTATTTTTAGACATTAATATTTAAACATGAAAGAAAAAAAATATTAAAGGTAGAAATTTGAAAATACAAATTCAAATTGAGTTTAGGCTAGAGGTAAAGTAATTGCCTAACAAGCAGAAGGTCGCCGGTTCAAGCCCTGTTAGAGGAGAATAATTTTTTATTAACAAAATAATTTTAAAATAATAAATTTTTTTTATAGTTTTGGTAACTCTAACAAAATATTGAGATTAGCAATAGAATTTCTATTGTACCTACAAATCTATTTTTAAACAAATATTTAAATTTGAAACAAGAAAATAATCAAGGTTGAAATTTAAAAAACATATTTAAATTGGGTTTAGGCTAGAGGTAAAGTAATTGCCTCACAAAAGGGAGATCGCCGGTTCGAGCCCAGTTCGAGGCATATCATTTTTTTATTAATAAAATAAATTTTTGTTCATGGACATAAAATATTCCATTGTTACAATAAAAATTCAAAATTTGTAAATAAATGTCGGTTGTTACAATAGTATTGAAATTTAATAATAGTGATAGTACGTGGAACCACAAAAATTTGGTTACAACTACAAAACTGTTTTCTGTGTGTATAAGAAGTTTTCACTAAATTAAAGTAAACAAAACGTATGAGTGATGCATTTTAGTTAGGCAACACTCATACGCCGTGTTGAACATAACTGGCCATATCGTTGGGAATGTTTTGTTCTCTGAAAATAAATAAAATTTTCTTTATAGAACGACTTAAGTTGTTGGCGATTTAAATTATTCACCTTTGGCATATAAACTATTTCAAAAATTTTCGACACATGCTGAAACAGACTTAAGATGCTTCGAATTTATCAAGGTTTTTTAATTGACAGAAACGATGGACAGGGTAAGGTAGACTATAGTTAATAACTCTGACATGCAAAGTTTTACATTAAAAGTCGAAGAATTAAAAAATTGCTCGAAACTTACAAAAGGTTTTCCAATTAATTAATTTTTTTTCCTCATGGTTTTTAACTTTCAGATCTAAACTAATACAAAATGAAGTCACTAGAATTGGGAGATACATTCACTAAAAAAGTAATTTTCATATCGCTGCTTGGTGAACAGTTGAATTGTGTTTTACAATTGAAACCCATATAATCCCATTTTAAAACTTTCTCAGTTCTTTTCCATTGGGTTTTTGTGCAGTAAAATGGAACTGACTTTTGAGTATTTAAAAAAGGGTGTTATTTTATACAGTGTGAGGTATACCAAGTTGATGTCAGCACAATAATAACGGGATACAAACATCACAAACTTAAGGAATTGGCGTAAATTTTTTTTATCCGACATTCACAATTATTTTTGAAATTGGATAGGGTATTGCGTGAGCTGAGTTTCTTAGTAGCTAGGCGCCTCCGAGTCAATAAGACATTTTTAAATGCAAACTTTTTATGAACTTTTTTACAAGTTTTCGAAGTTTTATTATTTTTTCGGATATTTTTTACACACAGATAATAAAGTGCCAACCTAATTAAAAAGTGTATTTGGGTGACTTTAACCAATTAATTCGGTTTGTATAACCATATTCAAATGATATTTCTAATTATTGTGTATTAACCGAATTTTGTTGTAAAAACCAATATTCAACCAACCAATTTTGGTCGTTCTAACTGAATTTCAGTTGGCAAATGGCAAAATTTTTCTCTCTGTGTATAAAAACATGACTTGAGAACCTAGTTAGGTATCTATATTGAATCTTCACGACGGGCTAAATTGATAAAGTGCAAAAAAAATTTTTTTTTGTTTATTCCTAGCGGGTACAGCAGCAGTTTCTTCCAAACACATTTCGCTTTGTGACACCTAAAGCGAGTATCAATTCCGCCAAAACGTACATTCAATAAAAGATTAAAAATCAAAAATTTATGAAGCAAACAAAATTTTCAAAACCTCGAGAAGCATCCTTTTATAAAATTTTTAATTTTACGAATTTAAAAGTATTTAAAAGTATTTAATATGATTTCCTGCACATGCATAACCCTAAACCCAATTAAATATCATAAAACCGGCAAAATAAATTTGTGGTTCCCAAAAAAAAAACCCCAAGTTTCTTTTTTAAGTTTAATATATGACAAACCATTTTTTGAGTGCATTTTTATATTTTTTGGTGGTGTAATATATATTTTGAAATGTAATACAGTGATATAAATTGAAGTAACTTTAATTAAATCCAAGCAAAAACTGTAATTTTAATATTTTTAATTTAATTTCAACTTAAAACCGCCATATATAAATTACGCCGTTAAACGCGTATGGATTTAGCATAAATTAGTACATACACAAAAGGTTATTCATGCATACAAGATAAAAATTTAAAATATTTTGCATCAAAGTGTAACTTTTTAAAATTTTCTTATATATGTATAGTTAAAATATCCATCGATAAGTTCAAAAGTTATGTCCAATTATGCTAAACAAGACATAAGACTCTTTCACTAATTATCGCAAACAAAGCGTATGAGTGATGCGTCTAATGATAGAATGCAACACTCATACGCTTTGTTGAACATAACTTTTTATGGTCAGTGTGGGAATATTTGTTTGTGGAAATATGGGCTTTTACCAGAAAATATATAAAATATCCTTTTCAGGACGATTTCTTTTTTTGACGATTTAAACTATTTTGTTTTTCTTGTTGTCTTTTTTTGATAGAAAATGTTTGTATATTTCAATTTTTTTTTACTAAAAATAAAATGTATTTAAGAATTTAAAAAAATATACAGTCCTATTTGAGTGTACATACAAGCAAAGAATAAAGTCATTAAGATCACTGATATGTTGTTGTTTTTAATAACAATCTTACATTTATTAAAATTGAAAGTTATAGACATTTGGGATTAACAGTTTTACAACATACAAGTATTTTTTGCTGATATACAAGTATTATAGCTAAAAGCCCCTCATGGAACATGTTTAATAAAAAAAAAAAAACATTTCACAAAATGTAGAATTTTTTGAGGCAAAATATCTTCTTGTAATAAAATTTATAAAATATAGGCATTCTCAAGATAAAATTTTATTAATATTTTGGTTATAAAAGTAATAGAAATTTACTTACTCTTCTATTAATACTTAAAATTTATAAAGTTTACATTTTTTTGTAACATTTTGTTGCCTATATTATACATTATCAATAGAAAATCTTTGAAAAGCAACAAACTTCGCTTACCATAATTAATTAATAATAAATTTAAAACTCTACTTTATAACCCAAAATGCAAATTTATGAATATGACAATTCAATTGCAGCTTAATAAAGAAAACCAGCTATACTTCAAAAAAATTTATGGATATATTTCAAAGTTAAGACGTTTCTATGTTGTTATGGAATTTGACTGTGGATTATCTTAAAATATATCTTGTTCTCTCAGAAAAGATCTAGGCTCTAATGTGAATTGTGTTAACCAGATTTTCATTAGTTTTATAAAATGTATGAAGCTTTTCATTAATTTTGAGAAACTTTTCTTTCATTTTGTGAATAAAAGTTTCATTAGTTTACTGAAAATTTTCATTATTTTTCGTCCACTAAAACTTTATCTGTGTAGTTTAAAAATTCGTTGTGAATTACTCCATCTTTAATGAAAAGTATTAAGGTGTGCTTTTATTATGCAAAATGTGTTTAAAACATCTTAATAGTCACATTTGTTGTTTACTGGGTTACGTTAACACCACAAATGTAAGTGCTGCTATAGCCTAAATTTTATGTACTCAACATAAAAATATGTGTTTGTGTTGAAACAAGTTGCCAATGCAAATTGCTAATCAAAACAGGACGCAGGTGGTTTTAAAAGAAAATTCTAAATTGGAAAACTTTTATTTTTTTTTACTCCTAAAAAAAAAGTTTACAAGTTTGGTTATTTTTTATGATTTTTTAATTAACAGTTTTATGCGAAATTGTTTTAACAAAAAAGTTTAAGTTAAATAAGCGTTTTAGTTTTTATTTTATGAAGTAAAGATAACAAACCAAACTAAAAACGGATTTTAAATTAGTTCTGTCATAAATTAAATCATAAAAATAAAACAAAATAATACTACGTTTCACGCGTATTGAAATAAAACATATTTTGTACATGTTTTCTCACCAAAACTTATGGTTTGAGCAAAACATGTATAAAGAAAATGTAATATAGAAGTTAATATATGATCATATATATTTTTTATATGATCATATATGGTCATTCATATTCGTATATACTAGAAAAACTAACTTACATATGCATATATGGACGAATATACTCACAAAGTATGTTCATATATTATTTTATATGGTCATACATATACGTTCATACATTATATATTTTTGTAATTTTTTTTTAGAAAATTTACGGTTTACCTGATAAATGATTTTTGGCTAAATTTAAAATTTGTTTTAATATTTTTGCTGACATTATTCAAAATGATACTTATTTCAAATATTTAACCTAGAAGAAGTTCAAGGCATATTAATAAAATAAACTGTTTGACCTTATTCTAATGATCAGGACTGTATGTTTACCACTGTTTATATGTTTACAAACTAGTCTGTTCGATAATTCCGTCACTTTTGTCACACTTTAGTATTTGGCATGTTTTGCCTATTCTGCCGAAACCCGAATAATAACAAATAATACAATTAATGGATAATTGAGTAAAAATCTATTTGTTTTTTCTTCTAAAATAATGTTAATTTAATGAAATGTTTGATTTTTTGTTGTATTTGTCAAAATAACATCTTGTTTACTTCCCCTTTACATCTTGTTTTTAAACAAACAAAAGAAAACAAGTGTAAAAATAAAAAGGAGAATAAATATATATATCTACCAAAGGTAGAGCTTGCACATAACAAACAAGTTTTCAATTTATTTTTGATCAATGGTAATAATCTTTAACTTTAGCTCATATATTAGTTCTCATTTAGTGCGAAAACTAGGTTATATGAATGTTTGATGTTTTGCATGTGATTGTCACTTGTTTCAAAACGTGTTCTGATGATGGGAACCTAGAAAATTCCCGAAATAGATCTTGCTGAAAGTGGTCAATTAATAAATTTGAAAACAAAAACTCGATAGATTATTTGTTAGGTTAATATCCTAAGAAAGAAATATAGAGTATGAATAATAATTTGAATAATTTTCATATTTATTAAAATAACATTATGTTCACAATATGTGTGAGCCAAGAATTTTAAAAAGGCCTCTTGAATATTTAATGCCATCATTTTATTTGTTTGTATTGTATTTTACAAGCATCATCTATATAAACCTTTATATAAGTAATGTTTTGTTTTCATTGGAAATTTACTCTCTCTCAGTTTTTTTTTTTTTTTGCCCTCAAATGTGTAATGAGGTTGTAATATTTTATTTTAAAAAAGATCGAATTTATTGTAATTCTGTTCTAAAAATATTGTTTCTATTTCTAAAAATATTAATATCCCGCAAAAATTCTATTTCCAGTTTAAACCTCAAATGTCCGCCTTAGGCACTTTTAATTATATCGATAAAAAAATACATAATTTTTCGTGTAAAATTAAAATAGTCAGTCGAAATTTCGTAAAATTAAACAAAAATATTTTTGGCTAGTACAATGGTAATTTGTAATTACCCATCTGTTATTTTGAATTTTAGTTTTTAAAGAATTTGTATATGAAAAACTAAAATTTTCTTTTAAAAATTTAATTGTAAAAATCAATTATTAGTTGCACCAACCGATTTCAATCGTAGTACAAGAATTTTCGTTGGAAATTGTTAACATGTTCTCTGTGTGTAGTAATAAAATGTACGTATTTTAACAAAATGTATTGAACATTTTTAAACAAAATTGATCGAATTTATGTATATTTTTGTCAAATTTCTTACAAGCGCATATCTTCATAACTTCTGAAGTAATGCTTTTCAACATCGATTTTCTGTCACAATGTCAATCACATTCAGTAATTGCCTACACAGAGAGAATTTAAGTGAACAAAAAATAATTAAATTTTTTATTAATCTAATGAAACTTTTCTTAAGAAATAGAGCGAACAATTTTTTTAATTTTTTTTATGAAACTCGTTTAAAGATGAAACTTATTCATTGACTAAATGAAACTTTTAATTAATAAAATGATATTATTCATAAAATGTTATGAAAACTTGCATATATTCAATGAATAGTTTCAGTGTAACTTCATTCCTTCTATAATATCATGCAGATAATTCCTTTGGTGTATTTTCTAAATTGTCACATCCGTCTATGAGGCAAGCCCAACTCCAGGCGGGGTATTTTAAATTGGCCATAAATCCGCTATGTCGATAGAAAACCAAATTTACAAAATGATTTGTCAAGTAATTTTTTGTATGCAGCGCTCACAATTTTCTAAAATGTGAAAAACACATTTATGTTGATTAGAAACCGTTTATAGCAAACACGAAGATTAATTGAATATTAAACTTTTAAAAAAATGTCTTACTTTGGTCCATGGACATACATGATTCCAATAGGATACCTCAAAAGGACATCGTATTAACTTAAAAATGTAGGGAAGTATTTTTCTGAAAGTTGTCAGGAAAATTGTATTCAGTTGTAGTAGTAGAATCAATATATGTTGAAGTTAATGTTCGTTTTCGCCCAATTTCGTGTTTTTCGAAAAATAAAAGCACAAAAAGTGAAATTTTTAGATTGTAGTTTTATCTTGGTAAGAGGAATATTTTATGCCTAAATTTATTAATTTTAATGGAATAGTTATTGAGATTAGCTCTAAACATATTTTGGAGCTAGAAAATATTGTTTATTTTTCGTGACAAACACTTGGTATAAATTTCATTTATACCAAGTGTTTGTTAGAGGGTTAAGGTTTAAGTGTTGTATAATGCGCCATATCAGTTTAATACAAACCAACTAACCACTGCCATTGTTTATTTTTTCCTTTATTTTTGTTTAAATTGAATAAAATAAGTAACAAGAAAAAAAAAATTAAGTTTGTGATTAATTTTATGCCATTTTAAATCATTCAAATTACATACATAGTATATACAAACTGTCGCTTGCGGTCACAATATGTATAGTATGGTAATATAGTAGATGGTTGTGGTTTGGTTAAAAAGTTTCCATGAATATATTTTTATTTATGGATGGACGACGGATCAGGTGGAAAATCAACCAAAAAGATATTACTCTACCTATAAACAAACACAGGAGTGTATGGATATTTGTTAATATGGAAATATTTACAGTTAATTGTAAATAAAAGCAGCTGGATTGTAATTTTTGTGTTAAAAAGTCTTAATAAATCAAAATTTTTTGAAAATATTATTTCAATCTCTTCTTCAAAAAAAAGGTGATACAATTTTTTTATTTTTGCCTGCATTTGTTAGACATTGTTAGTGTTAGCAGAAAAATCAGTTCAAATTATTTGATATTATAAAATCGATTTTTTGTTCTAAAATATGGGAGTACGAGGGCGGTCCCAAAATTAGACAACCTAACAAAGAAAACAAAACATATTTGGTAAAATGTTTTTTTATTTCTCAACATAATCTCCCTTTTAGATAAAGACACTTTTCCCAGCGATATTCAATAGCTTCGATACCCTGTTTATGGTAAGAACTGTCTAGCTCCTTAAAATAGCCACCAACAGCAGACTAAACCTCTTCATTGTTGTTAGCAAATCTTTTACCACCGAGCCATTTTTCAAGTTTGGAAATAGAAAATAATCCGAGGGAGCTAAATCTGGCGAATAAAATGCGTGATGAAGCAATTCGAAACATCTTCACGACGCTGTTTTTGTTATATTTTGAGCAAACGCGGCAACCATCTTGCGCACAGCTCTCTTATGTCCAAATTTTTAGGATCGCCCTTGTAACTAAGACAAGAAATTTCTTGCAACTAAAAAGGGAAAATAGGCGCTTATAAAATGCATCTAAAAATATGCACTAAAAACATGAAAAATATGCACTTTATGCGAATTTCAAAGCTTAAAACCATAAAAAATATAGAAATAAATCTACCTCTTCAATAGGAACAAAATCTTACTCTTTTCTTAGGCTTAGCAAAATTTTAAAATGCAAATAGGATTTTTATTAAATCAAAATATGAAAATGATTTTGGTATCTACCTCTTTAATAGGAACAAAAACTTACGCTTTTCTTCGGTTTATCAAGATTTTAAATTTTAAAAAGGATTTTTATTAAATCAAAATATAAAGGTATATCCAAATTTTATATTGTTAACAAATTAAAAACAAATACTTGAAATAAATGGAAAATAGGAGCAAAAATGCATTAAAAAGCACGAAATGTGCATAAAAAATAAAAATATGCAAAAATATACACTTTTGCCAAAATATGCAACTACAAATCGATGTCATTTTGTTTTAAATTTAATGATTCGGATGAATATTTAGTCTATATCAGTTTTAGATTACATAGCGCTACAAAATTGTCCCTAAAATTGAAAACAAGAGTATCGATCATTGATCATAAATATTTTAACCCCGCAGATTTATATGGCGTACCCAGTTTTTTTCACTTATACGCCAGATTTAAAAAATAAGATATTTTCTTTTAATTTTTTATGTTAATACTGCAAGTTTAAAAAAAGCAACATTACAAATTTACACAACTATTTGTAGTGTTTCACTTAACCAAAATTTACTGTACTTATACCCAAACAAAAACAATACGTCCCTGTTATATTGTTGATTTATTTGTGTATGTGAAGTAAATACAAGTAAAGTACATTGTAGGTGCCTGGGTATATGTAACAGCCATACTCACACGTATGTATGTAGCTATAAAGGTCTTCAATGTATGCATTTGTTTATTAATTATTTACTTTTTTTGGAGAAAAAAAGCGCTGGATTAATTGTTAAATACCCTTAAAACAGACGAAAGTTGTTGAAATCATTTAATATCAAGTCAAATGAAATATGCGTATTTTTTATCTGTTTATTCACGTACCTTTATTTTTATATGCAGCACATATTAAAATACACATACAATTAGACTTTGCTAGATATATGTGTGTGTCATAAATAATTTTTTTCAAAATACATATTTCATTACCAACTTTCCGACACTACACAAATTTTTCAACATTCTACATGTTTAATAGACCACCCATTTGTGCGAAAGTTTTGTTTTTGCCGCTCCCAGCGGATTTTCCGTTACATTGGGGATAAAAAATAATTTCCGTGCAAAAATTCTACCTCACGGATGGTAAAAGGCCAGTCAGAATCGTCTTTTACCCGTAAAAATGGATTAAAATTAGTTCAAATCTTCTTTTGCGGTATAAAGTGATATATAAGCATTTTTATGCAATATAAAATGATAAACATTTTTCTTATAAGTATTTTTTTACCTATTCATGACAGTTCATGATGTTGTAAGCGGTGAATGTCAAAATTTGTGTCATAGCTCTTATTCAAACGGCTCCTGTATATTAATTTATAAATTTATTTCAGTTTCCGTTTCGCCAAATTATATGGTAATCATGTACATTGTGGTAACACCTTACAAAACACATTCCTATGGGGAATGAGGAGTCAATTGACATAAAAGTGACTGGTTAAAGAAGGACTTATCACAGGACTGGTATAATTTAATACTGAAGTGGGTTAAGCAGTGTCAATTGTCCTAAAATTATCAATCCAGTGACTGATAAAGGGAGGACATACCACTTAACCAGAATGCTTATTAACCCTTAAACCACTAAGACCGTCTACAGACGGTCATCACTTAAATCCAATTACAGGAAATTTAAAATATCCCAGTGGTTTACAAGAAAAAGCCAGTTGGCCAGAATTTTACCCATTGTGAGCTGTTTAGTTTTCGTTTATTTTTATGCCTATCTTTATGCCCATCTTTGGTTAGTCCTGTGGCATGCCACTATGTGGTTTAAAGCAGGACAAATAACCCCCTCCTATGACAAGCCCATGTTAAAGTTGGCAGTTGTTTACATAGGGTAGGGTTTAGCAGAGGACCGGTCTCTGGCACGAAGGGACCGATCCTGTGGCACACGCAGGACCGGTCCCATTCCCCATAGGGATATTAACTCCAGTATAAATGTAATAAGTTTTTTTTTTTTATTTAATTTTTTTATATTGGATATCAAATTAAAATTTAAAAATGTTTCAATAAAATTTTGAACATGAAATTTGGTATAAGTTTTGGGTGGAAAATAATCTTTTTGTAATAAGGAGGTAAAGTGTTACTTTTCTATTACAAACCCTATTATTTTAACAAGAGCATGTCCATCGGGTACTTACTTCAGTAACATGTTACTCCTCTCTTACAGATGATCAGTTGTCAATTTTTTTATTTAAAGTTTTAATTTTTAAATCGAATATTATTTTAAAATTGTCAAATTTGTAGTAAAAATTTATTTATATTTAATTTTGTATAGAAACAAACTATTTATACCATAAACACATTTAAATATGTTAATTGGTATTACTAATGGGCAGTTAGTAATACCAAACGTAGCTAAGTAAAGCAAGAGAAAGGAGTTTAACTTATTACCAGGTAACATGTTCCGTAATATCAACCTATTACCGAGGTTTTGCTGGGCAGTTTTAATAATTCAATAACATTTATATGTAGTATTTCGCGGCAGACTTATCAAAATCCAAATTTCAGTTTATTATATTTTGGGCACATCAAGTGTGGGCGTGTCTAATTGATTCGACATTTTAATCGATTAAATTATTATTCGGGTTCTAAAATTTACTAGATAATCGAAAAAAAATTAAAAACAATTGCACAACAGTACAACTTTCAACGTCAGTAGGTAATAGGGTTAGCAGGCAACACTACTAAAATACCGTTATCCATAAAAAACACTTTAAATTGTCTGTCATTGCTTCTAAAATGTCGTAACAAAAATGCCGTTATCCACAAAAAACCGTAAACTGAAATGCCATTATCCTTAAAAAAACCTATAAAAAAAAATTAAATATCGATACTCTTAAAATATTGCTCCGAAAAAATACCGTTACCAAAAAACTGAAATACCCTTATCCTTAAAACACCGATGCAAAACAAACAAATTAGTAAATTAAATTTATTAGAAATATGATTTCTTTGAATGATTTGTTGACCAGTTAATAAAAAAAAAAAAATTCGAAACTTATCAAAAAGTAACATTATAACAATTTGTCGACTAACAACAAACCTCATTTGTCAACTAAGGTCGAGTTTTTACGATGTAGATTATCTTTAAGCTTAGATTAACGAAGTTTTTTAAATAGAATACAGCTTCTGAAATTTGGTTTATTTTCTTTTATTATTATAAAGACATAAATTCTAAACAATATGAAGTTTTTCCGATAAAATGCATTAGAAAATTAATAAACTTGGAAATTTGAGACAAAATTCGTTACTGGTTTAACTAAACCAAGTTTAACTGACATCCAAAAAAACTCCGCCTATATGTATGTAAAATACTTAAGAACCACTTGCAACTAAAAAAGCAGAAAACTATAAATAACGGTATTGTAAGGACGACGGTTTTTCGATTAATTCGGTAACGGTATTTGTAGGGCAACAATAGAAAGTTAAAAGAGTTTTTATTTAATGACAGTATTTCAACAGTATTGGCCGCCAACCCTGTTTCAAACTTAAAAATTGTTATCATTTTAATTTTTTTTCACTTAACCAGTAAAGTTTAATGTCCGAATAAATATGTAATCGATTTAAATACCGAGAAAGTTTGACACGGTCATGTAAATTGAAATTTGAAATTGGGATTTTGGTAAGTGTGCCATGCAATAAACCATATATTTTTAAAATGTTATTTTATTATTAAAACTACTTGTTAAACCATACAATTTGGCGAAACCTAATCTGAAATAAATTTATTAATTAATATTCCTGCCGTTTGAAAAAAAACTATGCCACAAATTTTGACTTTTCACCGCTTACAACATCATGATGCGTCATTGATAGGTAAAAATGCTTATGAGAATAATAGCACTTATATTGCACTTTTCGCCAAACAAGACTTAAAGTGATTTTTGCCCATTTTTAGGGGTAAAAGTCGATTCTGACTGACCTGTTTGCATCCGAGAAAAAACATTTTTGCACGAAAATAATTTTTGAAAATGAGCGGGGAGCGGTAAAAATAAAACGTTTTTACATTCCATGTTCTTTATAGATGCTCTATTGTTTACATAAGTACCAACATTTTCTTATTATAAACTAAAATATTAAATTAATGAAATTTTTTAATTGCTATTGCAATTAAAAAATACTCGAAATATAATATCTTCATTATATTTTTTTTAATTTGTAAGTTAAAGTGAAATTTTCATATCTTTTATAAAGTTTCCTTCTATTTTTATCCATTGAAAAGTTATTCTCATTGAAAAGTGGTTTTTTTATTTTTTAATTAATAAGGATATAATAAAATTGCACATAAAACACTTTATGGTAAATAAATATCTCCATACGTACACGGAGAGAATTTTGCTACAAATTTTTCAGCAAATAATTTAACTTTGAAGTATTTTTTTTAACCTTTTTTACATTTTTGTATTGAAAAATATAATTTTGGGGGGGGGGGAGGGGAGGGGGGAATTTCCCAACAACATTTTTTAATTATTCAAAACTAGAAAGCTTTTATTAAGATGCAGAAGAATAGAATATCAGAATTAGTTTGTACACCACTGCGTATGATTATTTCAATGTCCCAAATAAAAATAATATAAGTGTACCCCTAAAGGTGTCCAAAAAAATTAAAGTGATTTCTAAAGTCAAGCCATGGGCTAGTTTGGTCCCTTTGTATGTAAAAACATTTAATATGAAGGCGGAAATCGATTGAAAATTGAAAGTGTGTTTTGTATCGGGGAAAAATGGCTTTTTTTGGGTTTTTTCAAAAAATTGTTAATATTGAAGCAGTTTTTATTCCATATTATAAATTAATCGAGATGAAGACAAAAAAGTGTTTTCAAAAAGATATAATAATCCAAAATCGGTTGAGAATTACCCGAGTAAAAAAAATACCCCAGACCACTAATGTGCCAAATACCACCAAACACTTTTTTGTCTTCATATCGATTAATTTATAATATGGAATAAAAACTGCTTCAATATTAACAATTTTTTGAAAAAACGAAAAAAAGCCATTTTTCCCCCATACAAAACACACTTTCAATTTTCAATCGATTTCCGCCTCGTGTTTTCTTTATACAATCGGCACCAAACTTCATATTAAATGTTTTTACATACAAAGCAACCAAACTAGCCAATGGCTTGACTTTAGAACTCATTTTGAAAAACGGCCATACAAAGTTGAACACCTCTAGTGTCCCCCACACACTTTTTTTAAATTGTTCTGATAACTTCAACTGCTTCCAAAGATTCCGATTTTTTGTGCATTGGCAAAAAGACAAATCTGACCAATTATTTAGAGTAACAAAAAAATAAATAAAGTGCAGTTCATGAGAAAATCGCGAAATGTGCCTGAAATTTTTATGGCAGCATATCGAAAAAGGACAACCTATGAGTTCATCTTTTAGTATAATACGCAAATAGGTTAAAAAATTATGTGTACCAAAATAAAGCCAAAAAAGTTCATATATGTGAAAGTTGTTGGAACAAATACTTTCATTACAGTGAACGTCTAAAGAATATTTTCCAATTTTATTTTAAAATTCATAATATTCACAAATATTTGGGACCAGTGGTCGGTGCTCTTGTTTTTTTTTTTAGTTACGCAGTGTAATTTAATAGAACAGTAACGAGAAAAAAACTGTAGTCTCTAAGTTAGCTCATTTAAGGAAAGAATACGACTATTCTATTCATAAAAAACACAATTGTTTAACAAATTCATAATTTAGTTAAATCTTCAACAAACAATCTTTATACATAATCAAGCCATTTTAAATGGCACATAGTACACTAAGAGAATTATCTGCATAATAGCAATGAATTTTGGCATTAAATCTAGGAAGTGTCACTGGAATTCGTCTATTAAAACTTTTCATTAAATTAATGCAGTTTTTCATAAAATGTTATGAAACATTTAATTTTAGTTATTCAAAATTTCATACGTCTAATGAAAAAGTTTCATTAAAAAAAATTGTTCCATAAAAATTATAAAGCTTTTTCATAAAGTTTAAGAAATTTTTCACTCACTTTGTAAAGAAAACTTCATCAGTTTAGTGAAAAATTTTATTAAAATTCATCCAAGAAAATTCTCTCTGTGTAGTCAAAGAAAAGTGCCAGTAAACTTACATACTGGAATAAAATGAATAGTCGTAGTAATAGTTGAAAGGAGTGACTAAACAGAATTAAAGAAACTTTTATAATATACTTAAGAAGACGCCTCTAGCTATATATGGTGGGGGCTTGCTGATGATGCTTGACGATTTAACAAGCATGGCCTATATACTTTGATTACTCCACGTTGTCCACACTAGACATTTATTAACTTTGATATTTTGTCAGCAAACTTCAAACTCAATCACAGAGAGAATTATATTAAGTGTGGTCCACACATTACTGTTAGTATTATATCTGATATCAAAAGAGAGGTGTTATGATAAATCTCTAAACAACAATATCATGAGCTGTCAAAATATACATACACGTACATAAAATATTGTAAACAAAAAAAGAACTCATGGGTTTACTTGAATAAACGTCACTACATTGCTAGGTCTGTCAAAAAAACAGAGTAGTATTTGGAAGATGACAAAGCCAATTGTGACAATTTTTTGTTGTTGTTTTTGTTTTTTCTTTGATATTTTAAATTTTGAATCTCGCTCCTAGACGAGGACAAGAAATTCTCATTGAGTTTGTGATTTAACATAACAAATATCTCTAGAAATTCTAATAACAAAGTCCCCTGAAGATTTCCTTAGGCAGGAATGAAATCCGGATAGGGACACGCCTACATCAGATTGCTTTTCACAATTTGTTAAATAAGTTTTGGGACTTTAGCACATTTAATTACTATAAAAAAATTAATAAAAGTTAAACGCCTAAACATAAAAAATTAAAAAAGAAAACGTTTACAAAACATTGTTTAATTAATTTAAATCAATTTAAAGTTATTTTTGAATCGCATAGTTGAAAATGGAAAGAATAAACGGACGTTTTTACTCAACGGGAGATAGAATATTATAAGAAGACATGATATAAATATGAATATGTGTTCTCCACCCTAAACATTAATATAAACAAAGATAATTTAATTCCGTTATTCTGCTCGTGTGCTCGCACATATTATATCCAAGTTAATATCTAATGTGGACATCGTGTTAAGAGATAAATGTCAGTTTTATATTTGTTTTTTCTTTTTTCTACATCCTTAATAATATTTTCATGCAACTTTCATTAGCAGTTTTGTTTGTAACTGCTTGCAATTTGTTATAACTCATATAGCCAGTTGACATTTGCGTCGTCATTGACCTAACTTTGTAAGTTAAGTTGAATACGTACGTAATTGAACATAAAACTATGTTTAACAACGACACAAGTAGTTGCTGTTCGTGTTAGGCCATTGTTTCTCTTCTTTCTTTCTTTAGCCCTTCCTCGAAAATTACATGTTGCATTATATTTTAATACACATAAATAAATTCTAAACTTAACAACTTTAACTGCTTTTTAACAGCCCGTAGTTGTATTGTAATTGGCTGTTTTGTAGTGGTGACATTTTGTCAGCAAATTTTCTACTTTATGTTCGAAAAAGTGTACATTAAAATGCATTTACTTATTATTTATACATGCATACATTTATTTTTAATAATTTATTTAGGTGCATGTGTAAAGTAGTTTTTGTAGAAAACAAATTTATAAAATAAATGCAAAAATCTTGTTTGCATGTCATTTTAACACGTCATAAAATATGATGTGACATTAACAGGAAAACAATTCTTTACTCGTATTTTGATTGGCAAGAAACAGAAAATGTTTTTCTTTTCTTTCTTTTTTTTTGGTAACTTTAGCATGCATGCTCGGAAATGTGTAAATTTTATATGAAATATTTAAAATTAATTGAAATTTAAGTCAAGTTAGCAAAAGACCGAGGGTTGTTTTTTAAATTTATACAGGAAAAATTTTTAAAAAAAAGTTTCTATTAAAAAATAGCTTGAATTAATTGCTATTTTAATTGCTTTTACAAAGATCATGAAAGTTATAGTATTTTTTACATAATACTCTAAAACTAAGTGTCTGGCGAAAAAATATGACATACTATTTTATACACCAGAAGCTACCATGAAACTGTGCTATTTAATAGCAATTTGAATGGTAAATTTAGAAGTAATTTCACATTTTCACTTATTTCTTTTAAACTGCAGTACTGATTTTGCACGTTTTCAATACCAAACTTTTCGGGAAGATATACATCATCGCCATTTCAGTAGACAGACATTGATAATCGCTAAAACTAAATAAGTATCAAGAATATTATATGAGGAATATTATTTAAAAAATGTTCGTCACTTCGAAGCTAAATATTAAAAAAAAAATGTTTGTTTGATATGAATAACCTTTTTTTGTATGCTATATCCATTCGCGTTAATTATTTACCTTCAACAGCACAAAAAGCATGGAGGTTTAAAGTTTAAATTAAACTTAAAATATTAAAACTACTAACTTCTGAAAATTTTGTTTAATCCATAAAATTTAAAGTCCTAAAAATTTGTTGATGGCTTTTCAATTGAAGTATTAGCTCATTAAAATCTTTTATTGAATGTACGTTTTGATACAGCGCTTTAATTGTCACAAAGCAAAATGTAGTTTCGCTGTAGACGATAGAAATTAAAAAAAAATATTTTTTCGTCCATCGTGAAGATTCCCAAATCATGTAGGAAAAGATCGCAAAATTTTTGCGTTTAAAAGTTTTAAAATACCTTTTTGACTAAAAAACTCAGTGCACGCAATACGCTAGCCATTTAATTATAAAATTACACTGTTTTTAAATACTGTTCTCGAAACTCAATGCCATTAAACGGCATTAAAACCCTATGAAAAAAACTGAGGAAGTTTAAAAATTTTAAAATTTTTGTTTCACTTGTAAATCACCATACAACTTTTCAAATAGAAAACACTAATTGTTAATAAATGTAATAGAGAAGATGAAACAAATCTTGTGTAAATCAGCGGTAGAGGGAGTCCCGCACTTTCGGCCTCAGCGACTTGGTCATCTTCAGCCTCATTCTAATAAACCACACACAAGTTTTATTTTTAATTTATTTTTAGACTCATTATTTTTGTTCATACTATTAAGCATGTATTTTTTAATTTTTCGTTAGGTTTTTAGTAATGATATGTCATTATTATGAATACAAATCTGTCAAAAACCTGTTAAAACTGACTTTAGAAACTGACTTTAGATACTTCTTATTTCTAAAGGTTTTTTTGAATTGAGAGAAACGATGGACAGAGTTGGGTAGACTATACTTAAAAACAAGGATATGCTATGTTTCACGTTGAAAGTCTTCACATAAATAAATGATGGCCATTTAAAAGTGTTTTAAATTACAACAACAAAGTTTAAATTGTTACACAAAATGAAGAGTTGTTGTTGCACAATAATCAAAATATAATATTGGTAATTTTTTCCCAAGACTTATGTGTTTTTTTAAATTGAAATTTGTTATATGGAAGTGTCCTTATTATTTTTCACATTACTGTATATTGTTTAAAAATGTCTTAAAAAAAATAATGTGTTCTTTATTTACAAAATAATAATTATTTTTTGTTTTTATTTTCCATAAAATATTTGAATAACTAAAAATGATTTGTTGGAAATTTCGATATTCTAGCTTTGTTAGTTTAGGAGATACCAAACGCTTCTTTTTTCAGAGATAAAGGCTGATAAAAAATATCAGACTTTGTTAACAAATATTGCGACTATATTACAATGATGAAAAGTTTATTTAGACAACGATTACTAATTTTTAATTACAAGACCATGTTTATTAGGGGTACATTGTACAATTTTCCTAAATCGAAGCCACTGAATAATAAATGATACAATTAAAGTGGAAACTATCAAATGACTTATGATCGTTGTTTTTATTATCCCAAAGTATGAAATATATAATATAAATTTCATTTAAATCTTATTTTTACTTCATCACTATTTTTTTTAATTTTTCAGACTATTTTAAGAGTTTAGTACAAATAAGAAATTGCGAATATTTAATATCGGAGTCTGACAATCAAAAACTATAAATGATAGGATCAATTCAAAAACGACACAGAAAAATAATAGTTTTTGAGGGAATGAAAAATATTATTTTATATGAGTAATTTTTATTTTGCGTGAACACCCAGCAACATTTCAGTAATGGACTCTCATTACTAATACCTAAATAATAAGACGTACACACAGAGAAAAAAGTGCCAACCGAATTAAAAAGTGTGTTTTAATGATAACAACTAATTAATTCAGCTAGTACAACGATATTTATGTTAGATTCCAGTTCAATTAACCGAACTTTGTTGTGAAACCCGAATTTTCAGTCGTAACAATAAAATTTGAGTCGTAGTGACCGAATTTCAGTTGGCGAATAGCTAAATTTGTCTATGTGTGTAGCAATTGGGCGTACTCCAAGTTTTGTTCGAAGAGGTCTTTTTTATAAATAGTATTCATTATACGCAGCATGAAAAAACGCACAAAATTTGTACTCATGCTTACCCGATGCATTACAAAAATTAAGACTGATTTTTAAGAAAATTTTTCAGAACATTGCGTTTTTAACAATAAAGTGTGTAAATTTAATATATTGAGGCTAGAAAAAAAACAGTTAAGGAAAACCCGGTTATTCGACAACAAAAAACCGGTTTATTCGATATTCAAAAATGTAACTTTTCAGAAAAACACGAAACCGGCAACACACAAAAAACCGACTCGATCACCCTAATTATGTATACAATATGGCGCCCAACTTCTGGGATAGTAAGTATATATTGCGATTTGATTGCTTATATAACTTATCAAACAGACTTCGTATAAAAATGTGTTTTCTTTTTCATTTTTTTTTTTTTCAATAAATGTTTGCATCATTTTTATATTTCAGTTAACATGAAGTGTAAAAATGCATATCGTTTTTGTCACAACCTGATGGCTAGCATAAACAAATGTGTGGTTACAAGGTAACACAATACAATATCCAGATTGTATGAAATTCCAACATAAATACTTTAAATATGTTCGTGTACGTGTGCATGTACATTATTTACGTGGCTACAAGATAAATGAGAACACTTTGCTAAGAAACGTGTATTGTTACGAATTATCACTACCACATCTAAACAACAACTGCAACGTCTACTAAACTTCCACAACTACCATAATTCTAGCCAAGCTTGGCAGTATATATATATATATATTAGGGCGGATCGATTTAAAAATCGCTCAACGTACAAGGAAACCCGTATTCTAGGGATCAAAATAAGAAACTTTGCCGAATGAACCATACCTCTAAAACGAATTCTGATGTCCGGACTTTTGACCCGTACACTCAGGGAACTTCTGCTTTAAAAATATGTAGTTGTTTGGGTTGTAATACAGTTTCTTTAATTTAAAAAAATAACAAAAAAATAAATGTTTGTTTATTTTTTACTACCATGTGGTTCATTTTTACTACAATTGTTAGTCATTTTTTGAACATTAAAAAACAAATGACAATGTAAGTTGAATTTACTGAAATGTAAGTCGTCCTTTCTTTAAGTGAAATTTGACTTGTTTTCAACTACAATGGCAGTGGTATTTACCTACATAGTATTCTAAGTGTAGGGTCAAATTTTGAAAAATCCCACTTTGACCCATTTAGAGTGCCCCAATCGAATCCAACCCAATCGAATATAATTTATACAGTCATCTGCTAGAACGTCTTCCGGAGAAGAAATAGAGACCCTAATCTTCCTTCTTTCTGAAATATCTCTATCCCGAGATTTGTACATTTTGCTATAAAAACAAGGCTAAAAAGGAAATCTTTCAACTTAAATTTTAACCCCTTAACGGTCACCTAGAATGATGATTTATACATTAATCTGCGCGTCTCCCGGAGAAGAAGTAGCTCCCATAATCTTGGAGAGATTCCTCCTAATTTCTGAAATATCAAAGTGGGATTTTTCAAAATTTGACCCTACGGGTCAAAAGTCGAGACATCAGAATTCCTTCGGCAAAGTTTCTTAAAATGATACCTAGAATACGATTTTCCTTGTACGTTGGTCGATTTTTTTGCCTCCCTACAAATCGACACGACCTAATATATATATATATTGTCATTTATGTAACAAAATAAAATCCTGGAATTTTAAAAGATTTGTACAGGGTGTGCCAACTTCGACTGACTGATTTGAAATGCTTAAACTTTTTTATTTTTAAAATGATTTTGGTTTGTGGGGTTTCTTGAAGTGACGGGTTTGTGGGGTTTCTTGAAGTGACTTGAAGTGACGTCAACAAACCACAAAACATTCAGCAACTTAAGCAGAATCTTCTCACAGAAATTGCAGAATTGGAGACAGACAGACAGAAACATTGCGCAAAGTAATGCAAAACGTCTTGAAAAGAGCTATTATATGCCAACAGCAAAATGATAGCCATTTAACGGATGTAATTTATTATAAGTAATACTTTCATTTAAAAAAATAATTAAATAAAAAACTGTAAAAATAAAAAAGTTATAAGCATTTAAAATCAGTCAGTCGAAGTTGGCCCGCCCGGTGTATTATTGTTGCAGTTGCTATTTAGCTTGACATAACCTTGATAGAACATCATAACCATTTGAACTTTTATTGTTTTAACAACATTGTTGTGTAAATAAAAGATCAAAGTATTTTTTTTTTTTTAACTATGTTCTTTTTCCATAATCCTCTTTGCTGTTTGCTGTAAAAACCAAAAAATGTTTAATCCGCTCAAACTTTTTTGTCTGAGCTTAATGATGTCGAAGCCGTAGCATATTGCATTCATTTCTATTTGTTAAACGAAAAAAGGAGAAAAATAAATGTGAAAATATGAATAAAATTGTCCCAAAGCTTTTGTTAAGTCGAAGTGTATTAGAAAAGATGAAGACTATTTAAACACTGACCATTGTTACCACAAGATTAATCTAAAAGCTACAAACATAAGTTTAGCTATGTATATAAAATGTATAAAAATGAATTGAATATCTTTAGCAAGTTTTTAAATAAAACTGTGCAACAAGAAACTGTATCCTGAAATAGAGTAGAAAGTAGACAATCAGTACCCATAAACCCCAAGGGTTTTAAAAACTTAGCTCGAATTTAAATTGAAGTTTGGCTGCTTTTACCAGTTTTTTTTTTTTCATTATGCGAACAAAAAAATATAAGAGGACATAGGTATCACACTTTTCTATACAAAAAATTGGGTATGCTATTTCTATTATTGAAAACAGTCAACTTTTCTAAAAATTTAAAATTTTTTTTTGGTCATTTTATATTGTCATTTGAAAAAAATGCATTCAAAAGATAAGGTACGACACACAGAGAAAAGTTTAGGTGTTTGCAAACTGAAATTCGATTACTTCGATTCAAATTTGGTTATTACGAATTTCACTTGGCAAGTTAATCATCAAAGTAATTTGATTGTCGTAACTCATTAAAAAAACACGTGGAAAATCAGATAAATCCGCAGAACTAACAACCTGGTTATCTTGACTCGAAAATAAGCTATTTGTTCATCGCAGTAATTTAATTGTCATGATAAATTGATAACTTAAACTGTCGCTAATGGTATATTAAAGAAAACTTCGTGTTTAATGCAAGAAACACTTTCGGGAGCACAATATTACATCAGAAAAAAATGCAAAAAAAAAAAAAATTCTTATAAATAAGGCATTAAACAAAACAACAATGCATTTTTTCGAACATAGAAAATACATATTTATTTTGGTACTATTGCCGTAAAACGTAGCAAACTCTATGTTGCCTATGAATATAGGTGATATCAGCCTATTAATTTAGGCAATATTTTTGTGGGTGAATTTTTTTATTTTTAATATCAAAGATTATTTAATGCAAACAAAAACATGTTTCTACACTGATAGAATTTTCCTTCATAGTATTAATGAAACGGTTTCATTAAAATCGATTCATTGGTTTAATGAAAAATTTCATTAACTGAATGAAAATTCATTAATATTGGTATTTTTTCATTAACATTTTCTATGATTTTTTCATAATTTCATAAAAAAAAATCATTAAATCAATGAAAAATTTTCAAATTTTTTTCAATAAAAATTTTGACTTGTAGTAAGAAAAAAAAATTTTATTTTGTACAATCATTTTGAAATAAAAAAAACTGAAAAATTTCTTTTAAACATAATTAACCAAAATTTTGATATAAATAAATTTTTTTTATTAAGTTTGCCTAGAGCTAACAGTTTTTGACGAATTTGAATAGTTGGTCACAAAATTCCAGGGAACAGATTCTCTAAGAAAAACGATATAGTTTTGTTCAAAACGAGACCTAAATTGTTATCGTTTTGACGATGTTACACAAAAACGTTATGCTTAACGATAATAATTTTTTGTTTTTTTAACAACATTGCTAACAATATTTAACATTTGTATCTAATATGGCCGTAATTTAACTACAAAAAGTGCACTATAATCGTCGATCGTTCTACAGAATTCCAAGCCAAATCGATAAAAAATTACATATTTTGTACCGACATATAAGAAAATATGTCATCTTTTAACACAAATTATAAAAAATGTAAAAAAAAAAGATTGAATGTAAAGAAAAACAGAAATTAATTATATTTAAATGATTTTTTTCAATCATTAAAGTTCTTAATATAAAAAAACTAATTATCTGTCAAATCAGACATGAGCTAAGTGTTACCATTCACGAAATAAGCACTAGTTGAAAAAAAAACGTTAGATGGCGGACCCTTTACATAATTTAAAAAAAGTACAATAATTAAAAATATTTCTTTTTTGTGGATAAAAAAATTTAATTTTCAAAATTTGTAATTTTCGATCTGAAATCTAATCAGCTACTTTTTAAATTATATCTTTTTCGAATTCGTTAAAAATTATAAGCTTTAGCAAATTTGTTGAGAAACAATAGAATTTTCCCCACTGTGCTACATTGGTGGTTGGCCCCGGGAAAACCTTTCTTGTTAGATTTCTTTTTTACATGTCATCCAATGCCAAGTAACGAAAATTTGCTGAATCGGGCTGAGATTAATAAAAATCTGCCATCGCTTTTGCAGAATAGCCTGTTATGTTTACTTTCGAACTTTTCGAATTTTTTTTATAAAAATATTTTATAGATCCTATAAAGACCAGACCTTATAAATAATATCAACGAATGATAATTTCTCAATAACCACCAAATTAATGCTATGCTAAAATAATCATAAAAAGTGCAAATTATTAAATATCAACGAAAATATTTCATACAACCTATGAATTTTATTCATTAAACTTTTTTATGAAAAAATTCATTGGATTAATGATGGAATTCATTAATACTACGCTCAAATTTCTATCAGTATACACATATATGATCATATACAAGCCCATATATGGGTAGTTTATTTCATGCGTCGTTAGTAAATTTTTGTCGAACACTAAAATCAGTTATTTTATTCTCAGCACAGTGCGATACATTAATTGGCGACACAGAGCATATAAATACATCTGACATTTTTGTAATTTTTTCTAAGATTTTTTTTTAATATGTGCAAGATTCAAAAATTGTGTTTTTTTAAAACGTTTTTGCATTTTTCTGGAAGTATTTTAAGATTATTTGATGCGTTCCAGAAGTAATGTTCAACCAGTTATTAATCACTAGTTCTCTAAACACCCCAAAGGTGTTGTTAAATCAATAACATTCTCTTGTATGAGATCTACAACTAGTTGTACCATCACTAGTTCTAAGAATACTATTAAAGAACCTGATATAACCTCCCAAGAAGTAGTTCTGGAACTAGCAATTTCAGAAGCGGTCCCAAAAATTTTCCTGGGATTTAATATGAAAAATTTATTAATTTATTTTTCGAGTGGGATGCCATAAATTTCAAAAAAAAAAATTCTAGCTTTTCCGGGAATGTGCTATGTATTACACAATATTCAAAATTTTTAAAGTTTCAGAACACGCATATGATATTTTTAAGATCGGACGAAAGGGTTTCAAGTTATACCTCCTTGATTTGTACTACAATCTATTCTACCCTTACTTAATATAGAACCATTTAAATAAATTAAAAGTTGCCTTTAATTGTATTTTTGCATCAACTCATATCTGTTAGTCTTTCTCTCTAACTCGCTATACCACTCCTTCAACACGCACTTTCTGTTCTGAACAGATTTTTACCACATTTTTAAAGTAATTTAAATGTTTACTTTAACAAACAAAAGGTAAACTTTTCAACTTTATAATCCCCAACGTATTTTCTAAACAAAAAACCCCCAAACAAAAAATCTTCCCAGCAACCCAAAACATTATTATGTGAATTTAAACTAAACTCAATGTAGCATTGTAAAGACTATGACAAAAACAACAATGATGATGACACCAAAGTTAGACGACATCAACAGTAAATTCAATTAAAATACACTCTAGATGTTTCAAAAAGCATTACACGGTGAACGTCAGTATGTAGGATTTGTATGTGTTTGTAGCAGGGATGGTAGCCAATACCGCCAAAATACCGTTATCTATTCAAAACACTTTCAGCCGACTATCGTTACCCTTAAAATACCGTTACCGATATAATTTGAATACCGTTATTCGTAAAATACCGTAACCGATATAACCGAAATACTAATATCCCTAAAATACCGTTACCGAAATGACTAAAATACCGTTATCCCTAAAATACCGTTACCGAAATAAGTGAAATTGCGTTATCCTTAAATACCGTTACGGAAATAATCTGACAAGATTTGAAAAAAAATCGCTGTACATAGATTAATTTTCCAAAAGTTTGATCATGAACTAGCCAGTCATTAGAACTAGGGCATAATGGGGCTAAAAATATCGGTGTGCATTAACATTACTTGGAAAACTAAAATAACGTTACCCTTAAAATACCGTTACCGAAATAAATTAAAAAAAAAAACGTTGTGTTTAAAATAACGTTACCGAAAACTAAAATACCGTTACCGCTAAAATGGCATTACCGAAATAAGTAAAATGCCGTTAACGCTAAAAAACACGTTACCGAAATAACTGAAATATCGATACCCCTAAAATAATGTTACAAAAATAAAAGAAAATAGCGTTACCCTCATCAAATCAGTTACCATCCATGGTTTGTAGGTATACAAACAGATTGTATCTATGTTAGTACGTATGGATGTAAGATTGAATAAATATTTTAATACTACAGTGAAAGTTCCCAATAATGAACGTAAAATCTTGTTATGAAAGTTAGTTCACCTAATATTTTTTAATACGAATTATCTTCCCAGCAAAAACAGTTCTTCAACTTATTACCAAACTATTTCCTAGCAACATTACTTTTATTCGCGAAGGCACAAAATAATGGGTACCCCCTACGCTGTCGCTTACAAAACAACACAACATAATGGGTACCTATTATTTTTGGAACATCGCAAACAAAAGTAATGTTTCGAGTAAATAGTCTGGTTATGATGTGAAGCCCTGTTTTTATGGGTTCTAATAGCCTTCCCTATCTTGACCGGAAGCGAACACTAAAATAAGCATTTTTCTGTTTAATTATACTTTTTGGTAAATTAAATACTTCCGACCATATTGGTCAGTGGGTTCAAACATTTATCTTGGGTGTGACAAATATTTTAAGAATCTACAACCGTCATTATCCACTGTTGAGAGGTTTTACTTTACATACTAGTTAGGTGTATCTGCGTGTATGTATATGTGGTGAAAATTTGCTTTTTTACTATTAGTTGTGGCTGCAAATGACAAACAAACGTGTTTCTGTAACGCTTTTCAGCCTAATTTAACATGTCGCTTATTTCGCATGGGGTTTCTTAATCCCAAAAAGCTTAAAAGTAAAATCTTAATTGCGACGACAATAAGATAGAATGCCCTAATAATTATTATAAATATCTTACGAATGTACCTAAGGTAGCATGGGCTATACTGAGAAACTGGTCTAGCTTGATTATATAACCAAGATTATTGCAGATAATAGTTCGAGAACTTAGTTTTTGAGTTAAACGACTACATGCAATTAATTTAACTTTTCGGAGAATTTTTTCAAAATAGCTCGCTGTCCAACATTGTCTTATGCTCCCCTACATAAATATCTTATCTAAACTTTAAGAAACACATTTGTAAGGCCAGATTTAGACAGCTTATGAAAATCCTTTAAAGGCACTTAAGTTTTTGGGAACATTTTAAAGTTAGAATTATTTGCAAAAAAACACAATTTTTGCAAAAACTGCACGATCAAAAATTTTGATTTTTTTCACAAAATTTTTTTGGCTTATTATAATTTTTGAATGCAAAATTTAAAAATACTGTTCTAGTTTATTATGATAATTCGAATCATTGACCCCGGGCAGAATCAGACGACATAGAAGGATTTCAAAAAGTTTTTTTTTATATAATACAGAAAAAAATTACAAAATTTTGTTTGTAATATTAAACATGTCTCATATTAAACATAATCACCTTATACATTTGAATAGTAAATATATATAATTTCTTAAAATTTCTTTTCATTTGGTCCATCATTATCAAAATAATATAATTTTTTTTATCTTAATTTATATAATAACGAAGAATTCTCACAATTTTCTTTATTTGAATTTTTGATAGTTCAACAGAATGTTAATACTTATATAACAAAAAAAGTGATGAACCTGCAAGATATTTAATTTTGTAGTTACTTTTGCTGAATTCATTTTCATATAGATATTCTTTGTATAAATTTGACAAATTGTGGTATTGTTGAAGACTTAAATAACGTCATCAATATTAATAAACACTAATGAAGATTCTTACATTTTTGGATACTTATAGCCAATGTAAAGACTTTCATATAAATGAAATAACTAGGACAGTATGGCAAAATAGCTTATATTTAAAAATTATAATTTTAAACTTTTAAAGTTTTATATGTATAAAATTGGTACACAGAGAAAATAACTTTTAAAGTTTTATATGTATAAAATTGGTACACAGAGAAATTAATACCTACAGTTGACCATAGGTTAATAGAAAAACATATTACTTAAGCCAGAGTAAAAACTAAACATTTTTTATGTAAATAAAACATTTTAGGTCTCCAAAGTTTAGTAACGTCATGATGCTTGTTAGGAAAAAACACTAACCACGTGTTGGATTACTAAGAAGACAAGAATGGAGCAAAATTTATGATTAATAGGTTTTTTGTTAAAGCTCTGCCTATTCTGGAGGCTCTAGCTTTTCTAAGACTTCGGGTTTTGATGAGATCTTTAGCCATTTCGAAATACTAATATGTTTGATTTTCTTTATTTTTGTAAATATGCCGAGGTTGAAAGCGCGTTATAAATTAAAAATAACATTAAAATAATCTCGATGCATATAAAAGCTTAAAACTAATAAAACTGTAAAAAATGTTACTTGAGCCAGAGTAAAAACTAAAACATCCAGCATGCCAGTTAACAGATATATCCGGTCAATGGAGGCCCGGATAATCGAGTTTCAACTGTATCTATTGAAACACAAAAGGTTTTGAAATTAGTATTAGAAAACATACATCTTCATAAGATCCAAAATAAAAAATTAAATAAATTTTTAAAATTAGGATAAGATGTAAATTTAAGACTTTATAACGACACTAACAATGAATGATAAATTCTATTATTGTTTATATTGAAATAAGCTGTTATGCCATATAGTCACAGATTAATACTACTTCATTTATATTTGTATATCTAACAGACTGCCAACACAGCTTATTTATTACAATTTAGTTAGTACAAGAATTCTTTTGCTGCTTTTACGTAGGTACTAGGGTTTTTCAACAAGTGAATTCCGATTTCCCGGGAATTTTTGTTGGGATTCCCGGGAATTAAAAAAATACTAAAACAACCATGTTTGCTAAACTAAAAAACCGAAAAAAGCATAAATAATCAGATAACAATAAAAATATTTACATTTTTTACAAATTTATGACAAATTTTCATCAATTTTAATAATCGATCAAATTAAAATGTTGGACTCTTATAATGTTCCTATACATCTTCGATACTGCCTACAAAAATTGAGAAATCTTTTCAGAAGAAAAATCCTCAAATTCTGAAATACTATGAAGAATTGTAAAATTAAAAAAAAATGTATAAAAAATTCGTATAAACTGTAATAAAAAAGATTAGTACAAGGTGGCGCAAAAGTAATCCTCCTATCAGAAAATGCTATAAATTTTGAGATTGGTCCCTAATGTCAGTTCTGTTTTGACATTTGTGTAGTAAACACATGCGAAATACACGTTAATAAACAATATTACGCTACACTGCTCCAGAACGCGGAATATTGGTGACACCAAGAGGAAGATAATTTTTCATCAAAAATAATCATGAGTGATGAGGCCCATTTCCATCTTAGCGGGTACGTAAATAAGCAAAATTTACGCTTCTGGGGCACTGAAAATCCGCGTGTAACCCACGAAGAGCCATTACACCCGCTCAAAGTCACTGTATGGTGTGCTGTTTTCGCTGGAGGAGTCATCGGACCTTTTTTCTTCGAAGACGTCGCGGGCCAAACGGTTACTGTGAATGGTGAGCGCTACAGAGCAATGATCCACGAGTTCTTTTTGCCGCAACTTGATGAATTGGGATTGCAAAACATGTGGTTCCAACAGGACGGTGCAACGGCACACACTGCACGTGCCACAACCGATATGCTGTAGGATGCATTTCCCGGGCGCCTAATCTCCCGTTTTGGCGATTTGCACTGGCCAGCAAGATCGCCTGATTTGACCGCTCCAGACTTCTTTTTATGGGGCTTTTTGAAGTCGCGGGTTTATGTCAATAAGCCTCAGACTCTTGCAGCTCTTAAAGACAATATCCGTCAAGAATGTGAGGACCTATCGCCGGAAGTTTTGGCCAAAGTGATGGAAAATGCCATAAAAAGGGCTCAAATGACAATCAACTGTGGCGGCGGCCATTTACATGACATCATATTCTCGACTTGATGTAAAAAAAATTAAAATACCAAATAAAAATAATCCACAAGAAGAATCAAAGTTTTTCATTTTGTTTTTAAATTACAGCCAAAAAACATCGGAAGGTTATTTTTGCGCCACCTTGTATAAAAAAATCTGAAGAAATAACACCTTGCTCTCAAAACCTTCAATTAAAACACTGCCACATTTCATAAACTTAAACACAGGTGTGATATAAAACGCTTTGAAAAGAGTTTATTTTTTTTTATCAAAATTATATTAAACTTCTAAAATATGGAAAAGAGATTTTGGTTTAAAAAGCGAAAAAAATCAAGGCGGAATCAGCCTTTAAAAATCGGGATAATCCCGACAGTAGTGTGATTATTATTCCATAATTTGTGTCTAATGAATATCCTTTAGAATGGACTAAGCGCTAGTTTATAAGAAAGAAGTTAAATATATAAACCACATAGAGAGAAACATTTTATTACTCTATATAAAAACTAATTTTTATACAATTTTGAAAAAAAAAAACTATTAAGAGTTGTTTTCAGTAAAAAAAATGCTTCAAAATATTTGTGAATTAACAGTAATCCTTAAAGTTTATTATATTATTTGTTATTCCTAAGAAAAAGAAGCTGCACTATCAAAACTTTATTAAATATTTATTTTAGAAAACCCGCAAATTTCAGGAAATGTTTGAAAAAGTTTCCCGATTCCAGGGAGTTAAAAAAAGTAGGAAATTTGAAAACCCTAGTAGGTACTTATAAACACATACACACATTTCTAATGGTCATTTTGGGATCATATTCAATAAGAACATAACAATAGGTTAAATATATAGAGTTATATACACTTAACATTTATAAAACTACAAGAAATATATTAAAAAAAACCTAACGACAATAAAAATTAAAAAAAAATTAAAAATTTAAATTCCTCTAATAAACTGTTCAATTGTCATATAAATGTTTAAAGAAATTCTTAAAATAACATCCGTTATATTTTTTAATAAAACAAAAATTTTTTTTTCAGTGTATGTTTACTTTTTTTTTAAAAACTCTTGTCTATAGGCTGTGATTTATTGCAAACTCAACAACAATTCAAACAACATGTCAATAGTCATAAGTTGATGCTTCTAAACTATTTTTTTTACAATTTGAGATATACAAGTCAAATGACTTTTGTAGGAAGGGAAAGTTATGTGCTAACAACCATACCTCAAATTGAGAAAAAATTCCTGTTTATAGCTGTCATCATATGACCAGCAGTATAAAAAACATCTTGCCAACTGGCACACACAGATAAAACATCAATGATAACAATTAGTTAGAAAACATCATTGCAGTTTGTTTTTTGATGAACACACAAAATAATTTTTATTGACTTTTATATATAAAAAAAAAAAAAAAAAAAAAACAGAAATATCCTTAAAATCACGCACACAAGAATCCTTAGAAACTAGTTATATAAATAAATCTTCCAACTATAAGGGAAAGGGTTAAAAGATTCAACAGGCCATATTATGGGGCCAAAATATATCTATTATTGATTTGTTGCTTAATTTAGTAAATATGAGAAGTTTTAAGGATTCCTTTTAATTTCAAATCTATTCACACAATTGTAGCAATAATAAGTGTATATCATAAGTTTAACGAAGACATATCAAACATTGTTATGATTATTTTTTATTGTACAGTAAAAAATCGCTTGAGCGAATAATTTATTACATCAAGCTTTTCAAGACTGCAATTTTGGATCACCAATATTTGATAAAATTTAACAGATAGGGCATAAAGGGTTAAAATTTACAAGATGAATATGAATATATTTATTATGTTTAATTTTAGCAGATTTTTCTGTAATGTTATTTTGAACTAATTTTTAGTAGTTTTAGCAATATGTATTTTATTTAAACTTTTTAAAATTATTTTTGCCTTTTTCTACATCATATAAAACGCATTTTTGAGTTCTTAATTAATTTCGCACATTTTAATTTTTTTGACTTTCATTGTTAATAAAAAGTGCAATTCTAAATATTTATTAAAAATGTATTTTACTAAATAGCACTTGGGTTTTCTTAACACACTAGTGAAGTTTTCATTTTAATTAAGCCGTATGAATTTTTTTGATGGTTGTATCTTTAAAGATACAGCGGGCATTTTATCTCCTCAACTTTAAAATTGATGTAAATTTAAAAATAAAAAAATTTTTTTGCCATTAATTTTTGGTTATCTACCAAATAAAAAAACGTTATTATTTAATAGATTTAAAGACAAAAATTCTCCGTATTAACAAAACTTCACAATAAAATAAATAGCAAAATGTTTTAAATTAGTTTTAATAGTTTATTGGTAAAAAATCCTTCAAGTTCAAAATTTAAAAAAATCTCGTTTATGGCCAAAACGTATTTATCTTTCTTTACAATTTTCTTGGAACTCTGTTTAAAACCCAAAACAAATTATAATATTTTCTGAAAGATTGGGCTTTGGAAAAAAGTTTAAATGTAATTTCACTAGTTTTTGGACATGTACCCTACGTCAGGCATTGTTCGAAAATGACATACTTTTGACAAAAAAATTAATTTGAGAGTGTGTTAAAAAATTGAATGTTGATTCAGAACATATTTTCAGAACTTTAGGCTTGGGCATTTTAGGTCTTTCTAAAGATCGCTCTTTACAGTTCAGCTCCTTTCAATTAACTAGTTCGCTCTTCTAGTTCAACAGCTCTTTATCCTAAATTGAGCTGTGCGACACGAACTATTTGAAGTGAATTGAATCAGCTGATGCGAAACAAAATGTGTAATTTTCTATTAAATTTACTATCGGAGAATAATTCAACAATTTAAAATATATTTAAAATGATTGTACGTAATTATAAAAATTTTAAATTATTAAAAAAAAATTTAAAAAAAAAATTGAGCTGGCAACTTTAAGAAAAACTCAAAAGCAACATAAAGGAAAGAAATATTACTCAAAAGACAAAAAGAACAAAAAGAGCGAAAGACCTAAAAGAGCTGATGATTGTGATCCAGCTCACTAGTTCACAGAAAAGACTAGTTCAATTGAACTAGGTCGTTCACGAACTACACAACTCTACAGAACTTGTTTCATAATTAGTATGAATATCTTGACATACGGCTAATAATAAAAGTCAGGACAGAAGATTTTGTAAAAAATTACAAACTTCGGGTTCTGATGAGATCTTTAGCCAGATCGAAAAACTAGTAGCAACCTAGCTAATATGTTTGATTTGCTTTATTTTTGTAAATATACAGAGGTTGAAAGCTCGTTATAAATCGAAAATACAAATTTTGAAAATAAATGTTTTTGAACCCTAAAAGAGACATATGTTAATAAGTTTTTTTACCAGGTGTTAACTTTTTTGAATTCTGTATATTTGGACTATAATGTTTGAAAAAATTGTTTATATGCATATCACACATTTACAGGCTTTAAGATACTAAAAGCTTAACTCAAACAAAAAAACTATTTTAATTTATATTTATTAGTTTTATTGGTTAATTTTCAAGGCTCAAGGTTTTTTAAATGTAAAGTTTTTAATAATTTGTGTTAAAAGAAGATACATTTTCGTATATATCGGTGTAAAACGTGTATATAATTACACCTCGGACTAAACTTCTAGTATTTTAGTACTATGTATATGGAAATTAAATTTTTTTTTTTTGTGGAAACTTTCTTTATTCAAAAAATATCTTTACAATAGTTTGTGCATCAGCGTCCTTTGGACATTATTGAGGCGAGTTGGCAAAAAAAAAAACAATTAATAAAAATTAAATATTTAAAATTAAATAACAAAATTTAAATGTATATCGAATATAATAATTCAAATGAGACCAATACATGTACAGTATATAAGATTTTCACAAAAGAAGCATTTCTAAATTTTGCAATAAATGTTCTTTTAATTTATTTTTAAATATTGAGATTCTTTCGATATTTCTTAAATGTTAGGGAAGGTTATTTTACTCTAAACTACCCATATGCTCCAAATTTCGATATGCTTTAAAATTTCGATTTTCATTAAATATTTTGCGGATTATTGTACCACTAGATAAAAAAAATTATGAGGTACGATTTTGAGAAAAATCGGAAAGCTTAACCCTTGGTGACCTGTGAAAAAAATTTCCGAAGTTTGAAAATTTTAACTAAATTAGGCACGCTAAATAGGATTTTTTTAGATTTCTTAAATCGCGACAATGGTTTTCGAGAAATTGACTTGCATACAAAATATTTTTTGTTGAAGAGTCTAGTTTAGATGTTATTAAAAAAACAAAATCCGCTTGCTGCGGTAAAAACTAGAGGGATTTAAAATATAAAAAAAGTTTTTAACATTTTAACCATACGATTTTGAAAATTTTCAATATTTGTGATCGTGCCAAAATTATGCGAAAATGATGTATTACAAGAAGAGGTCCTTTCTTTTAAAACTATGATAAAGTGGATTTTATTTATAATTTTTAATTTTCAACACTTTCAACAATATTTTGCTTTTAATACGTTTAGAATCTTAAACTAAAAATTGCTTTAATTTGTTATTATCGGTGACTTCGATCGAAATTCTGTTTTAATATGATTTTTTTCAGCATATGCCAACAATAAATTTTGGTATTATACATACAGGAAAATAAAGTGCCAAACGCATTTAAAAGTGTATTTTAGTGACTACAACCTATAAATTCGGTTAGTACGAACATATTCAAATGTGTTTTCTGAATATTTTGGGTGTTGCAACTAACATGCAGTTGTATTAACAGAATTTCGTTGTGAAAACCAATAGTCAATTATACCAACTGTTTTCAGTCCTCTACACCCGGAGAAAACCAGGAATAAGTTTCATCAATTTTCGTACAATGTAACAATTTCATCAATATTGACAAAACATTTCATAAACAACAAGAATTAAAATGACCATATCATGGTCTCTATGAACTTTTTTATACAGAAAAATAATGAAATCCTTATTAATACAAAATATCTTTCATATATATAGTGAAACATTTCATAAATATGATGAAATTGATTTTTTTTTATGAAATGTTTCATAAATACTATGAAACGTTACATTGGACGAAAATCGATGAGTGTAGTAACGGAATTTCCGTTAGAAAATGGCACTAATTTTCTTTGTGTTTATAACATGATTTCACACTCCCCCGAGTGATCGATCCTCAGTAGAATTTTAATATCATTATTTATTTGGTTAAAGGAAATACTGATTTGCGTACCTAATTTTTTACTTATATGATTTAAAGGTCATTTATATGGACTGTAAAATACAATAATTTATAAACAAAAAAAACTTTTTCCTTTTCTATCCACAGACCTTACATTAAAAATCCGACCATTTAAACTAATCTTTTGATTAAAAAGGTTCAGACAGCCAAAAACCCCATAAACCTTATATTTATTTTAATTTCCTCTTAATTCTTATTCACTCGTATTACCGTGGTTTTACAGTATAGAAAATGACCAATAATATGTGTGGCTTCTTTTGACATTTAATAGTTTTCCATAACCGTTTAAATAAAAAGAAAATGACAAACAGAAATAACTAAATGACATCATAATATCTATAATGTAGTCGGTATTATTATTTATTTTTATTCTAAAGATTTCCAAAAAGGGTTTTTTAAGTTCATCGCAAACCGAACTCAAAACTAGATTGCCGGCTATAAAAGACATTAGGACAAATGATGTTAACATCATTTATTCGTAAATAATCATAGCAAACACACATCACCAAAAGTTTTGTTGCGAACTAAAAATACCAAAATACTGTGCTCACTCTAATAACGGAAACGGAAGTTGACAGTTAGAGCAGAGTGAATTTAACACACACACACACATTTCGTACGACTTTTCAGAGAGGAAGAGTAAGAGTTCATTTAAAAGTGCATTCAAGCATACCACTACAGTTACACTTGTACATAACGTATTTTTATCTGGTTGATTGGCTTTGGAACGACATTATGTTGTTGAGTTTTAAAAATGCCTTATACACGTATTTACTCGTTATTGTATTGATTCAGTTATTCACTTCATTTGGGGCGTTGAATGCCATCGAATTGCCTTTGGAACTGTTGCATGAGGGTGTTAATATTCCAAAATCAGCGGATTATGCACGTCGTATGGCATTTCCGTTAGCATCATCGGATGTTGATGGAGCAGGTGGCGTTGAAATGCCACCCAATGTAGAAGACAACATGGATTTTAACTTAAATGTTGGCAATTCTAATGATAACGATGAACATGATGATATTGATGATGACTTAACAACTAAAGCGGAGATGGCAAAATGGTTACAAATGCAAATGCAACAAGAACATCAACATCAACATGTTGCACAACCACATCATCACTTTCAAATGGATCAGATAAATCATCACAATCCTATGCAAACGAATAAGCACACACAACATATTAAACATCAGCATTCCAATCATCAGATACATCACACTTCATCGCCAGCTTCCTCAACAGTTTCCCCACTAAGACGTTGTTCCATTGAAATCTCTAGCAAAATACCCGGTATTTGTCAATCAATGGGTTCCATTGGTAATGCATGTGTTTCTGGTGACTACATTGATGTCTTCAATGCAGAGTGTTTGTAAATGCTTAAGTATTAATATTCGTCCCACACCAGCCATTGTATACACTGTGATTTAAGTTTCTTTTTCTGCAATTCCTAAAGATTTTCTTTATAAACCTTTTTCCTTTCTTACAATTTTCCTGTTTATTTTAATTGTAATTTACGTTTTTAAGATATTAATGTAAACGAAATGAAATAAATCAATCCCCTGCATCGGAAACTTAATCTCATTCTCCATGTTATTTGCAATATGTTTAGAATGTTTTTTTACTGCTATTATCATCTGTAGGTCGACTTTAACACTAAAACATTCTTATACGCTATTATAAATGTGTATGTTAAGCAGTAGCGTTTATTTGAAGGTTTATGAGGGTTCCATAGGTATCGCCTGGATAGCAAGAGTTGTCATCACGGGTAATCGGATTGCAGTACTGCAATCACAAGGAGATATCCTGACATGGACCCTCAGATCTTGATGAACGTAGGAATAGTTTGTAAAAGAGACAAATATAAGAGACGCGTGTTTTTGTATAACTCATGACATGGTTTAACTGACCAATCTCATATTTAGGGTTTACAAATGAGATCAAAAAGACCACATTTTTCGTTTTTTCGGTTTCTTCTGTTCTATTGTAAAAAAAAAACTATGGACAAAATCTGTATCCGGTAAAAGGACACATATACTGGTATATAAAACATATCCGACAACTTTATAACATTTTTGTTATTCAAATAAATACATCTGTAATAACATTGTTGTCAAAAATTATGTAGGTATATTAATGAATAAAGAACAGAGGAGACCTTTTCTGATGATATAGGCAATATGGGTATCAACATTTTTGTTTCTTGAATTCTTTAACACTTTAAACAAATAAATTTTATTTTCCTAAATTTCAAATATGTTTTCATACAAAAACGCATTAATTTTAAGCCAAACTTTTTAATCCTTAAATGTGAGATTGAACAGTTAATAAAAACGTGTCTTCTTATTTCTTTTTGACTACAAAATATTCAAAGTTTAATCCGGATACCTCCCTTGTCAGACAAAATCAGTTTTAATAGAATTGATTATTTATTTCCAGCTACGATTAAGATAAAATTTTCCAGATGAACAGCGGATAAAAATTTTGAGTTTGAGTTCTGGTAATTAAGCCAGCTTTAGAGAGCCTAAATGGACGAGATTGCCACCTTAACTCGACAGTGACATCCGTTTACCCCTTCAACCGCAACGAATTAAGAGCGGTCTATGGACTTGACTATATCAAGTGGCAAGAAATATAGTCCAAAGGACCGATTTTTTCCTTAATGACATAAAGACAAAGCAGACAAACTCCTAAATAGCTTAGACGAGCCAAGAAAATCTGAGCGGTTCCATAACGAATACCAGAAATACTTCAAAGCCTTCTTCCACATTTTTTAGGTGCTTAAAATTTCTCAATTCATTAATGAACCTAAATTCCATAGCTTGAATGACATTGTGGAAAGACTCGAAACGAAGAAGGCCAATATTCAACAGAAACAGAAGTATCATAGAATCCAAACGATACTTAAAAAGTAAATAACTAGTTTTTCGGATCAATTAAATACTAGTAATAATCAGTAAATAACATGTTTCGGATAACACTCATTTGATTGAAACAACAGAAATTCTGTTACGACAATAGAATTTAGATTGCCTCTACTGAAATTCGGTGATAACTATAAAAAAAAAGTCGGTAGCTACAACTGAACCACTTGACTGGCTACGAATACGTTTGCTACGACCGAGTCTGTTTTCTGGGTGAATAACACAGGACAAAATGTTACTGTTTTAAAATTAATAAAGATCTGACATCCTGATTTCAACGGTGTACTTAATTTTTTGATCAATAATACTGATTTCGAGTAAAATGTCTTCGAAGTTTGGAGGGTTTGCATCTAAATAAAAAACTAAAACTGCAAAAATGTATGTATTTTACAGTTTTAGTTTTTTATTATTTTAGTATTTTAATTTTTTAATTTAATGTACCTGAAAAAAATCATTATATTACGATAACTTTTGCAAATGTAAACTTTTTTGTTTCAATTTTTGCAAAAACATTTTTTAGAATATATATATAAGACGCATATATAGTATAAGCCGCTATATGCAAATACAATTAATTTTTTTTTTTGACAAAACATTTCCAATTAATTGCCTCTTTTTAAAGAACTAACACTTATTCTAGTCAATTGTTCATTAAGCGTTCATATTCGGTAAAACTGTAAAAAACCTACATATAACGTGAAGCAGTGGTTTAAATATAAAATTTTGTGAATTAAATATGGGCCGTAAATATGAACACAGGTCTTGTTATTTAATTCCATCAAAACAAAAGCAGATTGATTGCTTTCAAAAAGTTGTAAATGGAAAAACTAAATGCAAAACCGCCAAACTTTAAAGACATTTTTCTCGAAATCTGTACCATTGATCAAAAAATTAAGTACGCCATTGAAATCAGCATGTCCGACTTATATATTATTAATGGTCAGATCTCTATTAATTTTTTCTGTGTCATGCCGTGTAATTAAACAAATTTTTGAGAAAAACTTTGCTTTTCCTAGTCCACAACACAACCCTGGTGTGTACTTCTATATCTCAAATAAAAATGGTAAGAGCCAGCAAAACAATTAAATAATACCACCAGTATGTGTACCAACCAACTAACTGTTGTAAGAGAGAAAAACGTAAACAAAAATCAAATGAAATTTTCAAGCCAACATATTTACTAGTGCTAAATGTTCACTAAAGTCATCACACGGTTACATTTGATGTTCATGTTTGAAGGAACTTACGAACGAAGGTATATGGATGTATGTGAAATGTATGTGAAATGTCCTGAGGCGTGAGTTTTTAATGAGGCAAGCAAAAGTATTTAAGTGTTTTTCTCATATCCACTATATGATGGTCATGTTTAAAAAGTGAATTAGAAGCATGTGTATAAAGATATAAAAAAATACCCATACATATACAGATCCACACATACTAACGTGATACTTGTAGGTACTTCTCTATGATTGTTTGCTGAGTGAAATGAAACAACGATTTGTAATTATTTTCAATTACATTTTATTTAATTGAAATTTAGAGAGATACAAATTTAATGAATGGGTTGGTGGTTGGCATACTTTTATCCTTTTAACACATTAAAGCTCATCTAAGCTACGTAGTCGAGGCCAAAATGGAGAATGTGTATCGGGTAAACCTTCTACGATACTAGTATTACCAGCTGCTATACACTGACGCAAAAAGATACGTTTAAGTTCATTAGCCTCAAAAAATCCAAACCGTTTTCTTTTCCATTTAGGCTTTTGATTTAGCAAAACATCTATACGATCATAAATTAAACCAGCAACTTCTTGATTTTTAAATTGTTCTATTATATTAGAATCATTTAAATGATCACCCCATATAAAAGTAAGCTGTTGTAATTCAAAAGCCATATTAAATTGCTGTTTTGAAGTAGACTCTTTAAATTCTGCAGCATATACCGCAGAACCTAAAATATCAGCAGATTGTACAAAATTAATAGCATTCGCATAAGTTTGTGTACGTAAATCAGCATACGATTCCCAGGGACTATATTCGCCAATAGTTTGGAATATTACGGGATATATATGTTGTTTGTAGCGTAGCATAGAACAGATATCAGCATCAAAACTAGCAAATATTAAGGGTCGTCCACAACTATATATCATAGTTAATGAAAGTATTACATCTACAAATTTATTTTTATCCAACGATTGTAACGACTCAAAGGTACCACTGCTCATTAGTTGGGGCCATTTAATTTCTAGCATAATACCCATTGATAAGGGTAAATGTTTATAGACTTCCATTAGTTTAGGAAAAATTCTTTCAGTTTCTAAAACATATTTCGAATTTAGATGTGTTATCTCCATCATAACACCTTTTACAAACATAAAAACTCTTTTTTCCCGCAATTCATCATAATTCAGTTCATTGATGTATACATATTCTAAATCATTGCCTTTTAGCTTTTTATAGCCACGAGAAGCGGCCGTATAAAATCCAAAATCATGCCATATTATGGGAACATAATCCTTAGTTAGTTGAACATCTAATTCCACCATATCACCATAATGGTTATAAGCTCTAAGAAAACTTTGTATGGTATTTTCTACTATATTGGCTGTATAGTAATAAAAACTTTTACCTACGCCCCGTTGTCCAATATCGATAGTAGGCCAATTGTAAGGCCAATAATGATGAAAACTGGCACGTAAATTTAATTGTAGAGCATGTGGCAAAGCCTCAATACGAAGATACGGTAAAGTAAGCCAACCAACTCTATAATTTTGTTGAGTATCAAAAATAGCTAACTCCAAAATACCCTCACTGAGTTTTAAAGCCGATGATGGTATAATAACTTCACCCAGTAGTTCATCATCTCTGGTATAAATGGTAAGAATATATAGATTGTTCTGATGTTCAGAAGATGTTATATGAAATATCACAATTGAGCCAGGTTTATAAAATTCGCCTTGTTCAGTTAACAGTTTTAAACTGGATTTTTTGTAGTTATATCTTGATACTTCAATTTCAGTATCAAATTCTTCTTTCATATGATGATAAGAACTCAAATGAGTATTTTCATCATCTTTATAAGCCTTAAGTTTAAGTTTATATTTGGTATCTCTTATAAAGTGAGAGAATGAGGTAAATCTCATATGCTGTGGCCAAATAAATTTCAATTCTATAATATATTCTCTTCTTAGCCAGCCTCTTTCATTTTGTATACCACCTCCTACTGCCAAAGCGTGAGCATTACCAAATTTCTGCGAACCCTGATGACGAAATATTTCGTAGGCTTCTACGACACGTGAATGCTGTTGTCCTTCCCAGTATTTAATACGTTTAAATCCTTTGGAATCCTTATAGTATATAAAGAAACGATAATATATTCTTAAGGCTGAACACATAGGTATTTTTAAAAACCATTTTAAAGGATTTCGTCTTCGATGTCTCAGCTCCAAACTTTTATCGATTTGCCATTCACCCAATTTTATATGGTCACCAGTTAAACCTACACCCTGTCCCAATTTTAAGGGTTCATTTAGTTCAACTTCAAAATGTTTTATCATAGGAACACATTTTAGGCTTCTACTTTTTGATATGGTTAAATTTTTATCAAAAACGTCACTGTCTTCATATTCGAATTCGCTTTCATCTTTAATTTGCTCTAAATTTATATTTTGCTTAATAGTTTGTGCATCTGCTAAACAGTTTGAAACATTTGAAATACTTAACAAATACAAGCACCATATATAGCATTTTCGTAATTGTAGTGTTGCCATCTTAATTGAAAAATGGACGTTAAATATGAAACGGAGAATAAAGGCTAAATTAGCCAGACGCCAACGTAAACGTATCTTCTTATAGCAAATTTAATGTTAAATAAGAATACGCCGAAAAAAATTGAACATCTAGAAATACACAACAATCTATTTAAAACATCCCAGCAAGAACAGTGACGGTCATATGACCGTTCAAATGACCGACACTGCTGATGGAAATATCCATCAATGCGTAGAACAAAGTTTCTATGTATGTGTACGTGTGATGTTGCATCTTCCTCTAATTTATAAATTCATAACCCTACAAGAAATGGATGACCGAAACTAACACATGCAAATCTTGCATCTTAATCTAACTTATGAATTTATAAATTAGAGGGAGATGCAAAATCACACGTACACAAAGTTTCCATCACTTTTTTCATATTTCCCTTAAGAAAATGATAGAAACTTTGTTCTACGCGCTGATAGATATTTCCATCAGCAGTTCCGGTCATTTGACCGGTCATATGACCGTCACTGTTCTTGCTGGGAAGTTAGAGGAAGATGCAAGATTTGCATGTGTTAGTTTCGGTCATCCATTTCTTGTAGGGATTGAACCCATAAGAATGCATTCTTATTTAACACATCAAATTTGCTATACAGATATACGTTTATTACGATAAGAGGAAATGTAATTTTAAGGTAGGATTAGCCAAACTTAAATGAAAATGTAATTTTTTTGTTGTAATAAGAGAGTTTCCAATGGAGGTGTTTTGGACGTGTTTTGAAACAAAACATGTTTTGTACATGTTTCCCACAAAATTTTTCTTACCAAAACACATGTTTTGCTCAAAACATATAAGTGGAATACACAGTATTACAGTAATTTGGCTTTTCCAACATAATTTCGAACCATGGATGGCAAATGGAATGAATATCGGTTACCGTTTTTCGTACCAGTAACATTTTGTTCTCTATTTTGGTTACGGTTACAATATAAAGTAAATAATAATAATTACAATATAAAATAGCGGCTTTTCAATTGAATTAGTATTTTTGAGGTTACACTACCCCTCATTTATTGAAATTAGGTTGCTGGTAAATTCAATAAATTCTATTTTTATCAAGGACACAACAACAACGCTTACGTTACTTTTAAGTTTGGCTAATCCACTATATATCAATGATTTAAGTTAAAGGATATACATTGCGGGAAAAAGTTATATTTTTTGTATTGAGTGGAAAATAAATTACTGGTTTCGTCTTTTTTGTAAAAATCTTTCTTCTTTTGTATTTTTAAAGATTTACTGATTCAATCATTCTTTTCAAAACGGTTACTAGATTTAATATTCACTTTGTAGTATTCCATTATTTCAATAGCGTAAAATTTGTGCTATGTGCACTTGATCGGCGGAGTTTTCTTTTTTTAGATAATTACCAATTATAAAGCCCAGAAAATAAAAAATAATTTGGAACAAATATTTCTCGGATAATACAATACAAAAATTTGCTATACCTTATCCCATTTGTTTTTTATATTTAACTAAACAGAATGTATACAAAAATAAAAATGTTTGTACGGAACAAAAGCGTTACGGTTTATTTTACTAGTATAAACAAAAATCTTAGTGAAATATTCACATCTTATAAGGAAGGTGAGTGAAAACATGTAAACTCAATCAAAAACATGGCATTTTTGGATCGACTATCTAAGATTTCAATTAAATTCACCATAACTGCCATACTCGACAATAATTGTTAAAAAATTACTAAAGTATCGTTACAAAATGGACTATAATAATTATAATATATAATTCCTAAACTATTCAAGATGTAAAATTCGTGTTGGCCCCATTTTTTAGGTTAAAATGTACTCTTTAAAATTATATGCATATATATTTTTTCCTTGGAAGGGTCAAAGGTAATTTTTGGGCGTCTTGAGTTGAAATCTCGAAATGCGGATTTTTTTAATTCTTAAAAAATTATATGCTTATTTAACCCTCCTACATTTGTGGAAAAGTTCAGGTTGGTATCTCGATTGGTCTCGGAGTTGTAGCAAAAATGTTGCCAACAAATGTATTCCAATCCAATGAGGAACACATTTTTTTTTTTAAATTATTTTTGCGATAGAAAGAGACAATATTTAATATTATTCTAAAAATTATAATTTAAAATTAGGACTAACATGGAAACCCTGGTGGTCATTTCATTAGACCATTTTTTTAAAGCAAAACCGGGTGCGACCGTGGAGCCATAAGCACGCATCTGAGAATTTTTGATTTGCATTAAAATAGTATGAGCGTAAACTCATACACAAAAAAATCATGGTTTTTTGTTTTAAAATAAAACTACGATTGGAAATCGTGCCACCCGATTTTCAATATGTTGTTTTGAGAAAAATGTATTTAAAGTAATCTTCGTGTAAGTAAAATATAGGGCAAGGAAATTTTTTAAGAAGCTGTAACTTTTTTGTTTCTGGAAAAAAACGACAGCTGCTGCAGTAACCACAGAAAGTGAAAATAAAGTAACTGAAAATTTCACCATAGATGACCTTTTAATTTAAAATGAATTTGAAATTTTATATTAAAAGACGGCCCCTTGAGTAAAGATTGTTAACCCATACCCCTTAATCCGAAAATAAACAGTATCAATACTTTGGGTACATCTATAATTCCAAACAATGTTTTACTTTAACTTAAATGCAATGTTACTCATTTGTTTACATCTCCTCCTACAATTGTACCACTCTTTGATTTAATTGATAAATTAGATTCACATAACTCGAATTTTAAAAGTATTTTATCACATAAATTTTTAAATAAACTACGCGCGGATTATCCAAATAGCACGTTGAACACAAAAGAACACCTTAACACTAATGTTTTTGGCTTCAAGCTCCATTTAAAGCCATCATCATAGACATAGTACAGTTAAAACGCTGCCACACTCACTCTTCATATCTGTTGATGTCATTAACATAAAAAAATTTGCTAGCGCTAGCTTAAAATAATCAGTGGCTTAGACGCTGCAGAAGATCTTGGCGTCATAGACATCGTTGTAATAAACCATAAAAGGTAAACAATGCAAGTTTTGTTTTGTTAAATGTATAATCAAATAACCAAACATTTACATTTGTTTGTGGTTTTAATAATGAAATAAACCGATCTATGTGATGAAGCAGATTTGGTTCCAGCTTTGAGCTGAGGCTGCCGTCACGGCATTAAGACAAAAAACAAGTTATAGTTTTGGCATTGTTTTAAATATTTTTTGTCAAAAAATTATCGTATATGATTATGAAAAGAAAAGTAACAAAATACGAATTGATGAGAAATGAAAGCAACTAAATAGCCATAGAATTATTTCGTCATTGAATGTTTTAGAGATTAAATACAAACAGTGGTTGGCCAATTTTATGGACAGGCTTTTATCAAGTTAGTCTTAAAGATCATCCACGACATAATTTCAAAAAGTGTTAAGCCATTTTAGGTCTTAAAGTGCAGCTCAAGAATTAAATTCGTTAGACAAAAATTATATTTTTTGTTGTCACCGATTTACAATATTTTAATGTAATCCTGTAAAACAAAACTGATTTTTTAATTTCAGAAAAAGGTGATTTGCTTTTATATATGTATATTCGAAAATAAATCGTTATTCGCCGCAAAATATCATTGATAAGGGGCTGCGATTTGTGTTTCTTGATTGTCTTTATATAATTGTATGTGGTAACAGCTTTACAATTTATATAAGATTTTAATTAATTTTTTTTTTTAATTACTATATTTTTGTCAAATTTCAACTTTAGTGGAATAGAATTTTTAAATAGCAAAAGAAAGCAAAAATTGTAAACCACGGAGAGGAAGTTAAACGCATCCTCTTTAACCCTATATATGCTTTTATAACCGCCCAAGTCCGCCGGTGGAACAAATTTTTCATTTTAATAAAATTACAGCAAAAAGTTATTCTAAAGACGTAGTTATTTTTTTTTTAGTACTATGAGTGATAAAAAATCTATAACTTTTAAACCGCTTAATATTTTTATCGCGGTTTTTTGTACATATATTGTTGCTAACACATGTAACTATAAGGTGGCGCAAAAATAACCTTCCGATGTTTTTTTTTTATTATGTATTTATTATGTATAGCATTTTCTGATAGGAGGATTACTTTTGCGCCACCTTATATAAAGAGCAATACAAATATTTTAATTTATATTTAAAACTTGACATTATTTAATTGCATACTTTGAAAATTTTACTATTTGTCAACATTATTTCAAGCTATATGAACCACAAAACGGAAAACATCAAAATAGTTAAAAAAAAAATGTGTCCTGTCTTTTTCTGGATCTCTTTAAATCCGTTTTTTGTGTTTTGTTTATTTTACCCTTATTTTAAGAATTTTTATATTGAAATCAAATAAACAATATACAAAATGGGTAGGATATGAAAGGTATGCCAAAGATTAATTGAATAGTAAAAAATGCAGGTTTGATCGAGCTTTTAAATTGCTGTGTCAAAAACATAGATACTATTTATAACATTACTTATTTTTTTGAAGAGCTTGTTAGCGCTGTGTAACATAACTTTCTGTTTCGAAAACTAAAGTAATGTTCACTAGAGCGTTCATTTCAACATTTCTGCTTTTGTGGGTTTTTGCAACTCTTAATGCACAAAAGATTTTTGTGAATTTTAAAAAACAAAAAATTAAAGAGTGATAAGGGTTCACTGAAATCGATTTTTTGCAAAAAACATCTTAAATAAATGTATTAAATTTTTATTTCTTGCGATTTTGTTTTCACAAAACCAATAATTCACTGCTTGAAAGTTCCAAACTCACAAAAAAATTATTTGTAGTACAAATTTCTAGTTTAAACGACACTCTGATGTCCGAAAACTAAAAGAAACTGATTTTTCAAAATTCAAACCTGATATAAAATTTATAAGATAGGAATTTAAAATAGAATTTTGTTTATATAACCGCCATTTATGATGATAGAAATCCAAACTTTGGTATGTAGTTTAGCCAAATTGATCATTATCATCAATAAACCTGGATCTGAAAATTTGGTTAGTTGCCCCCTTTTTGCATTTTAGTCGACGATATGACTTTTTTTAATAAATAGATAATAAAAAAGATTCAGTGCGCCCCGGTAGGCTAGTTGGTAGCGTGCTGGCTTATCAGTGCGGGGGTCGTGGGTTCGATTCCCACCAGAGGCACTGGTCTGTTTTCGCTACAACGCGCCGAAGGCCATAGTAGCTAGTGCTCGGTTAGGGTAATAATATATAATTTGTAATTATATGATTATTAATTAATAAAAAAAAAAAAAAAAAAGATTCAAAAAATAAAAACCAATGTTTTCTGGCTAAAAGTTAAAAAATCAGAAGTTATAATTTGACCTTGAATTCCTCAATAAGCACCCAATAGATTTTAATGAAACTAAAGAAAATTTGAAGGAATTATTTGATCGCATGCCTGTGGAAACACACCTTCATTACAACTTTAATGTTTGTTCCGTGCTTGAGGCAAACCAAAGGTATTTGTGGGTTTTTTAGCGTATAAGGACTTCATCACTCTACAAACCTCCATTGTGAAGGCAATGGTTGTGTATGTGTTGCTGTTGTTCCTGTATGTCAGTGATTTGTAAATCACTTAGACGGATCTTTTTGGAAAGTTCGTCGCATTGTTTTTATATTGGGGCAATATGTCGTGTCTGCCGCACAACATCGTGTCTGCCACACAACATCGTGTCTGCCACACAACAATAAAAAGATCTAACTACATCGTTACGGTGCGTTCCCAATTTATCAGAAACAACGGCAATTTACGAATAATTTGGCAACAGAAACGCTTATTGGGTATATATGTATATCTACTTTGTCTTACCTTTTATGCCTGTTTAAAGGAATTTATGGCCTCTGTCCTTAAAGTACAACAGCTCACTTCACCTAAGAACACCACACTTAATTTAAACATTTTGGTTTTTATTGTAAAAAAAATTATTAATTGCACTGCACAAATTACACTTTTAATAATTTTGTTTTTTATTGTTAAAAATTATTAATTATACTGCAAGAATTACATTTTTAAACACAATTAAAATATTTTTTGTTCCTTTTCACTTTTTTTTTTTGTTTACTTTTTAGCAGTGATGCCAACTTTGGTAGAACAAAAGGCGCAATCAGTTACTCAAAAAGCGCTTAAAAGTGTGAAGGTAACCCATACACTGCGCAATATTCTTGTGCAAATTTTGCAATTACAGATGGAAATCAGCTCATGATAATATGAGGATTGAAAATGAGTGACAAGAAATGTTAAAATTATAGATATACAGAAAAGGATAGATAGATATGCAAAACAAATGTACCATACAATTTATATGCTGTTTTTACTTCTATCTTTCTCCGCAAAATCTCTGTAATGCATGGATGGTAACCGCTTCAATGCGGTTGTTGGCCTGGGTAACGTTATTTTCTATTATTTCGGTAACGGTATTTTTGGGGGTCACAATATTTCAGTTATTCAGATTTAGCGATAACGGTATTTTAGCGATAACGGTATTTTAGTTATTTCGGTAACAGGTTTTCAATCATTTTGGTAACTGTATTTTAAGGGTAACTTTATTTTAGTTTTAGATAACGGTAATATCAAGACATTCCAATATTTTGGATTATTTCGGTAACGGTATTTTAAGGTGATAATGATATTTAATTTATTTTGGTAACGGTATTTTAGCGATAACGCTATTTTAGTTATTTCGATAATGTAATTTTAAGGATATTTGCATTAAGGTTATATTGGTAACTGTATTTTGCGGATAACGGTATTTCAATTATTTCGGTAACGGTACGATAGACAGTTAATAGGGTTTTGCTATAATGTAAACAAAACAATACGATTTAAAATTACTTTTTTGGCAATGCACTCAAAAAAGCTTGACAAGTAGATTCTACTAAAAATTACACTTAAAATAGCTGTAAATTCAGTTAAAAATGCGACTTATTAAACTACCATTAAATAACTAAAAATGTAGTAATTTTTAACTGTTGAATAAACACTAACAAATGCAGTAAAAATAACTGACAATTTTTTAATACAAACATTTTTAAACCTTCGTAAAAATTGGTAAACAAAAAACTACTGCTTTTTAAGTTATTTTTTCGGTATTTTAAAAATATTTTTTGATGAAAAAAAATTATTTTTTCTTCCAATTACAATCAAATTTTGTATTTCCTACATCCCACTTTAAATGCAGTGTCAACATTGCTAAGGGTACGTTTTGATGCATTGGAGGACAATGAAATTTTCTAATTATTATTTGCAAACTATGAACATGTCAATAATATCGAATATAAACTAAACGAGTTTTTAAGAACTTAGCATAATCTTCAATTTTTAAATAGCAAACAAAATTAAACTGTTTGCTGCAAAATTACCGTTTGGGTATTTGTTTTTTAAAATACTAGAATAACTTCTTCTAACAACTCTTACAAAAATTCAGTATTTTTCTTCAGTTGTTTTTTAAATAACTGTCATAATAGTTGTTTTGTATTATTTCATAGAAAAACAACTGTAATTGCAGTTAAAAACAATTACTGATTACTACACAAAAATGTGGCAATCTTGTAACTGTAACATTTTTGTGAGTGTGTTTGGTAACTTTACTCAAAAAAGTTTTACAGTTATACATGGCAGTTGTTAGTGTAATAATCAGTAGTTGTTGTTTTAACTGCAATTGCAGTTGTTTTTTCTGTGAAATAATAAAAAACAACTATTATGAGGCATTTAAAAAAAAACAGATGAAGAAAAATAATTGAAATAGTTGTTTGAAGCAGTTATTTGAGTATTTTAATAAACAACTACCAAAGCAGTAATTCTTCAGTAAATAGTAAATTTTGATAGTTATTTTAAAAAATGCAAAATTTCGTTAAGTTTTTAAAAATTCATTTTAATTTTATAATATAAAATATATTTGTTATTATTTTTTTATTAATTAATAATCATATAATTACAAATTATATACTATTACCCTAACCGAGCACTAGCTACTATGGCCTTCGGCGCCTTGTAGCGAAAACAGACCAGTGCCTTTGGTGGGAATCGAACCCACGACCCCGCACTGATAAGCCAGCACGCTACCAACTAGCCTACCGGGGCGCACTTATTTATATATATATTCATAGTTTTCAAATAATAATTAGAGAATTTTGTTGTTGTTTTTTCTTTGATATTTTAAATTTTGAATCTCGCTCCTAGACGAGGACAAGAAATTCTCATTGAGTTTGTGATTTAACATAACAAATATCTCTAGAAATTCGAATAACAAAGTCCCCTGAAGATTTCCTTAGGCAGGAATGAAATCCGGATAGGGACACGCCTACATCAGATTGCTTTTCACAATTTGTTAAATAAGTTTTGGGACTTTAGCACATTTAATTACTATAAATGCAATTAATGTTTATCCCGATGAAAATAAATTTAAATAATTAGAGAATTTCAATGCATCTTCAATACATAAAAACGTCATAACTAGAGATGGGATTCTGTATACTGGATATATATATATAATTTTTATGGAAATTTATTCGGGTATTTATAAAAAATATTTTAATATTTTATTTTAAATTTATGATAGTGAATTTCCTTGAGGAAAACATGGAAATGTCTATAAAACCCAAACATTTTGCTTTGTAACTGCTCTGTAAGCATTGCTATTTTTATGTATAAAATTTGTTATAAAGTTCATTAAATTTTTCTGCTCAACATGTTTGTTCGCCAAATTAAAGGGGCTTACTGGCTTTAGATTTTTTTCATTTTTTTTTTTTCATATTTCAATAGTCTGAACTTTTTTCGATATGCTATTAAAATTTTGAAGAAAAAATCGTAGAAATTAAAAAGGTACAGCTTGTTAAACAAACTCCTTTCCCTATATTTTACATGAGCAATATTTACTTTAAATGGTTTTTTTACCAAAACAAGATATTAAATTTTTTTTTTTATTTTGCAGAGGACTTAAAAATGAAGTCCCTAGCGTAAACATTTTTAAATTTTTGCCTAGTACTTAAAAAAAAAAAAACGATTTTTTTGGTGTTTTAAATTTTAGAGTTTACCCTCGTACCATTTTAATGCAAATAAAAAATTTACAAATCCGGCTACATTGGGGACTTAACATTTATTTGCGTATAAAACAAAATTAATTTTTTTTTTGCTCAGAGAAGTACCCAAGGCTCCACGTGCCACACGAGTTTGCTTTTTAAAAAAGGGTCCATAATGAAATGGTTACCAGGGTTTTCATAATAGTCCGAATTCTAAATTATAATTTTTGTAATAATATTTAATATTGTGTTTTTCTACCGCAAAAAAAAAGTTTTTAAATAAACCATTAATTTATTTTATAATTGCTTAAATATTGTCGTTTTTATGGATTTCAATTAAACCCACTTTTTTGGTAAATACCGGTACCCATTTTTACCCAATATAGCCTTTTTACCTGGTATTTAGCAATCGGGTTATTTACCCACTTCCCATCTCTAGTCATAACAGCAATTATTACTTAACATTTTAAGTAGGATATAGGAAACGACATTTTGTTATTGCTATTGAAAGCAAAAATATTTTTTTTTTATCAAAAAATATTTTTAAAAACTCGAAAAATAACTGTTAAAAACAGTAGTTTTACCAATTTTTCAAGTTGTTTTAAATTTTTTTTAGTACAAAATTGACAGTTATTATTACGACATTGTAAGTTTATTACTATATTTGTTAGTCGTTTTGCAACAGTTAACAACAACTAAATGTTTAGTTATTTTAACGGTAGTTACCTTTGTCGCATTTTTAACTGAATTCAGTTGTTTTAACTGTAATTTTCAGTAGATTCTACTGTCAAACATTTTCCAGCGTAATTAATCGGTAGCACAAGAATACGTACGTACAGGTTTATAAAATAAAATATTTCAATCCCCGCAAGGGGTGTGTTGTCGGTGATGTGATGAACTCAGGTGATATACAAAATGAGGCATTTAAATACTTGAAAAGATTAGAGAGAAAAAACTAATAATATTTATATTAAAGAATTTTAAAAAAAAATATATGTATTTTATTTTATTGCATATTTGCACGTGCTTCATAACGAAACAAAGCGTTTAACTATAAAAATTGTTAATCAATTGTATAACAAAAAATTGCTTACACGTATTATTGATTTAACAATTTCTGTTGAATAATTTAATTTTAGTAGCGTATAATAATTAATTTTAATTTATAAACTTTACTTAGTATGTAAGAATATTCTTTGAAAAAAAAAATTACAATATTTGTCTAAGTTATCGTGAATTTACTTATTGTTTTGTTTTAAATTTATAAAAAAAATTATAGTTATAATACACAGTATTGTTTTTTTTTTTAATTATTTTTTTAATTTAGCAATGTTTTAACAATATTTTTTTTTAAATTAAATTAAAATATGATGGAAAAATTTTAACAATTGTTCGCCAGCGAACTTTTATTTTAAGTTAAGGTTTAACTATTAATTTAGTTTTGAATTTCATTCATATTAAAGTTATTATACAATTGTAAAGAGTGTACATTAAGTTAATAACAATTTATTTGGGAAAAATAATTAATTTAACAAATATAAATATTATAGTTTATATTTATTTGGTATTTAGAGGTTTTAAATACGGCATTGATCTTTAAATTCTTCTATCATTTCAGTAGAATTAAAAAAGGATTTTGATTTTTCTTCAGGTACATATAAATCGGACCGATCATAACAAGTAGCCGATGCTCCTATATCTTGGAAATATTTAACAGCTTCTTTGGAATTACAATCATCACCCCAAACTAAAGCAATTTGTCCTAAGTTTATGGCTTTTTTCATTAAGGCAGCTCCTGCTTCGCCCTTAAAATCTTCCGCATGAGGAGCAGTACCCGCCAATTCAAATGCTTGAGCATTATTAATGGCTTGAACAAAAGTTCTAGTTCTGAGATCTAGAAAAGCCTCCCATTTTTTGGTTTCTCCTTGTGTTAGATACATAACGGGGAATAGATTTTGTTTAAAACGTAACATAGTACAAACATCTGCATCAAAACTGGAAAATATTAAAGGACGACCACAACCCTTTTGGATAATTGTTTCTAAGACACGATCTATAAACAAATTTTTGTCGATAGTTTGTTCAGCTTCTACACCACCATTAACTTTACGTTGAGGCCATTTGATTTCTACATCTATGCCCAATGTTTTGGGCAAAGCTTCCAATACCTCTTGCAAAGTGGGGAATATACGTTTCCCATAGACAGGTTCCTCATCATGGGAAGGAAATTCTTTCATTTCATTGTTTATAATAGCAAAAACTCGTAATTTCTTTAAAGCTTCATATGTAACATCTTTTATCAACACATATTCCAGTTGTGAAATCTCAGAAACTTCTTTGCCTTGAGGAGCTGTTCGCACGCCAAAGTCATGATATATCACAGGTACTGCATCGGCCGTTAAATGGACATCTAGTTCTATCATATCGGCAAATACTTCATAGGCTCTCAAAAATGAGGATATAGTATTTTCACATTCTTTCGGAGGATTGGCTATATAACTCTTACCATTTCCTCTATGGCCAACATCCAAATTTGGCCAACTTTTAGGCCAATAATGGGCATAAGTAGTACGAAAATCTAATATCTCTACATCACTAAAGGGCTTAACCAACACATAGGGTAACGTTAAGCGAGCTATCACAGTTTCCGAATATTCAAAAGAAATATCCCTAATTTTAAGCACTAGTTCACCAGAACTTCCTTTTAACTTGGAAGGTTTATTAAAGCCTTACCCATAGGCTTATTATCGGCTGAATAAAATATTAAATTGTAAGCTAACTCTAGGGATTTCGGTACGGTAACATGGAATAAAATAATGTCGTTACGCTTATAAGAAATACCCTCTGAGGACTGTTTTCTCAGCTTACTATCGCCATATTGCATTTTTAATACTTCCACATTTACTCCTGACGTTTTCGAATCAATTTCCGTTTTGAAATCATCTTTTAGAGGTATTAATTTTATTTTCACATTTTCTGGATCAAATTTTTCTATATCATGTACTTGAAACATACGTTCACGTTCAAATTTAAATTGTAATACCATTTCATTGGTTAACCAACCACGATTAGCCTGTTCGCCATCTGCACCAGAAACTTGACCAAAAACATCTACTTGCCTACAATTGTTGGCGCAAGGTTCTAAACGACGTGGTTTCAAATAAGTCTCCCAACGTTTGATTTGTTTATGCCCCCTATAATCTTCGGCATAGATAAAATAGCGATAGTTGATATTACGACAAGATTGAAGCATAACATTGCCAGACCATTCTAAACTGCCATTATTTCGAGATAATTCCACACAACGTTCCAATTGCCATTCGCCCAACGCTTTTGAGTCTCCTGTTAGGCCAACACGTTCATTACTAGCAAGTTGACTCGATACATGAACTGTAAATGATCTAAGAGTAGGAGTACAAGAGCCGGCCTCAACTTTGGCTACCTCCTCCTTATCAGGATCCACCTCATATTTCACATTCACAGCCACAACATTTGGAAAAGCAGTACACTGTTGAAATAGAATACAACACACAATTAGTAAAATTGAAAATCGTAACATTTTAAAAGTTTTCTAATAGATCTTTCAGCTATTCTCGACTGAGTAACTGCAAGGTTTGTAAATAACTAAATGCTAAAACAAATGTCAAATTATTTAAGGTCTGTGTTAATAGTTTTCTATAAATACTTCTAAAACACTATAATATAAAGCTAAATTATGAAGATAATACTATACTACTAATGTGTTCAATTTGTTGATAATTCTGTAAGTGACGTTATGGGGAGGTTAGAGAAACTTAAATGTTAAAAAGCTTTGATTTAGTGAAGACAATTTACACATCGGAAATAAATATTAGTAGCTCTATGTAGTAGTACCAAAGTTTACTCATTTAAGCAATGCCGGTAATTTAGAGATAAGAAAGCAATATTAAAGGGGATTTACATATAATTCAAATTCGTACTATTAAAATTACAATGCATACATGTCTATAGTAAACTGGTCCACAAACTGGCCCACAAATTGTAACAAAATTGTTCTTCTCCGAATTAGAATTTAACCCATATACATTCCTGAATCCTATTTTATATTACTATTTTGTCTAGAAATCACCCTTTTAGATAAAATCACCAACAATAAAAAAAAAAACGCTATTGGACGATTTTTTTAAAGCTTTACTGTTGCTCATTTTGGCGTTACCGGTAAAAAAATTGGACTTGATCTGAAAATACCGATTATCAAGAATTCAGCTTGTTTATAAATATTTGTTCAAAAAGTTTATACCTAACTGAATTTTTATTTATTTTTTTAATTACAGTAAAACCTTGATCATCCGAACCCCGCTAATGCGGTTTATTTGGTAATCCGGACGTAATTTTTCATTAAATTGTGTACTCCATAATCCGGATTGTACGCAAACTGTTGAGTAAGTACCGTTTTAATTATATATGTGTAGTTCTTTTTAAATGTAATAATTTAATTTCATGTCAAATAAATAAAAACTATAAATTGATATTGCACTTGATAAACAAGAGGGTATTAACTTAAAATTTTAAAATTTTCAGTAGTCAAAAAACTGTTTATGGCCACATTTTAACAGAATTTAAAAATTATATACATTTGAAAATATATATACATTGTTTTTGTTTTAAATTTTAAAACTCATTGCAAAAAAAAAACAATTTTTTGAGTTAATACCATTTTTTTTGAAATTTTATCGATTTAAATTTATAGAATAAAACAAATTTTATCAACAAAACAGTATTAACTCAAAATACAACCAAAAATAAATAAAACAGTTTGATTACTTTTAACATAAATAAAGGCTCAAATCAAAATAATACCTTTTTTATGAAAATATACGATTCATTTCTATTTGAACTTTTGTATTAACTCGAAATAATACCTTTTTGTTGAAATAAAGGTAATCACTACATTATCATGAAAATGTTCTCAAAAGTGAAAGAGTAATCGGAATACGTTGAAATTTTTACAATAGATAGATATTGATGTTGTTAGTTGATTTCTTGAAAAAAGTGATATTTTAAAAATTTTGAGTTAATACCCTTTTGTTGATCAAGTGCGATATGTATTTTAATAACACTTTTAGTACAAAAATAGTTTTTTTAAATTTTAATTCGGTAAACAGGAAAATTCGATCATGAGGATTGGGCTTTGCAATTAATAATCCGAATCATCGAGTGTTTACTGTATTATAATACTTAAAGAAAAAATTTTAAATACATCATGTGATAATTATCACATAATCTACGAGCTAACAAACCTAATATCACTCTTCTACGTTTTAGAGAATATAGCTGTGTAATTTCCGCATTTTCGCTTAAGACGACTTAAGTTAAAATCAATTTTATTGTTTAATATCGGTGTCCCCATTAAGACGCATTCATGGGGCTAACTCTTATTTCAACATTACATTTAGTTCGAACATTCTAATATTTTATTAAAATGACAGTTTCAAAATTTCATTTAGTACAAAATAAATTTAAATTTTACCATTTTTATACAAATAGCTTAATATCTCAAAATTAAAATACATATAAAAAAATATTTTTAATAACCTTGCTTCGAATTACTAATATCTGATTACCTTGATTTTTCTATATTGACGTATAATATGAATAATATTTTCAGTAGATGTGCGATTTTTAGTAAATTGTATTATGTCCGATAAACATTGCAAAGAAGTAAAGCGATGAATTTGATTTTTAAACATTTTAAATAAGCATTTTTATTAAATACTTTAACGCATCGGTAGTTTTATGAATACTAAATTTCAAACATAATTTGTATTACTAATTTTAAAAATTTGCAAAAAAAAAATAGTTTGGGAGTAAAAAAAAAATGTTTACTCTTGTGTTATTTTTTGGCATCTATCCAAACGAGAAATAAAACTCATATATTTTATGTTTTGCGAATTTTTCTTAGGAAAAATGGTCAAGTACATCAATAGCGTAATAGTTTATCAACCTCTCATAGTATATTTTCGTTTGTACTCTATTTTATCACGTGTAGTAACGCGGGCGGTGATAGGACAAGGTGTTTCTCATTTTGATCTATAAATAGAAAATCGGTTATTTTTTTATTTCAAATCTAACGTTGGCACGCTTTTGATGTCATATGTTATTAAACAAATGATAAGCACCAGAAACTGTTGTTTATCTTTTAAACTACACACACTGTATAAAAAGAAATGCCAAATTTTGTTAAAGTAAACACTCTTTAAATGAGACTTAAACACCTGATAGTGATCTTTTTTTTTAATATTTTCTATTTAAAGCTGCATTTACATTTAACCTCGAAATCCAGTTTTAACTAGATTTCGATCCATTTGTACTTACAAAAACTAAGTTTTGCAAAAAAAAAAAAAAATAATAAGTAGATATGCTTTACTCAAATATTCTAGAAATCCAGTTTAACCTAAATTTCGAGCATATGGTTATGTATAATATGATACACAATCTAGATTTTGGAATCTAGTTTAAACTGGATTTCTGTCGTAACCAGTTTGAGCTAGATTTCGAAATCTAGTTCGTGTATCATTTTATACACAACCATATGCTTGAAATCTAGCTTAAACTGGATTCTGGAATATTTGAGTAGAGCATATCTACTTATTTTTTTTTTCTTGCAAAACTTAGTTTTTGTAAGTACAGATGGTTCTTAATTTTAAGCTCTTAATATTTAAATACAATGTTTAAATACAATAATTAAATAATGTTATAATACAATAAATTATTTACTAAATTATTTAGTAATTTTAAAAACAATCTGAAATAAGATGAATAAGATGACGCATGCACTGGAGTGGGATATAGGATTACAAGTTCTTTAAACAGAGTTACATTAAGGTGGTCTAAATGAAAATAAATATGATCTTCCAAAAAAAAAAATCTCAAATAAATTATTGTTTATTGGTCGGAAATCGAAATTGAAGTTTCAAAGTTTCTAAAATTTTATTTGAATTAAAAATAATTATTATGATCGTGCCACATCAAATCTAATATATTTTTGGGCGTATAAGACGAATATGAAATCCAACCTAAAATCGGAGTAGCGCATTTTGTGAAATTTCAAAATTTAAACTTTGATCAAAAAGTTTTCATATATTTACCGCTGTGAAAATTTCAGTGAAATGTACTCTTCTTATGTGAGATAAGATTATTATTAACAAATAAATTTAAATAAGCCAAACATTAGTAAAAAATCCTAAAAGACAACCTTTAAGTGCAACTGTAAGGATATCTGATATCCTTGCTAAAATTAAAAACAAAATCATGTATGATGAAAGTCCTTGGTAAGTAGATTGCAAAAACTATAAAAATTCTATTTTTCAATGACATCGTTTTGAGGTAATTAGAAAAATACCACAAAAAAAAACAATTTTTTTAATCTTTTAAAACGCAAATGATTTAAAGTCCACAAATTTTTTTTTAAAATTCCAATTAGAAATTACCAATCTTCATTAAAATCAAGCTCAGATTTGAGAAAATTATTTATTTAAGACGTAAAATAGTTTGGTTTTTACTTAAATATTTTTATAATTTTAATAAAAACTTTTATATAATTAAAAAACAAAACCGCGAATAACTTAAAAATTGTAGATTTTTTTGATGAATTTTGATTTCATATTTCTTTTGTTTAAAGAGAAGCCACACTCAATAAATTCTTAATATTTATTAATGTGTTGCTTTCTTTGGAAAGAGGATAGAGGAGAGAAGAAAGGTGGAAAAATATGAAGGGATTCAAAAGAATTCAATTTAAAGTCAACCCTAAATTTTAATAATTTCAAATATTTGAAATATTTACAATAATTTTTAGGTTCTTGGAATTGAGTTAAACCCGTCCAATACAACAATAATTGAAATATGTTGTAATAAATTGTTAGTTTTTTATTGTTTTGACATTTATTTAAACTAATACTGCAGTTATTTTTTTTAGTAGTTAATAATATCTATAAGTTATAGTAATGACAAATATAGTCAACAAATTTTTAATTATACATATTTGTAGTTGTTTTGAGTGTAATTTTTAATCGTTTCTATCTAAATAATTACATGAGTGTATTTGCAAACTATGAACATGTTAATAATAACAAATATAAACTAAACGAGAATTTTTAAAAGCTCTATTCTATTTTTGAATAACTAACAAAAATGATCTGTTTACTGCAAAATAACTGCTTCAAACAACTGTTACAAAAATACCACATTTTTTCAGTTGTTTTTTAAGAAGACGATGAATAAAATTCAAAAATCCCCAATAAAATATATCAAAAATTTGCCCCCTGGCAACTCTTTCCTAACTACGTGAATAGCCAAACTACCGTATGTACAAAAAATACATCATAGTTGTCGCTAACTCACAAAATTTGGGAAAATAGTGGAAATTCGATTACATATGATTTTCTAACAATTGTGAATTGTTGTGGTGTTTGTCTTAGCTATCTTCTGCAATTACAATTAAATGTAAAATCGACCCCGTGAAACTGGTTTTAAGCCACAGCAAAAATCGACCTGACTTTAGATCAAGTGGTTAAAGCGCCTGTCTAAAGTGTAGTGCGAAGTGCATGTGGCAAAGAAAGCAGGTTCAAGCCACGGTCAGGATTGCATTTAATAAATAAACATAACAAATAATTACAGTATTGTCAAAAAGGATTACTGATGAAGGTTGCGTTACCAGAAACTGCGCAGTCTAATTCAATAAAAATTTACAATGTAGTTATGATTTTTAGAAAAGTATGCTTAATCTTCTCTACCACGCCTATCTCAAACAATTGAAAAATATGTGCATATTAATTATAGTATTTATTGCACACTGTCTAAGAAGACGATGAATAAAATTCAAAAATCCCCAATAAAATGGCATAATAGTTGTGTTGTATTATTTCATAGAAAAACAACTGTCGTGTAGTAACTGCTTAATTTTGTTGAGTGAATTGTTAAAACTAATGAAACTGAATTTGTTTACGCCTTTCCTAAACTGAGGCAATATCGAGGTACAGTTGTATTTCCTTAACAAATTTGCAACTTGTGATCCGCCCTAATATCATATAACTTAAATATAAAACAAAGCTTTATTATTACATGCTAATATTACGTGTATGATGAAATATTGTTTCAACCATTTGTATATAATTATAGAACACAGAAGGCACATTTAAAAAGCGCAAAAAAATTCCTCGAAATTAAAATTAACGTTAATGACCTTCATCATTTGTACAAAGGATAAACTAGGAAACATTTTTTTTTTTTTTTTTGTTTGAGTTTATACAATAAAATTAAGAAATATTTACATTTTGAATATGATCGTCCGAAATTAAGGGAGTAGCATCTACAACATTTAATACAGCAGGCACAGACATCTTTAAAGTAACGTTGTTTTTTTTTAAGAAAAGAGGTAGTTGTGTTTTACAGGAAGTTAAATTTGTTGTTGCTTTTGATTTTTGTTCAAACCGGAAACAATTGGTTTTTGTAAATATGTTTTTAATTTAAATTTTTTTTATTTTCTAATAACAATCATTTTGATAAAGTGTTTGCTTTGATTGCCTTAATAGATTTTTTAATGGTGAGTTAAGAATTAAAATTATCTTTCTTTGTTTTCAGCTTTAAATGTTAAAGTGTTTTATTTAATTTTATTTTTGTTCTGTTGTTAAGTACAGTTGGTATTAAAAGCTAATCACTTTTCTTTTTAACAAAAAAGCTTTTTTGTTTCAAGTTTGTTCATTGTTATTTCTTATATTTTTGCAACAAGGAGTTTTTTTTATCACTTTAATTCTTTTTAATTTAATTTATTATTAAAAATATTTTTATCAATTTGTCACCACGGTTTTCTAAGACTTATTCAATTTATAAAACAACGTTGTTTGGTTTTTATACCCAGCGTTTAGTATAGAAGCAACAAGAAAAGAGCGGCCAACAGCTTTTTGAAGCTTTTTTTTTATATATATATATTATTTGTGTTTATATTTAAGTCAAATAAAAAAAAAAAACAAATTGATCAAAATAAAACTATTATAGAGTAAGTAAATATATTATTGTTGTCATTGTTGTCATTGTTGTTTATTTGTTTATAAAAAAGACTAACAACACTTTATACTACAACAACAACAATCATATAAATATAAACTTATACACTCAAAAAAGTTTTACAGTAGAATCTATTGAAAATGACAGTTAAAACAACTGTAATTTCAGTTAAAAATGCTGCAAAGGTAATTACCATTAAAATAACTAAAAATGTGCTTGTTTTTAACTGTTGATACATATAAACTTATGCACTCAAAATAGTTTTACAGTAAAATCTATTAAAAATGACAGTTAAAGCAAATGCAATTTCTGTTAAAAAGGCTACAAAGGTAATTGCCATTAAATTAACTAAAAATGTGCTTGTTTTAAACTGTTGAAAACAACTAACAAATGTAGTAGAAACAACTAACAGTCGTAAAAACAACTGAAATTTTTTAAACAACTGTAAAAATTTGTAAAAACTACTGTTTTTAACAGTTATTTTTTTTAGGTGTTTTAGATATAATTTAAAAAAATTATTCTTTCAATTGCAATCAAAATTTGTATTTCCTACATCCTATTTACAATGCAAAATCGAAAATTCAAACAGTAAAAGTTTTTAAAAAATTACTGTTTCTAACATTTATTTTTTCGGTATTTAAAAAAAAATATATATTTATTTTTTTTTCAATTACAATAAACCTACTTAAAATTCAAAGTCAAAATTCCAAACGATACTCCAGTTTAGGGTTCTATAAATCGACTTTCGACTAATCGACTTTTTGGAAGTCAACTTTCTTCTTACGACAAAGTCGACTTTTACGAAGAAGTCGAAAAGTCAACTTTTGCTTTCGACTTTCGTATTTGTTATATATAGTTTAAAAGTAAATTTTGTTTTAGTCGATTACGGAATAAAGAAATATAAAGCCAGTCAAAAAGTGTTACTTGCACCTTCTAAACTTACTGGTCCGATTTAAATTTCATTAAATAGGGTCCGATCTAAACGGTTTTAGATTTTGAGCAATCTACTTGATGAGATAAAGAAAAAATCAGGGTGCATATTCAATTTTTTTTTAGTTTCGCTATTAAGTTTTCTTAAGCCGTATTCTTTTGAAATATGTTGAAACATATTAAAAAATTGGACATAAAAGTGAATGAAGCACTTTTTGCAATAAAAATCCATTTTTGGATACATTTGAAACTTTTCGAGTTCCAAAAACGGCTAACCGGCTTGATATAATTAAGAAAACGTTTAATTTAGGGTTTAAAAAAAGACATGACATTTACACAAAAAAATGTCAAACATTTTCCTGTGAAAATAAAAAAATTCTTGGCAAAAAACCAAAAAAAAAATCATTGAGAAAATGAAGTTTATTTTTTTCTTTTGTGCTTCGAACCACTGTGTGTGGTCTTCTTCTAGATTGTTCTAGTCGTGTTCGTAATAATTATTAAATCTACTGTCAGATGGCAATTAATTGACCAAAAAACAGTCTTAAATTTTTTTTTCGAGATTTAGAAATTTTTATACAAAAAGTCGATTAATCGACTGTTACTTGAAAAAAAGTAGAAAAGGCTACTTTTGAAAATACGAAAAAGTGTGAAAATCGACTTTTTGTTGCAACTATATAACCCTACTTCAGTTCTAACGTTTTTATGTATTGAAGATACAATGAAATTTTCTAATTATTATTTGCGAAATATGAGCATATCAATAATAACATATGTAAACTAAACGAGAATTTTTAATAACTCGACATAATCTTCTCTTTTTAAACAACTAACAAAAATTAACTGATTACTGCAAAATTACTGTTTTGGTAGTTGTTTATTACTAAAATGATTGCTCCAAACAACAATTACAAATATACAATAATTTTTTTAGTTCTCATAATAGTAGTTTTGTATTATTTCATAGAAAAATAACTGTAATTGCAGTTAAAAACAACTACTAGTGATTACTACACAAAAAACTGTCTTGTAGTAACTGTAAAACTTTTTTGAGTCTAGAAGCCTTATCTTGCACAAACATTAGTAGAACCCGTTACAGATTGTGTGTATTAGGTAAACAAAGTACAAAACTTTAAGTTTTAATAATAAATAACAAAAAGAGTCAATAAATACAATACTAAAAGAGTACAACAACAAATACATTGAGTATAGTACAAAGTAATATGTAAACAGATTACTGAACTGGAGGAGATACAGCATACCCAACATTGTAAAATATTTCAAAACGCCTGACCATCACGTGTACGTGCTTGTTATTAATTTATGGAATACATTATTTGTACTGCACGTACGAAGCCCCTAAAACGTAAACATGTTTACATTTAACAAAAAAAAAAAGCTTTTTTACGCAAATATTTTGCTCTCTTTCTCTTATACATGTATACATCGAATAACTGCCTCAGTTCCTTGAATTTTGTAATTAAAATGTTTTTAAATTCTAGTATCCAACCGAAGATATTTAATTTTTTTTTGTACACTGTCGTTTAATCGGCAACAGATTTTTTGAGGAGAAATAATACCATTATTTTAGACAAATGAATGAATTCGGTGCGTATGATCGATATTTCTAATTCGTATTACCTATACGCGCTTATGTACCACAAAACGTGTTGCCACTTCATGTATGAATATTAACGTGACCAAAGAAAAAAAATTGAATTCACGAGATCCACAGCCCTTAAAATATAGCATTATGAAAATAAATATGGTCTGCCAAAAAAAAAACAATTTTGTTTAGACGTCTCAGATCGCAATTGAAGTCTCAAAGTTGTACTTCTTCTATTATTTTATTAGAATAAAAAAATGAGAAAAAATTAAATATAATTATAATTATTATGATTATGATTGCAACAAATTAAATCTAATATATTTTAAAATTCGCAATTTTTCTTTATTTCAATTACTGATTCCTAACCTTCATTCAAGTTAAGCTCAGATTTGAGAAATCTGCTCATATAAGACATACAAAAGTTGGATTTTTCTTAGTATTAACAAAAATGTGTATTTTTATCTTAATTTTAATTTCATATTCCTTTTCTGCACATTAATATAGACTAGATTGGAAAATTTTGGTAAGGTACATTTCGTAGGTTAGGAAAGAATTTAATTTAAAGTCGACCTTAAAATTCTATGAATTTCTTCTTGAGACAAATTACTAATTCTTAAAAGTTAACTTTTTCTGCGACCTTTAAATGTTAACGAATTCAGCTGAAACTTGTTGACACACCGAGTTTTTTGGTTTTAGGGGCATTGTGAGGTCCCTTATGAAGAATTCTTCAATTTTGTCACATGACAGTGGTGCACACCACCACTAAACCAGTCACTATAAAAAAAAAAAAAATATGTAGGTACATTATTTTTTGCTGGGCAATCGATTGAGACTATTTATTTTAAAATCGGAGAGGGGTCGTCCAAAAATTTCCCAATTTTGATCGTTTTCATATGGAATTGCTCTATTATTGATATGAAAATAATAAACAGAAAATTTTATTGTATCTCCAATGCATAATGCCGATTTTTGTAAAATTAACCCAAATGGGGTAAAAATACTATTTTTCTAATTAATATTTATGTTTTGTAAAATTGACCTAAAGGGCTTAAATGACCTATTTTGAAATTAAAAATTAATTAATCTGTTAGAGAATCTTCCAAAGAAGAGTTTGATACCATAATCTTGGATAAGCTCCTCCTACTTCCTGAGATATGTCCATCCCGGACAGGGTTACTTTCACAAAATACGGCTAAAGAGGCCTATTTTGAAATTAAAAATTAAACCCTTAAACCCCACCCACAAATATGATTGATGCACTAATCTGCTATAGAATCTTCCAAAGAGATTGATACCATAATCTTGGATAAGCTCCTCCTACTTCCTTAGATAACTGGAGTACCGTTTGGAATTTTGATTTTGCATTTTAAGTAGGATGTAGGAAATACAAAGTTGTATTGTAATTGAAAGATTTTTTTTTTTATTAAAAAATATTTTCAAAATACCCGAAAAAATAACTTAAAAAACAGTAGTTTTTACCAATTTTTACAGTTGTTTAAAAATTTAGTTTTAAAGACATTGTTAGTTTCTAGTTGTTTTAACGGTAATTACCTTTGTCGTCTTTTTAACTGGATTTACAGTTGTTTAAACTTCATTTTCAGTATATTGTACTGTTAAACTTTTTTGAGTGTACTGACTGTTTTGTGATTAGATACAAATTTATATTTTTTTCCCTTACAAACAATTCCTCAGATGAAGGCGTTTTTCCTTATGAATTTTTTTTATATTTAGGAGAAAACTTTTTTCCCCAAATAGCCACAATTTTTTCCTTAGATATAAACCCCTGGTTATAAGATGTTTTCCCTGTAGAAAAGTAAAATTAAAAATAAGCAACTTGTTAGCTCTATTTCTGCTAATATGAACCTTCAATATTTGAACCTTCAACCTACCTAAAAATTGGAATTTAGACTTTTTTTAGCCGATTAATCGGTTTCAGCCCACATTCTTTTTATTATAAAAAAAAAAAGAAATGTGTTGTTAATTATGCTTTTAACAAAAATGTGAGAGTATCTCACCGATTTGAATATTTGCATACTATTTTTATTTAACTGAAACTTTGGCATGTGTAGTTTTGTTTACGTTAAAATATTCCACTTGGCAAAACTACTTCTGGGGGTGTGTCTGGTCTGATATGAGGCAAACACATGGTACATTGTGTTAAAAAGCTTTTTATTGAACACAGGCAGCGGTCAAGGTCTTTCGTATTGTTTTCTATTTACAAGTGTTTGGATTTTTTTTTTTTTTTTGTGAGTTGTGGTAAAGCATTTTTTTTTTTTTTTTTTACATAAGGCAATATTTTAGTTTTTTTTTTTTAATTGTATATTGTTACTAACAAGTTTGTTATCTAAATTATATACACGATTTTAATAAAATCTTGTAAATTAAATTGATTTTAAAATACAATCCATTTATGCGTTTATGACTATGAAAAAGCTTTTTTTTTATCTCAAATTTATTAAATTAGCTCATTCAGTCCAAAGTCCATTTAATTATTTATTTCAATTCTAAATTAATAAAACTTAAGAGACCTATGTTGTGGATGATTGTGTATATAAATAATTTATAATTGGTTTGTTTACTCACAGTTGTTGTTGAAGTTTTTGTAGCTGAGGCTGCCATTGTTGTAGTAGTAGTAACAAAATTATTGAAAATCATTGACTATATAAACGGCACGTGCTGCACCAATAAATTTAAAAATTGCCTTTGTTTCCAAATTTGAATAGGTACTGGATGTTGTTATCAATGCTTTACAAATTACTTTGCTTATTTGTTTTTTTTTTTGTTTTTTCAATACTTATCTTGAAGAATTTGTTATTGTCATATATAGTAAATTTTATAATCACGTTTTTACAACTTCTGCTTTTTTTAAAAATTGACGTTATGTAAATAATAAATTAAATATGAGGCATTTTATAAAAAAAAAATCTGATTTGTATATGACTTTTTATAATTTGTAAAACGACTTAGAATCTTTGAATTTTCAGAAAGTTTTTTTAAAGAAAAAAATTTTTTATATTGTAAGATTGCTTCCAAATAAAAAATGTTTCAGAATCTGAGCATTTTTTATATGAAAAATGTATCATTATGTAAGCTTTTTTTTAAATCTGGACAATTTTTGTTGATTGCCACATATAAAAAAAAAATGTACATCACTATGGTAATAAATTAACTTTAGTTGGTGAATTATCACGTTGTGTATATAAATCAATATTTACAATTGGAAAAAATTTTGCAAGATTATTAAAGTTAATCTAATCATTAGTTAAATTTTAATTTTGTCGTTAACTATTGTTTAAAAATTTCGTTTCCTTTAAAATGTTTAAAGAAAATACAAAGTTTGTTGTACGATGTTTGAAAAAGAACTAAATTGAATGGCATATCCTCATCACGTCTTAGTCATACCACCACTCACTCTCTTATATGTATGTCGGTAGTATGTAGTTACCATGTTTATTCAATTTACTTATTATATACATAGTTTGTGTAAATTGATTTCAATTGAATAATATCATATTCTGTGCAAACATCACTGTTGAAGTTGATATCATAGATTTGTTCCCTCGTTTTTGTTTGAGCAATTGATAGATAGAAAGTCTCAGGGCAATTAGATATTGTATAGTATAATTATGTATATTTCGGTCTTTAATTCTCAGAATTAAATAGAAAAAAGATTACAATTTTATTTGATTTCTTATATAAAAACGCTTAGTTGTATATCGTTTAATTTCCAACATGATTATAACGCAATAATATTTCTTTATGTGACTTCTCTTAAGAGGTTTTAATATGCGTTTTTACTACTATTGGGTAGTTAGTTATTAGATTCTTTATTGCCCTCTTAATTATCAGTTTAAACTTTCTCCTCCACTTTCTCTTTTGTTATTTGATTCTCATCTTTTTGTTTCTTTTTTTGTACATCTTCATTTGCATCCACATTCATAGTTTCTGTTTGATTTCCTTGGGAAGTTTTTTCCTTATCTTCTGTTTCTTTTTTATCTTCTTTATTGTTCTTTTGTTTTTCCTCCGGTGTTTTTCTTTCAAAAAGTACTATCATTTCGGTGTGTGAAGTATGCGGAAACATATCTACTGCCACTGCTGTTGTAGGAAAGAAAGGTTCACCTTTATATTGTTTTGATTCTGGCCGTCCCAATTCAATCCAATTCCGCCGTGCTCGATATGGATTGCAAGAGATATATACCAAACGTTTTATTGCCGAGGCAGCTCTAATAGCAAGAATTGAACGATTATCTAAAAGAGGAAATAATCAATTAATTCAAGTATTAGCGGGAATAGAAAGAATCAAAATTGAAACATTTTTTAAAGTAAATTGAAAAAAAAAATACGTTATCGATATAAAAAAGTTAAAAATATACTGGACCAGGGAACGTACATGTAAATTTAAATTTTCTTACTGCAGCAGTTTAGGCATTAAGAAAGGGACTTTACCCATTTTGATCCTCCATTTTTGTAACATATCTTTCTTGAATTTCATTTAGTATTTTATCTGTGAATTAACACATACACATATTTAAAATTGAATTTTACTAGAAAACCGTTATGGGCAGGCCATTAGGGGCAACCTCCTATTTATTGGTATAAGCAAGGATGAATGTAAATGGTATACTTAAAATTCCTAACTTCAGAGGTTTGTCTATCCTTTAATTGGAGACTTTTCCCTTTATGACTCTTCCCGAATAAATTCAAAAAATACCATCTAAGCAGATATCTTCTCGGCATTAGGAACCTAAATACCAAATTTCAAGATCCTTGGTTAAGCGGTTTGGCCAGGCCGTCAAGGGGGAGTCTTCCCTTTTTTGACCCTCCCCTTAAAAAATCCAAAAATCCTGTCTAAGAGGATGTTTAAATTTCAAGTTCCTTGTCCAAAAATCCTGTAAAAGCGGTTGTCTACGCGGGATAATAGATATAAAAACCCTGTTAAGCGGGTGTCTACTTGAAATTAGGAACCCACATACCAAGTTCCCGTAGGAATCACCAAAAATTCTCTATAAACTGATGACTACGGATATTGTTCCAAGTGCCACGTTTAAACGCAAACTAGGGCATTATTTTGATCACTTACTATAATTTTGATAATTTACGATTATTTTTTCAGTTTTTTTTTATTCCTTGCTGTTACAATTTAGTATTTTCTCTAATGGCTCATCTGTTGAGGTATTTGGGCAGCTTTTAAATATATGGTTGATTGTGAGGTCCTCTGAACAAAGTTCACATCCTCTTGGCTGTGTTTTTTTCATAAAAATGTTGTGTGCTGAATCTTGTAGCTCCAACACGTATTCATGCAAGAATAATACAGTTTTCACGGCTTAGATGTTTGTTGTATGCTGGTCTTGTTGTGTTGTTATTATGGGATTTAAGAAAGCTGTGTGAACTGTTCCATATTTGTTGTTGTTGTTGTTGTAAATTTTTGTGAAAATTAACCATTACTGGCACTAGCTGTGGTACTTCAATTATTAAAGGATGATTAATGGCATTTTTTGCAGCAGCGTCAGCGTATTCATTACCTGGAATACCTAGATGTCCAGGTATCCAGAGAATGATAACTTTGTTTTGGAGTTCAATATTGTTTAGGATGTACTTTAGCTATAATTTAATTTATTTTAGGCATTTCTTTTTACATAAATTTATTTTATTATGTTTTATCAACATTTATAGTAGAATACGAACCACATTTGGCCCTATAGGCTAGGTTTTTGAATGAATAAAATAAATAAGGATCTCACATACCAAATTTTAAGTATTCGCTTTAGTGTTTTGATCAGGCCGCTGAAGCCACCCCCGTTTTAGCCATCCACGTAGGTATTGCAAAAAACCATGCCAAATCGGATGACTCGCTTTAGCTGTTTGTCTAGGTCGACATGATGAAGAACTTTCTTAATGCCCCTCAACGTAGGAATTTTAAAAAATTCCTAAGCGAATGTCAACATGAGATAATGAACCCACATAACCCAAGTCTAGCTCAAGTGAGTGAGTGAGTCAATGAGTAACGTTATTTCTATATATATATATATATATTAGGGCGGGTCCTGAACCATTCTGTGGTATACCTTTGGGGTATGTTAGGGAGAAGCTCGGGTCGTGGAGGGAGTCAGAATTCTCTCTCTATTAGGAAAACTCTCTTGGCCAACGACAGGCTAAGAGATTAATTTCTTTTTTCCAGTGCAGGATCGAGGAGACTCTTGTCCCTCGGGAGGGGTGACTTGAGAACCCTGGTGTCTTACCTGACTGGACACTGCAATCTCAGATACCACCTGCGCAAAAGGGGTCTTTCGGACACGGATGAGTGTAGGTTTTGCGAACTGGTAGCTGAGACATCAGAGCATGTTCTTTGCGAATGTCCGAGGCTATGTGAAAGGCGTGCCAAGTTTCTTGGCAATCGCTTTGTCTCCCCTTCGGACATTATGAAGATTTTGCCTAATAGGATTATTGGCTTTATAGGTAGCTTGAATCTTTAGGGTAACTTTAGGCAGCACAAAAGACCTAAGTTGGTCGCGGTGCATAGTGCCATATAATCTAATCTAATCTAGGGCGGTCGATTTAAAAATCGCTCAACGTTCAAGGAAAATCGTATTCTAGGGATCAAAATAAGAAACTTTGCCGAAGGTACCATACCTCTAAAACGAATTCTGATGTCCCGACTTTTGACCCATAGGGTCAAATTTTGAAAAAGCCCACTTTGATATTTCAGAAAGTAGGAGGAATCTCTCCAAGATTATGGGAGCTGCTTCTTCTCCGGGAGACGCGCTAGCAGATTAATGCAGAAATCATCATTTTATGTGACCGTTAAGGGGTTAAAATTTATGTTGAAGAGGGCCTTTTTAGCCGTGCTTTTATAGCAAAATGTACAAATCTCGGGATAGAAATATTTCAGAAAGTAGGAGGAGTCTTTCCAAGATTAGGGTTTCTATTTCTTCTCCGGAAGACGCTCTAGCAGATGAATGTGTAAATTATATTCGATTGGGTTGGATTGGATTGGATTGGGGAACTCTAAATGGGTCAAAGTGGGATTTTTCGAAATTTCACCCTAAGGGTCAAAAGTCGGGACATCAGAATTCGTTTTAGAGGTATGGTTCCTTCGGCAAAGTTTCTTATTTTGATCCCTACAATACAATTTTCCTTGAACGTTGAGCGATTTTTTTGCCTCCATACAAATCGACCCGGCCTAATATATATATATATATATATATATATATAGATAAATACTAATAAATACTAGTTTGTTTAATACTAATATAGTTTTTAGAAAATAAAAAATCAAAAACTTACGTAATCCTGCCCTTGGTGGATCTACAACAGCAACTAAATCCAATTCATCACCAGGTGCTGTTCCATATACAACCTCACGTACCATGGATTGTATATAATCATCGGCATTGCCAGCATAAAATTTACAATTTGTAATATTATTCTTTTCGGCATTATATTCAGCATCTTTAATAGCATCTGGTATAATTTCAACACCCAAAACTTGTTTACAATGTTTAGCAAATGACAAAGCTATTGTACCGGTTCCACAACAAATATCCAATACAGTAGTATTATCTTTTGGTGCAGCTAAATCAATAGCATTTTGATACAAAACATTAGCACTGGCAGTATTAATTTGAAAGAAAGCCAAAGGACTAACACGAAATTCCAAATCATGTATGGTATCTTTTATATGTGTCGTGCCAGATAAGTGTTCAACCGGTGATACCATTTGGCCCACTTCACGATGTTTAACATCTTGATAGTATAGGGAAGTACATTTGATTTCTTGTGTCTCATCATTTGATAAAGTTTCATAATAAACTTTTAACTCTTGCTTAACTTCTTCCAACTCGGTATCACTTAAATTAGAGGTGTATATACCGGGTACTAACATAAGTTCATTGGTATGCAAAGAAGTGCGTACCATTAATTGACGAAAATGTCCAGCATTAGTTTCTGGACTGAATGGTTTAAATTTTGAATTGCGTACAAATTCTTGAAAGGTTTTGGCTGCCCATTTGGCTGCCTTTGGTATATGTGGCAATGTTTCAACTTCGGCCACCTCTACTGAACCATCAGCATAACTGCCTAATCGAAAGCCAACCACAATTTCTCCATTAGTATTTTTGCCAATGGTAAATTCATTTTTATTGCGATATCCATCAATTTGGGGTGAACCCAAAACACCTTTATATATAAAACTGTCCAAGTATGTTTTGGCATCTTTATTGGATTTTTTAAGATCTTGGGTAAATTTCTTGACTAATTCTTGCATTTGAGAATCTTTTTGTTTTAATTGGTCTTCATAGCTTAAGTGAGCCAGGGGACAAGTGGCATCAGCCGAAGTACGTTGTTTCTTATTATTTGAATCTTCTGTTGTGTCACCACCTTCTTTACGTTTTCTTTGTAAAGGATCTGCCGAAGCTTTGGCCACCTATATATAAAAAAGAAAATTAGTATAAACTTAAAATTATTTTAAAAACTTTATGGCTAAATTATTAAAAAAAATATTACACCCTCTGGAATAAAAAACGAAAATAATCGAAATTAAAAACTAGTGGCGCCGGGGAAATTTCCTATTTCAAAAATGGTCCAGTTTTCCAGATCCATTAAATGTGGCCCGAGACAGAGAAATTTTAGTTAATTTTTACCCTTTAGGGAGGAGCGAAATATTGTAAACTTTTTTATTAGCAAAAAATGGTGTCATGAAGCTTTTATTAAACAAATTTTTAATTTTTTTTTGGGATCTAAACGTATTTTTATTTAAGCATTTTCCGGCCCACCCTAAAGGATCTTAAATTTACTTAAATAGCTCTAGCACATTATTTTATATTATTTTTGTAATTTTCCTTCCTTTGACCAACGTTTTTACATATAAAATAAAACAAGTTAAAATTTCTCACTCTCCTTCCTCTATAGGGTGTGAGAAATTTTAATGTTCGGGCCACACTTAATGGATCTGAAAACTGGATATTTTTCAAATAGTGCGGAAATTTCCTTTCATTACCTATGACTACATATTATTTGTATGTAAATATTCGTTTCCGTTTATTGGACCCCGCTAGCGCCACTAATTTTTAATTTCAGTTTTTATTTCTTTTTTATTTTCGTATGCCCGCTAAAGTGCACTTTAGTCAACATTATTTATAATGACCACTTACCATTGCTTGTAAAACTTTTCCTTTCCATTTGTAACCATTTAAAAGTTCTATAGCTTTTTCCTGGTCCTCTTGACTGCGAAAGCAGACATAAGCAAATTCTTTACGCAAGGGAGACTTAACTTTGGCCATGTCCAAGTGCAATTTATTTTTTAGCAACTTTTTAAATTCCTTAAATTTTACAAATGAATTTGTTAATTTTTTTCTTTAATTAGTAAAAATATATACAAAACTTACACCTATTCCAAAATAACCCAAATTTCGTACTTCAATTTTGTAAATCTCTGAAGTGAATTCATTACGTTTCAAGTATCCAAACTCATTGCCTGACTCTTCGGATATTGTTTCAACTTCGTTAGTTAGAACTTTCTCCTCTGATACTTTTACATCCGTGCTGCTAGTTTGTTCTTCGGGTACTTTTACATCTTCGCTAGTAGTTTCCATATTTTTCTTGGTTTTAAATGAGTTTTTCCAAAACTTCTCTTAATATTTTCTAAAATAATAAATTTTCCGGGAAATACTAATGAACGCCAAACACGTGTCAAAAATACTTTACTTAATGTTTAGAAAAAAAGCACAAAGAAGAACTGTCAAATTTTCAGTATTGCCAATGAATTGAAAATCGAAATTGTCAATTATTAAAGCGCTCCCTTTGATTTAATTTATCTCTAATTTAATTGAAAAGAAAAAATGGAAAATATAATTTTTAATTGCACTCTCGAATTATTTAATATTTTTTTTTTAAAGAAACAAAAAGAAAATCTAGTTCGCAAATCAATTTAATTTAATTTTTTAGTTAGCAATAAAACCAACTTTGACGATTTTACATTTTGACGATTTTTGAAGTGAAATATGTTTGCTCGAAATCCAGTACAAACTAGATTTGGAAATGTAGTTTGTGTAATTTTTTTTTACAATACCAAATGATTGAAATCCAATTTAAATTGGATTTCGAGCGTATGTAAATGCAGCTTTAGCTAATAGCGGAAAATTCAAATTTTTTTTTTGATATAGCGGTATTTTTAGGAATTTTCAGCATTTCAATTCTTTCGAAAACAGTATTTTAGGAATATCTAGTCAGTTGAAAGGGCTTTGAATTAAAAATAATATTTTATGGGTATTGCTTGCCTTTAGAAAAGTGGCTGTTAAAAATAACCTGTCGTATTGGCAACATTGTTTTAGCTTCTTACTTTTCTAAAGCGCCATCTGGTTTCACAGTGTTAATAACTTAAAAAAAAGTTGGCAACGCGTTAAAGTTTCCTAAAAACACTATTTTGTACAATTGTCAAAACCGGCTGAGTATTTTTGTACAGAAATTTTTGCAAATTTTTTAACGCTGGTATAAAATTACAAAAATTATTACAATTTACTTTAGTTAACTAAAGGAAAATTTACAAAAAGCTTTAATTACTTGAACAACAAAGCCATGCCTCAAATGCCATTACCTCCTTTGGCTCAGGTAAGTTGGAAAATGTTTTGCAAACTAAAAATTAAGGGGTTTGTTAATTTCTTTGTTTGTTGTCAGCCTTAAATATATATATTTTTTGTTTACTAATGCTTTATGATTTGCAAATTGTCAATTTTTCTAAAGAATGCTATCGAACCGATGCAAGTTGATGCCCCAATGGAGGATAACGACAACAATGAGGAACATCAATTGATTGTAGAAAATCCCACATTAGATTTAGAGGTGTATGCCAATTCGTATATGGGCTTGGCCCGTTTGTACAGGTTGATATTTGTATCGGATGTTTGTCCCTCTATGCGTGTGGAAGCCCTAAAAATGGCCATTAACTATGTTATGACAACCTACAATGTTACCATGTATCAAGTATTGCATAAAAAACTAAATGATGTCTATGTTAGTAATGGTGGTGCTGGTGGAGGCAATGGGGCTGGGGGCGGTGGTGGAGCTGCCGGAGTTTTACCAGATATAGCTGCCCAGCCTGCTGCATCAGCGCAGGCTCAAGACTTACCGGTATTTGATCAAAATTGGGTAGAAGCCAAAAGTAAAAACGCGGCCCTTAAATTGGAAAAATTGGATTCAGACTTAAAGAATTTTAAGTCGAGTTCCATTAAAGAAAGTATACGCCGAGGTCACGATGATTTGGGAGATCACTATCTATGCTGTGGTGATTTGTCGAATGCTTTAAAATGTTATTCCCGGGCTAGAGATTATTGTACCAGCGGCAAAGATGTGGTCAATATGTGCTTGAATGTGATCAAAGTTTCGTTATACTTACAAAACTGGTCACATGTGCTTAGCTATGTATCCAAAGCGGAAAGTACTCCAGATTTTAATGAATGTTCAAAGGATGCTAATCAGGTAAGCAGACATGAACATGAACTTTTCTAAAAAATACATTTTAAATCATTTCTAACGATTGCAGGCCGTTTTGACACGCCTTAAGTGTGCCGCCGGCTTGGCTGAACTACAAACCAAAAAATATAAATCGGCTGCAAAACATTTTCTGTTGGCCAACTTTGATCATTGTGATTTTCCCGAAATGATTTCACCCAATAATGTGGCCATGTATGGAGGACTCTGTGCTTTGGCCACCTTCGATCGACAAGAGTTACAAAAAAACATCATCTCTTCTAGTTCTTTTAAGCTCTTTCTCGAACTGGAGCCCCAGCTTAGAGATATTGTTTTCAAATTTTACGAATCCAAATATGCCTCATGCCTAAAATTGCTCGACGAAATACGTGACAATCTATTGCTGGACATGTATATTGCCCCACATGTCAATACATTGTATACGAAAATTCGTAATCGCGCTTTAATACAATACTTTAGTCCCTATTTATCAGCCGATATGCGTAAAATGGCCACTGCCTTTAACCGCACCGTGGAGGCTTTGGAAAATGAAGTTATGCAATTGATATTGGAGGGTCAAATACAAGCGCGCATCGACTCGCACAATAAAATATTATTTGCCAAGGAGACCGATCAACGTAGTAGCACTTTTGAGAGGGCTATCAGTATGGGCAAAGAGTATCAAAGACGTTCACGTATGTTGGTTTTAAGAGCTGCCATACTTAAAAGTAATATACATGTTAAGGTAAGTGGATGAACTTGATTTGGAAACACTAAAAAAAATTAGCATGAATATTTTATATCCTTCATATTACGTCTGCTTTCTTACTTTTGCCTGTAGAAACTAGTCAAAAATATTCAGTAACAAAATAACATAGTAAGATCAAATTAGGTCTCAAAAAGAAATAGTACACGAACGGAAAATTTGTAAGAATAAGTAAAATATATAAAACATTTATAACAAACTTATTGTAAATACCAAATATAAAAAAAAAATCAACTGGTCAATATGAATAAGATAAAAGTTAATAAAAAATGTTGGCCAGGAACTTTTTAAAATGTTTTTTCTTTCATAGTTAATTCATTAATAATGGTCTCGTTAAATTCTATTGTAGTAATGCTAATGAAATATGAGTCTAAATGAATCTAATTATAGAATTGTTTACTATTTGTTTACAAGTAGATATTTTTCAATCATGTTTTTTCTGCTTACAAATTCTTATCCAGCAAAAACTTGTAGGTTCCCTGTCATTGAACTGTATTTTTTTATTGAATAATTATTCAAACAACATTAAAACTACTATATTTTCAAAATATGATTTCTTTTTCAATTTCAGAGCATACCTCGTGACTCCGGTAATCACGTCACAGATTTATGTGTTGCTGCTGGTTCAAGTACTCTTACAACAGCTAGAATTTAAAGTTTATTATATGTACGTCGTTTGCTCCTAACACTCACCGGTCCTGAGTATATTGTACGAAGTTGTCATTTAAACATTAGCATAACAACTCTATTTAATTTGTGAATTTAAATTTAATTTGCTATTTAAAAAATTTCCCCCATTTTTTTGAAAAATAATTGATTTTTTATTTAATAAGAGATATATAATTTTAAATAGAACAATTCACATGAACGTACACGCAATGGATCTGTTAACCTTAGTAAACACATGTATCATAAGGATATGGACTTACTTTAGGTTTATCTATAAGCAATTGTCTTTATATTTAAGGTTTGACAATGAACATTTAGTCATAGTTTTACAAAACTTGGTTTTAGTAAAATGTTTAAGAAAGCTTCAAATTTTAGTACATTTCTCACTAATCAGTGCTATTTTTTTTTTAAACAAATTTAAATTTTGGTGTAAACTTGTGAATTTTAGTAAAATTTAAAAGAATTTCATTTTAAAGTTTTAACTTTATTAAGAACGAAAATTGAAGAAAATAAGTTTTAACACGTCTGTCGCGATGTTCTCTATCGCGTGCTCGTTCATCTCTATTTTTGGTGTTCACCATGTTTCTTAACATGATTTTTCGGACGTCAACATTTTGCACAGCATTCGAAACATAAAGAAAATTACAATTAGTGCCAAATAAGCTTATGAATTTACGCTTTACCATTTTATTACTATCCTTGGTTAGCTGTTTATGTAGAACACCTCTTTACTTTATTAAGAACAAAAATAGAATTGCTGTGTTAATTATATAACGGCGGAAATTTAGCCAAATCCTTTTTATTATAATTCAATAATTTCATTTAACGTCTGCTGCGATAATGTTCTCTATCTCTAGGAGAGCTACGTCTATTTTCACGTCTTAGTTCATCTCTTTCATATCCATTTCGTTCTAATGATCTAGAGCGTCTTTTATTCCTGTAATCTTTATTATGCGAACGATATTTATCACTATGATCTCTGGAAGGAAATATGCGATGATGTTTGCTTGATTCATAAGGTTTTCTATCCTTTTTGCTTTTTACTTTAGAGTCTGATTTATCGTCATCTGATGAGTCATCAGAGGAGGATGAACTGTCATCTAATGATGATTCTGATTTACTCTTCGACTTCTTATGCTTTTTGTCCTTTTTCTTTGAATGCTTTTTACGTTCATTATCATCTGAGTCACTGCTTTCGGATTTTCTTTTCACTTTTTTCTTGTCTTTTTGTGTTTTTTAATTTTTCTATCTTTACCTTTTTTAAGTTTTTCTATTTTTTCTAATTTTTTTAATAATTTTAACTTTTGTTCCTTGCTTAAAGATTTTAGGAAAGCCTTTTCGGGATTGCCTTCCTTTTCCAGTTGGTCTTCGGCATCTTCAGGATCACTAGGCACCAGAGCGTGTCGTTGACTGCTAGTGTTTTGCAATTCCATAGCTGAACGTTTCATCATTAGGCCATCACTTTTCATTTGCTCTTCCAATACATTTTTGCCAATAATATCAGCAGCCTCTGCTTCTGAGTGTAGCTTACGTGCCTCACTCATTGATATGCTATACATGCTGCACTCTTTATCCGTGTTGATGTGTCCCCATTTGTGACACTTTATACAGCGTACATTTCGAACCTGTATACCAAACGGTTGATCTCGAATTTCTGTATCACCCTTGCAATACGATTCTCGTGGAGCATTATATTTACGCTGCCATTCAAATTTATACTCTGGTTCATTATCATCCTTTTCGCGTTCTTTCCTTACCCCCGGAGGTGGCTCATACATGAAATTAACACTTAGCTTTTCCTTGGTTTCTTTGCTAAGCATTGCCTTATTTTCGTGTAGATTTTGCTCCTTTTCATATTGATTACGTAGTTCCTCCTGTTTCTTTTTATATGCTTCAGATTGCTGTTCAGCCATCCATACCTACGAAAACAAAAATTCACCTAAGTTTCTTCATCTTGGCTATAAGCTGTAGTTTACTTACTCTTTTCAGATTATCCCTGGAAGCAGGATGAAAGAATTTTTTGCACATGTAATTATTAAAGCCTTTACCCATCTTGTAAACTATTTAATTAGTAAATTTTTGAATATATTGAAGCTTTTCTCCTTTTTTTTTAAAACGTTTACACAACAAATGAAGAAAATGAAAATTATTTATCAGCAAAATGTTTACTAATGTCGCTAGTCATTATTGCCAACTCAGCTATTTTCTCGTCAAATATAGCGATTTTTAAATGCATTTATCGGGGAATAATGATTTAGCTATCAGCGGGAAATATAACGATTTTTTGCAAGTCAGTCTTGACGTTATTTTTAAGGTAACCATACACTACGCAACTTTTGCTATTGACCAAAATATTACCAGTGAGTATGTCATATTAGCCGGATAATACAACTTTTATATAAATCTACAACATAAGAAAAGAGTGGTGCCATATTTATTTCAAAAGTATTGTACATGCATGGTTATTTAGTTGAACAATATTAAATTAAATAAAAATAACAATATAGTCAAATTGTGCAATAATATTGTGAGTGTGTGGGTACCTCAACTTATATTATTTAAATGGTCTGCGAGTCAAAACATTATTTAGCTGACGATATTCTAGGAATTCTTATTTTCCCGCTCTTTGTTCATTCTAGCATAACGTGGCAATCCTTTTAACTAGTGCAAATAGTGTAAACAAACTGCGAAATTTATAATTTTGTTGCTTTGTATTGTAATTTTAAAGTTTTTTCAACATTTAAAACATAATGGAAGTTCCTTCATATTCATCTGAAGACTTAGAAACTCATAACGAAGATGTTACCCAACTTTCACCGGAATTTTTACAAAGAAAACTGTATTTTCTTGTAGACCAATTGAAATCGATGCACGCCAATTTGCCAGAGTAAGCATTTTTGTTTTTACAGTTATTTTTTTCAAGCAACACTACTAAATTTGTAAACTTTATTTTCAAGAATTTATCAATCTCGCATATCATATGAGCTTTTAACAGAATTGGCAAATTCATTGCTCAACGATACCATTTTCGAAATAGTTAAAAGGTCTCATGGAAATACAACATGTTACCGAAAAGCATTTACATCAATTACGGGAACAAGTGGAAAATGAATATGAAATTGAGGTACAAGAGTGGATATCGAAAATAAGTGATCAGGAAGAATTGCAACACATATTGCAATTGATGAAAATCAAACAAAATCGAAAGCTTAAAGAGACTGATATGAAATTGATTGCATTGTTGGATCAAAAGGTACGCGATCAGCAATCCACCTTGCATAAGGCCGGCGTAGCCGGTTTCTACGTTACCGACAATCCGAAAGAGATTAAAATACAAATGTTTTTACTAGATTTTATTTTACGTTTATCAAGGATAAAGTTTGAATCAAATAAGTAAAATAAAAGGTAATTTTTTATTTGTTGCATAAAAATATTTTTTTTTTTAAAAGCGTATGCTAACTAGCTGCTACCCAGCAAATAATCCAATACGAAAAAGATTCCCCGATCATATAGCCTGGAAAAAAACATTTGTTGCCGGAAATAATTATTTTCGTATTGCAGAAGCTTCTTTCGTCGGCAGTAACTGTTACCCGAAAACGATACATCCAGGCAATACGAAAGTAATTACACAGGAAGATTAATCGGCGATATTTTATTATCACAGGAAGATATGCGATATTATAGGACATTTTTTTTATCGTCAAACTATCGCCTGGAAGTTAAAATCATCCACGGGGTAAAACTACGAATTTTTATTTTTATACTAATTAAAATTGACATTTTATTTTGTTATAAGATAAATGAAATAATATGAGCAAACAAAAAATATATTCAATTACCTCTACCATTAGTATCTTTTTTGAATTTTGCCATTTGGAGGTTACTCTCCGTATACTAAACAGCTTGGACTATTGCTACAAGGATGAATAGTATGATTTTTAATTCAGAAATTTCTAAAACTACATTCACACTGAACCCCAAAATACTTTTTTTTTCAAGTTTTCGACTGTTCAATTCCATGCAAATTTTAAATCGAAAACTTGGAAAAAACAAAAATACGTATTTTGGGGTTCAATATGAACGTAGTATAAAATGAAACTTCCACAGCTTTGGGGTGTTATTTGTACCATTTCTTGTCCGTAGAAGTCCATTTTTCAAATTTTTTAATCTTCCGCCACCCCACCACATACAAAATAAATAAATGACAAAAAAATAAACAATTTTTTATTATACATATATATATATATATATATATTTTTTTTTTCAATATCGTTAACTTTTCTTCCAGCTGGTAAAAGAAGATGTATTTAAAATACTGCTTTGACAATTTTTTATTGGTGATAAATAGAAGATATTGCCGTGATATCTTCTGGGAGATATATTTTCCAAATGCTTGCCGGGTAGCTTTCCCTTATGGGAGTTTATGTGTTAAAAACTGAGCAGCAATCTAGTTAGCATACACTTTTTTAGTCAATAGTCTTGTTATTAACTACATTTGAAATGTATATGAATTTATCGCAGTAAAAGGGTGTAAACGAAAAATGTTTCACAAATTATAAAAAAACTAAAAGCCAGCAAAATTTGAATACTTTTTTCAAGGGTTCTTATTTGATGAGACGAAAATGAATCAAATAAAATACATATTTTTAAAATTCTGAAATTTTCTTGTCAAAAATTACTCATTTTTTTTGGACAAAAATATGAGCTTTTTAAAAAGAATCATAAAAGACACGAAACATTTGGAAAAAAGTATTCTATCGAAAAAAAGGGTCAGAATTGACTTAGAAATATTATTGAATTTGAATATTTTGTAATTTCCGACCGAAGATTTCATCGTATTTGGTGATAATGTGGATAATGTAATTCGATTTTGAGTAAAAGAATTAAAGAAAAAGTCACAGTTTTGCTCTAACTTTAAATAATCGCCCTCTGAAGTTTTTCCGATTTGGCCGACTGCCTAATATTGCTTAATAACGCTAAAAATCGCAGCTAATAACCACAATAAACATTTTTCCATTTGTAAAATCTGTCCACAAATGCTTTTAAATACCGAATACAGACAAAAACCATTTTCTGGCCGAAGTCATCGGTCGTAATTAATATTTTGTGAACAATTCAAAAAAAGGCTCTAAAAAGGATTAAATTTTGATTCTATTGAATTTTTTAAATATCTTTTCTGAGAAATTTTTAAATCAGAAAAGAAGGCTCCTTTATATAAACCACTTTCATACACAAATTTGAAACTTTGATTATATATTTTGAGCCCATTTCTGACTCATTTTGGAGCTTGTTTCCTGCTGGTGATATCTCAAATTAGCAGGTCTAAAAAATGTTTGATTCTCTTTGCAAGACGGAGCGAATTTTAGCATTCTCGCTTGGTATGTTTTGGACACTTATTCTTGTATCTATTTGGACTATTCATCTTTAACGAATTGTTGCTATTGGTTTACATTTTTAAATTTTGAAACCTTAAAAACTTCCTTAACTTTTGGGTTAACATTTTTTTCAAGTGTATACATAAACCATTTTACTGGTTCTCAGGTTAAACCAATTAAGACCAAATTTTACCAGAAAACTGTTGAGGCTAAAAAAAACAGGCTTTTTAAAAGACCTAAATACAAATCTGGCAAAATGTTTTTTCCCAATTGCAATTTCAATTTAATTTGAGTATAATCATGTCAGCGTTTTTTGGTACTGGTATTGCAAGGAAATGAAAATTCTACGTTTTTGGTTTTATCCTTTTAAAACTTATGAATGCAAACTAATTTTTATTACATGATTCATATAAAAATAGTCTTTTAAACATTCCTACTGAAGAATTTGTAACTTTTTGCAGAACCTATCTCTATAATACATATTTTCTAATAAATTTATGTACGCTGAGTCTGAATCTGGCAACATTTTTTTTTCCTCATTTTTTATTTATGTTTACATACCTCATTTTTTGTATAAACATATTTTTTTTTCTTTGGCTTTTTATTTCGGATCTAAAGTAAGGCCCGGTAATTATTTGTAGTCCGAATTTTAAATAATCGTTGTTCTTAAGTGGATCATTGGCCTTTTTAAAGTCTTAGAGCACTTTTAAAAAAATTATATAAGCGCTATGGTCTTAAGAAGAGTATCTCAATCGTAAGTAATGCTCAAAACATATTCATAATTTCAAATCTATATGGTTAAGCCCTAAACTTCGATTATTTTGAGATGAGTTAGGTGACCTTAATTGTTAGATTAAACTTAAGGCGTTGTGGTGTAATGGTTAGCGCGTTGGACTGTTACACAGGTGGTCCCGGGTTCGATTCCCGGTGACTACGACATCATTTTAGAAAAATAATATGTATGAGTTTTCTATCACTTATATGTATCGCTGCGCCCTCCTTCGGTGTTCCCATAGCACTTAACCCCACCGAATTAAAATAATAAATCAGGGCTATGAAACAAAAAAAAAAAAAAAAACTTCAATAAATTCTCCATCTCTACATCAGGTGGCGAGCAACAACTGTTCTAAGACTTATCATCTCGCGCAATTAAAGTGTTGCCATGTTTGAAGCCCTTCATCTTTCTCCACCTTTCATCACTCCACTACCCCTTTCCAAAGAAAGCAACACATTAATTAATATGAAGAATTTCCTGAGTGTTGCTTCTCTTTTGTAAAAAAAAAAGTAAATCGATTATATTTTTTTATAGTTCTACATTTTAAGCGATCGTATTTCTTTATTAAGACCTAATTTAAAGTCAGCCCTAAACTACGATTCGTATTTCTCTAATTTATTTCAAAAGTAATTGTAGTTCTATTTTAATACGATTCTAGATTTTGTACGATTCTCAGATCTCATTTTTTTAGCAGTAAATTAAAACGTCAATTGCAGATCTTGTTACATTGAATTTACATTGTAATCGTACATCGTTATATCGTCTAAATTCTGAGACAATTTAAGCACAATATATTACATTTCAGATTAGTTAAAGTTCTTATTATAGCCAAAATGTGAAATAAAAAATTTCTAATCATATATGACAGTAAATCTGTTTGATATATAGAATTGTTTGGAAACAGATATATATAGTCTGATTGTAAAATACTTATTTCTTTTTTAAATGAATCATTCAACAAAATAAAAATCTTTAATGGCACTTGTAAAATATCCCTTGGATACAACAAAACAATTTTAGCAAGTCACAAATACCAAATACCATAAAGCAATTATTCCAGCTATTATCTATCTTCTTTAAATATATAAATCTTTATATCGACATTACATCAAAAAGTAAACATTTAAGTCAAATTAGTTTACACTTAACTTTACAATTCAATTTTATTACCATGTAATTATCAAATTAAATCATTTTGTTTTTATAACATTTCTAACATCTACTTAAATAGTCATAAACTAATTTATTCCCATACATTGTAAAAATATTCCAGACATTTGTCCATGATAACCATTAAATAATACAATCAAATTTGGATATTTGTTTGTTTTATATTTATATATAGCACATGTATAATTTTAATAATACAATCATCACAATAGAAGAAGAACAAAGTGTTTTAAAAACTAAAACTTATAAACTAAATTAAAGAATATAAAAAATTAATACATTTTTTAATTAGGATGCATATTTCTTTAATTTTACATCTATTTTACCGCGTCAGCAGTATAGACCTTGGCCCTCATTCTTTTCAATGTAGTAACTGCAATATTCTTTTTGGGTGGGTGTCAAACCCATTTGATCGACTTCACATTTAAATTGTTCTATGCCACCAACACCAGCCAAATAACCATTGAGTTTAGTGGCTACATAGGAGGATCGTACAAGTTTTGAATTTAAATTTAAAGTTGTGCTAAATCACGATGTCCCTGTAGGCGATATTTTTGATGATAACTAGAAAATAAATAGAGAAAGACAAAAAAAAAAAAAAATTAAATAATGCTTTTGTAATTTAATAAAAACTAATTTTACAAAAGATGCACTTATGCTCTAAATGAGTCGGAAATGAGCTCAGAAATGAGTCTAGAAATATCTTATTATTTAATTTAAAATTGGTTCATCCAAAAGAGCATCCTTTTTTCGATTCAAAAATTAGTCAAAAAAAGATATTTATGAAACTTCTTTTGAAATGTTCACAAAATATTCAAATTTAATAACATTTCTAAGTAAATTCTGAAAGATTTTTTTGGAACTGTTTTAGAAACTTACTCTTCAGCTGGATAGAAATTCGTCTTTGGTGATATTTCTGTACGTATAACTTCGGGAGCTCTTTTAATAATTTCTTCTTCTCTAGACTGTTCAGCAATTTGTTTCTGTTCTTCATCATGATATAAAATCAAAGACATATATTGGCGTTTAATAACAGTACATAATCCATATTCATGATTATTCCAGAATAAATGTAATAGTTGTTTATAACTTATAACTTCCGGATCAAAATCAACTTCTAAAACTTCGGTATGATCACCCCTATACAATTAAAATGTATTAAATGTTAGAATAACCAAGAACCAAAAAAGAAATTGTGTTAGTAAGCCAGATAGTAAAAGAGACAAAGCAAAATTATTGTATAAAATTTTAAGGATATCGAGGATGGGAATAAGGTTGACAAATAAAGAAACAAATAAAATAAAACAAGCAAATTAGTTAAAAACTGTTCATATTATTTAAACTTACATATTACGGTACGTTGGAGAATCCTTGGAACCGCCTGCATAACCCACAGTGGTACGTAAAATACCCAATGTACCACCATACAATGATTCAGCACCCCAGAAACAACCCATGCCAAAAGTGGCTGTCTTAAAGGGTTTGTCCAATTTATGAACTGGGTTTATGTTCAATTCCTTTTGTTCATTACGCACAATACTCTGCAAAAGAAAAATAAGAAAATAAATGTTAAAATCTTCTTCTATTAACAAAATTTCCATTCAAAATTTACATATAATTTAAAATGTTTACTTAAAGAACTTGAATTGCAGTAATTTAGTTCTACGAAAAATGTTGCTACATTTAGAAAAACTGAAACTTCTAAAAAAATTATAGTCAACAAGGGGTAGCTGTTCATATTTTGTTTTGTTAATCACTTGGCAGAGGTAGAAAAATTACTAAAAGAATTGGAATTATACTTAAGAGTTATTATGACTAGCTTAAATAGAAAACCAGGTTCAATGTACGTAAGCAGACAGCACAATGTACATAAAAAGCCAATACAGAATAAGAAAATTTTAATGTGACCAAATTTTAGGAATTTTTGACTGTATTGTCCTTTTGTCGAAACCGCCTTAACGGGCTTAAAGATTCTGAAAATTTGTTCATAATTTCCATTCTTTAGGTACGCTGAAACACAAATCTGTTTTTTTTTTCTCATTTGCAGTTTTTGGAATATCGCGGTTTATATATTAAAATCATTCATCCTATTTTATTGTATATTTTAACTAAATTTTCCGAATTGGAGCATAATATCATAATTTTGTTTCAAGAATAAATATCTACACAACATTTCTATAATTTGAGTATAATCATATCGATATTTCAAGGAAGTTGAAAATTTTGCATGTTTAGTTTTATCCTTATAAAGTTTATGTTTGTTAAGTTTATCACTATGTGTAAACTAAACATTCCATTGAACTCATTTTTGTAATAAAAATTTAAATCAATTGAAAATATCCTGAAATATTTAGAATCGAAAAATATTTTTATCTAAAAAAGTTGTGTATAATATAAAAACCGTGATATCTCAAAAACTACAAATGAGGAAAACTTTTTGTGTCAGATTTATTCTCAGATTAACTAAATCTTTTGGTAAATAGGTATTGCAAAGACAGGTTCTGCCAAAAGTGGCAAATTCTGCAGTTGTAATGTTAATAATATATTTTTACATGAAGAGAACTTTTTTTACTTTGGTATTTGAAGCATGTGGAAAATATGTTAAAATTTGAAGTTATTTTCTAAATATTTCAGGATTTGCAATTTTAATACAAAATTTTTTTTTATAAGGATAAAACTAAAAAGTAAATTTTCAACTTCCTTGGAATACCGGTACATTATTCTGATACAAACATCGACTTGATTATACTCAAATTAAAGATAATTTTGTGTAGTTTTATATTCTTGAAAATATTTTTATGATTTTTTGATCCATTCCAAAAAAATTGGCAAAATAATCGAAAAATGGGTGCGAATGATGTAAATGTAAAAACCGTGATATTTCAAAAAGTGCCAATGAGAATTTTTTGAATGATTTGGGTTCAGTGTGGCCCATTGAATAGTGTAATTAAGCTTTCAGGAGAAAATGTCTTGTATCCAAAATTATGAATTCGTTTAGAACTTTTGATGTTATATCTAAAATCTAAAACATAAACAATTATAAATGCAAAATTTTGAACTTAAAAACCTTAAATATTTTTCGAAAATGCTGGATTATAAAAATAACTTGGATTAATTTAATACTTTCACAACAAGAATCCTAAATTCAAAGAACATAAAGACTAAATAAGAACCAAGGTACTCAACATCTGTTAAATTTTATATGAAAAGTGTTTTTAAGAGAAACATTTTTTAAAGGTTTTTTTTAATGCATATTTTCTTGTATATATGTTTAAACAAAATTTTGTGTTAATTATACAAAACTAATGCAGATTTAAACAACACAAATTAACTTTAAAATTTAATTAAAATTGTTTAAAAGCATGAAAATCACTTAATTAAAAGTACCACTGTTAACATCTTTTTTTCGAAACTATTAAAACCAGTTCAGGTTTTTAGAAGAGAGCGTTGTATACGGGTTGCTAAAATTCTAATTTTATAATCTGAATAAAGGTTTTAATTTAAACCCAAATTTTTAAGTGCCAAATCCCATTTTTAAAAAAGTTGGTCACATTATAATATGCAAAATGTGCTTTAAAAACAAATAAAGAATAAGTAAAATAAAAATAACGTCATTCATTTAAGAGAATTTTAAACCATAACTAAAGAGTAGTTAAGCAAAAAGGTAATAGCAATACTCTTAAAAGGTTTATTGTAAAGGCCAAGGTCGTTGAAAGAGAAATTTTTATTTTTATTATTTATTTATTATACAATTTCAGACCAAGTCCATGGGGCCAAATATGGCTTACATACAACTCACAATTGATGCGTGTTGTTAAAGGCAGTTTTACAATATTAGATTATGTGATGGGGAAAAAATTAAATATAAAACTTTAAAAAATGTTTTAAATTTAAAAATTATTCTGATTATAGTTATTTGTGATGATTTTAATTTTTTTTTATCTTCTGACGTTTTTTGTATAGTCAGTCTAAAATAGCTTTTTAATGTTTTTATTCTAGCATTTTTTTTTTTGTTTACAAAGCAACTATGAAAGCAACTTTTTATGTTTTTACTTTAGCATTTTTTTTAGTTCTTTTTTTTTTACAAATTTTCTACTTAACTATGAAAGAAAACGTTGTATAATACCTTTATACATTTGCCATCCATAGTGGAAAAACTTCCAGGTTTGGTTATTTTGCATAAAAATTGTTTAAACATTTTGTTAATTTTACAATAATACTACAAACACTTTAAGCACTTGCAAATAGTTTGACAATAAATCTATGACTAACGAAAAGAATGCCAAACAAAATAATGTTGACGGAAGTTCATACATATCTCTAACTAAAAAAGCACACTGAAACTGACAAAAAAAAAAAAAAAAGCTTTAAAGAAATAGACGAATAAATTGTCTGTTTACAAACACAAAATAATTCTATCTCTTGAATTATAAAAAGAGTTTAACGAACTTGCAAAAACACATTTCAATGCTATTTACCAAATTTGATAAACTATTTCTAGCGGTAATTAAAAATACAATTTTTATTAAAATTTAAAAAGCAAAAATTATAAATCCTTATTAATATTATAAAAATGACTGTTTTGTTTGTGTGAGCATCACGTCCAAACGCCTGAACCGATTTTATTCAAATTTGACACATAGATAGTGGGCGGTCTGGAAGGAACTATAGGCTATATGAAATTTTGATATGATGTGCGTGGAACTTTTACGCCCACTTTTTCACTATTTTCGATATGGCTTTACCGATGCAATTGATATTTGGTACCCACAAAGAGATGTCACAGATAAGCACTTTAAGTTATATCAAATTTAGATATTGTGGGCGTGGCACTTTTACGCACACATCTTCAGTATCTTCTATATGGCTGAACAGATTTTATTGAAATTTGGTACACAGATATTGAGATGACTCATAAGCACTATTTGCTATAATAGATTAAGACTTGGTGGGCGTGGCAGTTTTACGCCCACTTTTTGTTATCTTTTATATGGCTTAAAGGATTTTATTAAATTTTGGTACACTGATAGTGGGCAAACTGAAAAGTTATCCATCATCCCAAAAACTAGGTCTAAGGCACGCTAGTTTAATATAAAATAAAAAATAAAATATTTAAAATTTTTAACTTATTATTTAAAAACATCTAGAATTGAATTAAAGTAAATATATCAGGAATTTTACACTGCCAGCAAACAAGCTCGAAAATGAGTCAAAAATGGGCTCAACATATCGCACTTGATCAACAAGAGGGTATTAACTCAAAATTTTTAAAATATCACTTTTTTCAAGAAATCAACTAACAACATCAATATCTATCTATTGTAAAAAGTTCAACGTATTCCGATTACGAAAACCACTTTTGAGACCATTTTCATGATAATGTAGTGATTACCTTTATTTCAACAAAAAGGTATTATTTCGAGTTAATACAAAAGTTCAAATAGAAATGAATCGTTACATTTTCGTACATTATTTTGATTTGAGCCTTTATTTATGTTAAAAATAATCAAACTGTTTTATTTATATTTGGTTGTATTTTGAGTTGATACTGTTTTGTTGATAAAATTTGTTTTATTCTATAAATTTAAATCGATAAAATTTCAAAAAAATGGTACTAACTCAAAAAATTGATTTTTTTTTTGCAATGAGTGGAAAAATTTAAAACAGAAACAATGTATATATATTTTCAAATGGAATTTGCTTATTATGATATGTTTGAATTTTAAATTCTGTTAAAATGTGGCCATAAACAGTTTTTGACTCTACTGAAAATTTTAAAATTTTGAGTTATTACCCTCTTGTTGATCAAGTGCGATATATTTTTTTAAATTTTTGTATGAAAAGGGTTCATCCAAAAGAGCCTTCTGTTTTTGATTAAAAAAAATGCTCGAAAAAGATATTTAAACAAATTCTAAAGGCTCAAGAACAAAAAATTCAAATTCAATTACATTTCTGATTCAATTCTAAACAATTTTTTTTTGGATTTAATATTTTTTTTTTAAAGTTCAGTACAAAAATGAGTAATTTTTGACTTAAAAATTTTTCAAAAATATGTATACGTTTTATTTGTTTCTTTTTCGACTCATAGAATAAGAACCCTCAAAAAAGTTTAAAAATTTTCTGGCTGGGTAAATTGAAATCTTTCAAAACTAAAACACATGACATAAAAATACAGGTAATGGCATTAGGTAGAAATATGGTTTTTAATTTGACTTTATATGGTTTTTTGTTTATTTTTTTTTGTGAATTTTTGACATTTTGTTTTTGACAACGAGAGAACACTTTTCTTAAAAGTCTACCAGGTATTGTTTTGCCGGGTTTAAACAACGGTTTATTTAAATTAGAAAAAATGTGGGAATAGAAAATATAAATTAAAATTTTAAAGCTGTAAATAAATTTTAATTTTTAATTATTACATTTCAAATACAGTTTTTGTAAACTACATTTCTTTTTTTTAATTTTCGTAAAATAATTGATATTTTTAATTGCAAGAAAGATAACAATTAAACTACAATTAATTCATTTTTTATTATAATTTTTAAGTTCCATAATTGTTTTTTTTTCGATAGAATTTAAAAGGTACAATTGCTATTTATTAAATAACAGCTGGAAATGGTGCAATTTAAATTATTGTTTGTAATTATTATTAGCAAGTGTTTGTTACTGACAAAAAAAAAAAATGAAAACAAGTCGATACCTTTTAATAATATGGATTTTTAGTAAACTAGGACTTTTCAGGACTTCAGACAAATTTAGAAAAACGTCATTTACCTGCATTTGAACAGGAATAAGTTTTAATAAAGCCTTATTTTTTTTTTTTAAATATTTAATTAAATTAAAATTTCCAATAAAAAGTAGCTTTTGCCTCCACTAAGGACTGTTAACCAGTTAACTGGTCATTTAATTTTTAAATTCAAATATAGTATTACAAATAAAAGATTAAGCAGAGCAGAAACAGAATTAGATTAAGTGACTCAAGTCAAGTGTTGGTATGAAACGAAATTTGTTTTTAAATTTAAATAATTGTATTTCTTAATTTTCGTTTCATACCAACAACTCATTTAAGTCACTTAAGCCAATTATGTTTCAGTCTTATGATTTCTTAGATTTTTTTGTAAAACAAGCATATTATTAAAAAAAAAAAAAAATTGATACCCAACAATTTTAAACTAATGAAACAAACATATCAAATATTTGCAAGTGTTTATTATAATATCATGGGTTTAAATTACCTTAAATTTTCAAGTCCCCAATAAATTAATTGTATTTGAATTAGATACGATTTGTTTTATATTTAGGCAAAATTAAACTATTATAATTTATGATTTCTTATCATTGTTAATGATTTGCATTAAATAAAACAATAGAAGTTATTAAAAAAAATTAAAATTAATCTTAGTTATGTTCAGCAAATTTTTATAAACGTAGACATTATCTTATCATTAGGCGTTATTATTTTTATTTATACAAAAATAAAAAACGAAATGTTTAAAATTTTAATTAAAACAATTTAGTGTTTTTAATGACATTAAAAAATAGTTATATTTAGTTTTAAAAGCTTTTTCGTTCAAAATTCAATATGATCAAAATTTAAAATAAAAAATAAATTGAACAAAAACTTAAACAGAAAAGGAGTTTCATTGTTTAAACTAATAATCGTTTCAAATCGTTTTATAAAAATCAAGGATTTTAAAAATGAACAAAAACTAAAACAGAAAAGGACTTTCATTGTTTAAAGTAATTAATCATAATTTCAAAATTATTTTTTTTTTTTCTAATTTAAAAAATCCTTTTTTTTTTTGAGAAATGAAAAATTTTAAACAAGTCCGATAATAAAAAAAATTTTATACAAACTGGCAAAGAAATATAAAAACTTGAGCACTTAGAGTTTTCAAATAAAAATTTTTAAAAAATGCTTAAAAATACCAAAAATTTTAAATAATTCCAAAAAATAGGGCGAAAGGCCTTTCATTGTTTAAAGTAATAATAGTTTCAAAATTATTTCGTTTTATAAAAATCGAGGATTTTAAAAATGAACAAAAACTAAAACAGAAAAGGACTTTCATTGTTTAAAGTAATTAATCATAATTTCAAAATTATTTTTTTTTTTCTAATTTAAAAATCCTTTTTTTTCAAGAAATGAAAAAAAAGTCCGATAATAAAAAAATTTTAATTTACAGTTTTTATTGATTTTTGTTAGCGTAATCTAAACTTTTGTTTATTAAATTGACTGTAAATATGCGTTATACATTATAAAATTATAGTAATTATATTTCACTTACCAAATCCTTGATTTGTGGAGCATTAATATCTTCAGCGTTGATTGAAATTGACATTTTTATATATAGTATATTAAAGTTAGTTACTATTTAATTAAAAAAAAAAATAAACTTGATCTTAAGCACTTAACTAGATTTTTTAGAACTTTCTTAACTATTAATCAGTTTAGCTAGACGTATTCAAATATACTGTTGGCTAATTTCATATGTTGAGGCTTTTTATACCCACGTTGCTCTATGCTGCTAAAAAAAAGCTCTGTATGTATATGGATGTGCTCTCTTTAAGCGTGTATTTAGTTATATAAAATTATTTTCAATAATTTGAGATACTATTTGAAATATAGAGAAATTGAGATTTCATTTAATACTTAACGTGGTGTCTGAACTTTACTTTAAAGCATTGAGTCGGACCTTTTTAAAATTTTATTTAAAAAAAATATTTCTTTTGAAATATATATATTGAATGTTGTGACAAATCGTCGTATGAATATTGGTGAGACCTATAGACCATTTCTGGCAAAATTGAGTTAGGAATTGATTATACATATGATTAATGTGTCCTCTTTCTAAATCTTTATTCCGTTTTTATATACCTCGTATCAATTAGGAGATATCCAGCCCCATATGTGCTGCGTATCCCTATTTTTACAAATTTGTTAACATTGTTATGGTGTATTGACCACTTTTTGGCCAATGAGTCAAACTTTCTATAGAAAAATAAAAACATTATTCGTCAATCTTGGTTTGACACATTTGAAATAAGCAACGCATATAAAACAAAAAACAATAAAAAGTTTAAGCATTGGTTTGCACTATGACAACCTAGTTTTATAATGGTTAAAAGAAAAAAAAAAACTTTTGACCTACTTGAAAGAAAAACAATAAAATTGTGATAAAAACGGCTTATAGGCCATATAATAAAAAAAACCTTTTTTTATAAAATTGTTAATAACTCTGGATACTCAGTGCAAAAAGGCGTAAAAATTAACGATATTGTTTATAATAAATGCAGCTATAGATATAGCAAACAAAAAAGAAAACCTATCTTGTAGAAATTTAATAATTTTGTTGTAAACTTTCTTTATCGTTTTTCTCGCAAAAATGTTTTTGGTCGGTGCGGCTCTCCAATAATCAATCGACGAAATGTATGTTTTCTTCACGTATGAGTAATATTAATATATTAATCATACGCACTAAAGTACTGTTACTGTAAACTATAAATGTTCCGACCCTGGCGCTTAACCAGTTAATCCGTTATAGAGGCTTTTTAATTCAAACCCTCGTCATATAACCGGTTTTTAAAATTAATTTTGTATTGCTGATTAACAATTTTTTTTTAAAATTAAACATAATATACAAAAAATCTTTAAATTTACGTATTATTGAAATTTATAACTAATTTTTTTTTTTCTACAGCCGACGTAAAATTAATATTAACTACGAATTGAACCAACACCAGTAATTCTAATTCAGAATCAAAAAATGTAATCCGATCCATTAAAAAGAGGGAAATTGAAATTCTGCACTTTTTCAACTGATTACTGACGCCAATAAATTAAAAATCGCTATTTAAAGGTAAGTTCAAATCGTATTTAATTTAAAAATGTCCAAGAACAAATATTACATATTCGTCTAGTTATTCGACAATAATTCACAAACGCCCTTAATAATTTCTAATAATTCTTTAACTCCGTTAAAAAAATTGTTTAAAAATAGAAAAAAACCTACTTATCTAATTCCTTCTTCAAAAAATCGTCTAAATTGTCGGTGATTTTTAATATTTTTTGTAAATTTTACTCTCTTTTTATTAAAACATTAATTTTTCTGATGTAATATTTCAAACCTATTATGTTCCATAAACCGAACTATGTAAAATTAACAAGTAAATACTTTTTTTTCCTTTCATACCACTGACAGTGGCAGTGATTTTACATATTACCGGCTAAGGTCTCAATACAATAAATTCACTATCTGCTTATACGAAATCTACTTACTACTCCCATAGCAATGAGAGAAAAGTTGATTGACTAGCATGTGCTGGTTTTGTGTATAAACGTACTGTATACATGAATAAAAATCAACTAAAACTGAAAACAAAACAAACAAAAACGATTGCAATTCATGATTGAAATTTTTGTTTACTATTAAGTGCATATTTAAAAGATTTTTGAAAAATTGTTTTCTATATGAAAACCCCTTTATTTTCACAGGACATCTATACTAATAAATTCCTTTCTTCTAGTAGTATCAAATTCTTTTTGAATCATTAAAATCGGTTAAAAAATGTAGGAGTTGTTGAAAATGGCGTTTAACTTAAAAACGGCTGATTAGATTTCTTTGAAATTTCTCCTAATAATAGACCTTGATATCTAGTTTTGTTATACAAATTTTAATTAAATTCTGACGTTTATTTTGGGCGCTGGAATTTTTTAAAAATATTTTGTTATATGCCAAATAAATGGTATATACGTTAGATGTTAGTAAAATATACAATCAGCTGTGTTGGCATAAGTTGTTTTGGCACACTTATCATTGAGAGGTTTTACAGAAAGTTGCGAAGGGACAGCGGAAGATAATCATGTTTTTTTGTTATTGTTTGGGGTATTTATGTGTATAATTTTATAATACAAAAATCATCATAAACTTAATAAAGCAAAAAGAATTTTAAAGAGAACAGGTTCAAACTATGATACGAATTTTAATATAAATTTAGGACCAGATATCACGTGAGTGAGTTAACAGTCTTTAAATTTTGTTGCGTCTTAAATAATGTTAGCTCTCGATTTTTTAGGTTTTTTTTTTTTTTTTAGAACAAAGACATTTTCAAAATGTTCTTATTGATTTAACTTTAGGTTAAAATATTCATAGTCATAGTTGGGTTTATAGGTCTTATCATTGAAATTTTTTGTTATGCATTTAATTTCAATTTTGTCTGTTAGGAATAATGCCTAATCACTCTTATTTTTTTACAAGATTCTATCTGCTGTCAATTTTTTTTAACTTTAAGTAATGAATTTGCAAAAATTCTAATCAGACGATTTTAAAGCTATGCATTTTTTGAGATTCTGTAGAAGTTTGTCGTTTGTAATAATTTTAAGATTTGTATAATACTGTTTACACAAAGTTCTGAATATAGTAACCAATTTTAATAAGAATGACCTCTATTAACCAGTTAACTGGTTTTGCCGTATATGCAGCGACAGTAAAAAAACTTAATAGCACCATTTACACAAGATTTACAAGTAAAAAATAATGTTCCTTTTACGAATATTTGCAAAAGCGGGGTTTGTAATAATATGTTATCTTAAAGATTTGTGTAATACTGTTTACGCAAAGTTCTGAATATAGTAACCAATTTTAATAAGAATGACCTCTATTAACCAATTAACTGGGTTTGCCGTATATGCTGCGGCAGTCAAAAAAACCTTAATAGCTACATTTACACAAGATTTATATTTAAGTAAAAATAATGGTACATTGATATTTGATAGTATATAAAATTTTGTCTTTCATTTGAGCCATTACACTCTAATTTTGGGCTGTTTGTTAAAAAGTTATGGAAAATTTTGTAAAATTTGTTTTGCATATTTCGAAATAAATAGAAGAGTTAAGAGGTTAAGGAAGCACCATAAGTATCCTTTTATGAATATTTGCAAAAGCGGCGAATAAAATTGCTTATATAACTATTAGGGCGGGTCGATTTAAAAATCGCTCAACGTTCAAGGAAAATCGTATTCTAGGGATCAAAATAAGAAACTTTGCCGAAGGAACCATACCTCTAAAACGAATTCTGATGTCCCGACTTTTGACCCATAGGGTCAAATTTTGAAAAAGCCCACTTTGATATTTCAGAAAGTAGGTGGAATCTCTCCAAGATTATGGGAGCTACTTCTTCTCCGGGAGACGCGCTAGCAGATTAATGCATAAATCATCTGACCGTTAAGGGGTTAAAATTTAAGTTGAAAGAGAGCCTTTTTAACCGTGTTTTTATAGCAAAATGTACAAATCTCGGGATAGAGATATTTCAGAAAGTAGGAGGAGTCTTTCCAATATTAGGGTCTCTATTTCTTCTCCGGAAGACGCTCTAGCAGATGCATGTATAAATTATATTCGATTGGGGTTGGATTCGATTGGAGCACTCTAAATGGGTCAAAGTGGAATTTTTCACAATTTGACCCTACAGGTCAAAAGTCGGGACATCAGAATTCGTTTTAGAGGTATGGTTCCTTCGGAAAAGTTTCTTATTTTGATCCCTAGAATACGATTTTCCTTGAACGTTGAGCGATTTTTTGCCTCCATACAAATCGACCTGGCCTAAGAACTATAGTAATATTGTGTAAATCGCAATGTATAGTACAATTGTAGGGAACCACTGAACTTGCAGTTGTTTTTATTAAAAGAACTTGTTTAAAGTTTTTGACAGTTGTTTTTTTTAAACAAGCTTCAATACTTCCGCATTTTCGTTACATTTATTTTATGTAGTTATTTCGAATTTTTCAGCAAGCAACTACAAAAATCAATAAATTCTGCGCTAAGCTGAAATGTAAAAACAATGTAAAAATGTTAGCTAACAAAAAAAACTGTTTAAATAGGAATTTTGTAAACACAAATACCTTTTAATTTGTTGTAACTGATTTTTTAAAAAGGTTGTTTTTAATTGAAAAATAACTAATTGCAGACAAGAAAGTTTTGAAAATAAATTTGAATTTAAAAAAAGAATTTATGTTTTAACAATTCCATTGTTTGTGTCTACTTTTTTCTGTGTAAATTGAAAAAAAATTACGACAGTGTTAGTAATTTTTACTGCATCTTTTAGTTGTTTTTCAACATTTAAAAACAACTACCGTTTTAGTTATTTTAAAGATTAATGACTTTATCATCATTTTAAATACAAATTCCTTTGTTTTAAGTGTCAGTGTAACACACTTTATACCACTTATCGATCCCGTTTGAAGTTCTTGACGAAATTTGGTAGAAAGATGTAATGGTGTCTTACTAAGTTTTTTTCTGAAGCACTTATTGCGCCCTCCAGCGGTGGTATTCGCAATTCAAATTCAAATAATTTTATCTATCGGACTTTCACAATTTTTGAGAATTTTTAAAAATATTGGTGTTTTTAGACAATTTTTCAAAATTTAAATATGGTAACACAGGCGAATAAATTTTTAATTTTTTTGTTTGGGTTGTTTGAAGAAAATAGCAAATTTTTTACATTAAAAAAAGAAAATAGATTGATTGTCTTTATATTGAAGTTTTTACATGATCGAAAAGTTCTTGATGCGATCTTTTAATTTAACATAAAAAGTATATACAAATTTTACCCTACGTCCCTAACCAAAGCAGCGTATAACATTTCTAACAACGTTTTTCTTTCTTTAAATTAATACTTTTGCAAAAAGTGCTATAAAAATGTCAAAAATTGTGTTTTTGAATTAATTACATGGCAACCCTGGAACAATAATTTTTAAACGTTCTTTAATTATGTGAAAGGTTTATAGCTTTAGTTATCATGCTTTTTACTTCGTTATTCTCCATCATATCCAAAATAATCGGACCTTAAGAGTAGGTGTTGCTTGAAAGCAATGGCAGCGTAAACTGGGTTATGTAGATTCTAAAATTTAACACTCAAAATCGCAATAAATCGCAATTTAACCCATTTTGAGTAAATTCCGAGCGAAACTTGATGGAAAGATAAGTCGGTATCCCAGTAAGACTTTTTTTTTATATTTTTATAGTTTAATCGTGACCTCTAGTGGTGGTATAAACAATTAAAATTCAAACTTTATCACTTTGTACGCATTTAAAAGGTTAATATTTGTTCAACAATTTTTTTGTTATTATACAAGGCAAATGTCTATGAAAAAATAAATTTTAATTATTTCTTTCGCCCTATTTTTAGGAATTATTTAAAATTTTTGGTATTTTTAAGCATTTTTTAAAAATTTTATTTGAAAACTCTCAAGTTTTTATATTTCTTTGCCAGTTTATATAAAACAGCTAATTTTTTATAAAAAACAAAATCGAATTAATTTTCCGCAGTATTTCATTTTTACAATTGCGAAAGTATCTTCATTTGATCAGTAATTCTTTTTAAAAAAGTTCAAGTTAAACGAAAAAAATGGTAAAAATGCGTTAAAAGAAAAATTAGCATATTATTCTTTAAGATACCAAATATCCACCAATTACCGTTTTTTTGGGAGAATTATTTGATCGGACTGTAGTAATTCTTAATGTAAAGATGCTGTCTGTTGTTTCGACTGCATTTGTAGTTGTTTTTACAGTTTTGCATTAGTTTGATGATTTTGCTACATTTGTCAGCTGAATTTCATCAGTTTAAAATAACTATATATTGCAGTTATTTTAACTACATTTTGCAGTTTAATTTAAATCATTAAAAATAATAACATAGTGCAGTGGATTTAAATGAAAATATGTTAATTTTAGGGATGGGCACGTGTGTGAATTTTAACTCACGTTCTCAAGAAAAAAATTTCACACACGCACAATCACTCACTAGAATTTTTTATCGAGTCACACACTCACTCACTCTCGCGTGAGTAAATTTAGATGTGGCTCACACTCATGCGTAAGTACGCTTGATTTGCTCGAATCACGAAAATTCACGAAATAAAACCTGACCGGAAAAAATAAAATGTAAAACATAAGGTAACTTGGGAATGCTTAACTTAAATTTGCTCTAAATATGTAAGTTTGCCATTTATTAAGTGTATTATGGTGTTTTCTTTTCTGGAAAAAAGTGTTGCCTTCTTAATGTGCAACATTTTACAAATTTTGCCCTCTTCCCATTAATATGAAGCATTTTTACAATCAGAATAGAACACAATTTCATCACATATTACATTTATTTAAACTAATCTGTTTTTTAGTGTTGTTAAGGTTCGGGTTTGAATCCCAGCAAACTTTAAAAAAAAATTTAATGTTTTTTTTAATAATTAATTTTTGTTTTTTTTTTTTAATTATTTAAAAAATTTGGATTTAGCTCCATACATTTTTTTCAATTTAATTTTTTTTATAATTTTGTTTGTAAGCGAATTTCAGATTAAAAAAATGATTAAATACTTACAAAAAGAAAAAATTAAAAAAAATAAGAAAAAACAAATTAAAAAAAATCGTAAATTGAATTTAACAAAAAAAAAAAATATATAAAAAAATTTGATACCAATATGGGTTCGAACTCGTGATCTTCTGTGTCAGAAGCCAGCACACTACCACTCTGCTACCAAGGTGAGAGTTTTCTCGCCAAAAACTTTGCAATATATACACATGAGATTGATAAACCAAAAAAAAAAACAGGGCAACATCCAACCCTGTAAAATTGTTGAGGGCAGAAAATGTTGCATTTTTTGCCTTTTATAAGGCAACATTTTCAAAAAGAAACTCGGTACCCTCTCAGAGTGTTTACGTTATTTTAGAAAAGAACACAAAAAGGTAATTTGAGGGCAAAGTGCAAAAAATGTGACATTTTTGCCAGAAAAGAAAACGCCATTAAACCCCCACAAATTAGTTAATAATATTAGCTTAAACTTTTCTGGCAACACTACTTTCGTTTTTGAAATATTCGCTGGCATATTACAGACAACAACCAAAGTAATAAAAAGCTTTTTGGAAGCTTTATATAGTTTAATAAGGGGAGCCAAATCGTTTGTTTTTAAAAATCCCCATAAATTGTTCAAAACACCATAAAAAACTTTTAAACTGCATTTACCTACAAAAAAAAAAAAAAATGATAATAAAAAACTAGAAGTTTTCCTAAACTACCAGTTTGTTGGTTGTAGTATAAATGAGGTATTAAGCTGCATTTACATTACCTAAGAAAGGTGCAAGATTTTTTAATTCAAATATTTTTTTCAAACATTTCTGTTCGAATCGAGGTGCACGATAATCCTCTAGATTTTTAAATCTAAAGCTGCAGTTACATTTAACATCGAAATTCAGTTTGAACTAGATTTTGAAATCTAGTTGATGTATCATTTTATACACTACCATATGATGATCGAAATCTAGTTTAAACTAGATTTCGATGGCAAATGTAAATGCAGCTTTTGATTTAAAAATCTGGAGGATTATCGTGCACCTCGATTCGAAAAAAGTGATTGGAAAACAAAAATTTAATTCGAATATATTGCATCTTTTTAAAAAAGAAAATTAATAGAAAAAATTATATTTTTTTAATTTTTATATGCTGTGTACAAGAGTAGGAAAAATAAAAGTAAAATTTTTGTTAAGATTTTTTTTACATTAAGTACAACATTTAGGAATTCAAAATTTGTTTTCAAATCGAGCTATGCAGTAACCCCTTCTCAATTTTAGGCGTTACTTATATTTTTTATTTAAAAATTAAAAGAACACTGGCAAACTCGAAAATTCCTAATTATTAACAAATTATTGTTAATACACCATCTGAAATATTTTAGAAGAATAAATCTATTCACTTTTGATTATTTTTCAATTAAATTCTAAAAGTAATATTTATTTGAACACATTATTTGCTGGCTTAAAAACTTACAACAATCTTAAATATTAATAAAGCACAATTAAAAAAAAAAATAAATTAAGATGATTCATCTTCTTATAAAGCATAAGTAATATTTGAATATTTGAAATGAGAAAATTTTGTTACAATTGTCACATTACAAAATTGCACACTGAAGACATACAAAAATTATATTTAGAATAAAAAAATTCAAAAAAAATTCTACCCTTAAATCCCATATTGTTTTCCTTTGTTAAACACGTAATGAAGTACGAAGAGGTTTTTTACTCAGTGCCATTCTTTCCTGTCTACGCTGCATGCATTCCAATCGAGTTATGGCTTTCTTTAATAGCAACGCTTGATTCGATAGTTCTTTTTTATTTGCAGAACATCTTGATTTTGGCATAAATTCTTCCGTTTCGGACGAACTAAATAATTTTTGTTTCCTAGTGGTAGCCACTAAACGCTTGGGGGTATCTTTTAAATTAGTTCGAGTATAAGTTGTTATATCTGATGATTGTGATGTTTGAGTAGTATTTAATCTAGATTCTTTGATAAAATTATCACTTTTATGAACAGATTTGATTGTACTACAAAATGAAAAGTATTTATCTTCTTCGGATGCAGAAACATTTTTTCTAAAACTATTACAACGTGATGGCTCTAAATTGGGTGTTGTACTTATACTTAAGCTTTCCATCAATGTATCCAAAGCTGTATGATAAAAACCACTTGAATCCAACTTTGTTTCGCAAACTGCCATTTTTAAAAGAGAATTTAATACACACAACTTTACTGTAAGATTTTAGTTTATAAAATAAATTTAAAATGCGATCACACATTTGGCAGACCGATCGTAGAGAGAGAGAGAGTGTAAAGTCAGGTAGCATTCAGCAGTGTTGCCAAAAGTCTAATTAAAAGAGGTAATGTTGCCTTTATAAAAGTAAAAATTTCGGCTCGATTATTTTTTTTATCAAATTTTTGGTATATTTTTAACTTTTTTTTAGATTTTTGATAAAATAAGCCACTTTATTGCGCTGTTACAATAAAATTTAGATTTTGACTGTGAAAACTCTAACGAAATTAGTGTATTTTAACATTTTAATTCAAAGAATTTGAAATAAAAAATTAAAAATTTAGCAGATTTTAGGAAAAATATTTTTTTGGGGAATTTTTTTTCGGTAATAGAGTAAATTTAGGGACTTTTTTTTGAGAATTTAGGGGGATCTGTAAAAAAATACTTGGCAACCAGTATAAAATAGTATGCAAGCCTAAAAGATATGTAAGGATTTAAAAGAGAGTAATAAAGACAAATATGTATATAGAGAATTTTTAATTTTCTTAAAATTTTTTTGTACCCAATAAGCAATTTAGCTGGAATTTAAGTGCAATTCAAGTCTCATTTTCTTGTTTCAAGTCTTGATATATACTTTATTTACACTGTAATTCAATAGCATATGCTATATATATATATATATGGATGCTTGAATTCAGGTCGAACATAACAGTGTAAATATACTTAAATTCAAGCCTTGAATTGTAGAACAATTCAAATTCAAACAATCATATTAAAAATACTTGAATTCAAGTTCTGAATTCAAGCCTTTCCTAACCCTTTTATAACACGACTATGGTTGCTTTCTGAGCATATTATTTATGTTCTCAGCAAGCATGGCAATATGAAGAAGACTCGACGATCATATCGCCTGGAAGAAAACATTTATTTCCGGCAATAATCATTTTCGTATTGCGAAAGTTTCTTCCGTCGGGAACAACTGTTAGCCGAAAGCGAAACATCCAGACAATACGAAAGCAATTCATCTGAAATATAAATCTGCGATATTAATTAGCGTTAAACTATTGCCGGAATAAAACGGCGATATTGCTTAAATATCAGCTGGAAGTTAATAAAAAATATCGCCTTACTGTCACCCAAGAGATAAAAATATGTGTTTTATGTTATTAAATGTCACGTTTTATTTTGTTTTTACAGAAACAAAATAAAGAAAGAACCACCATACGAAAACACTATCGATTGCCATCTTGGACTTCAGTCTTCTCAGATCATTATTATATACGTTTTCTCTTCTCTGACGACTGAATGGTTTGGCGTGTTGATACAGGAAAGAAAAGACGGATTTTAATTTATTATCTTGATAGAAAAATACTAAATAAAATTTACACTAAACACTGGTTTACTGGAAAGCGGTAATGATGTAAGTAAGCGCAAAAGTCAAATTTTAAGTCATTTTTAATGACATATAATTTTATTGTTGTTTATCTTCCTAAAGATACAAAAATGATACATTCGCAACAAATAATTTCAAAATTGACATAAAAATATATTTTTGAGGTTTTCTTTTCAATATCGCTAACATATCTTCTGGATAATAAAAATACGATATATTTAAAATGTTACTTTGATAATTTTTTCATAATAATGTCATTGACTCAATATCTTCAAGGCGATATATCTTCCAAATGTTTCAAGGGGTTAACATAGTCTTTTTCTAGTTACATATTTACACATTAAAAATTTTTGGTCTTGTGCTTCCTGGACACATTTAGGGTACATACTTTTTTGCTTAACTGAAATAAGAAAAACAGAGAATGTTAGGGCAGAGTTTAGATCCAATTGAATGCGACTTACCTTTTGAGGATAATCCGCGGATGATAATCAGATTTTATTTGAATGTTTTAATTTTATTTTTCAATATTGGCCAAAAAGAAAAACATAAAACAAATAATATGTATTAACTTGATTTTGACTGGAAAAGTCTACATGAAATAAAGCATTATTCAAGCAAAATTTAACACTTCAATTTTGAGTTTTTAATTGCTTATTGGGTATGTATCTAAGAGAACAATATTTATTGTTTATTTTAACCCTCTAATGAACCAACATTTCTATCGAGTATTTATGGAAAAAAATAGTAAGACTTCAATTTATCGTGGTTAAATTTCACTTTGAAAAGCCTCTGAAATTCATAATTTAATTGCGAGTTTTATAGCGTTTTCTGTATACAATACAGTCTTAAAATAACCATTATTAAAATTTTCAAACAACTCTTAGTTAATCGGGAGAACAAAATTTTTAAAGTACTCTAGCTCTTTTCATACTATTTTTAAACATACAGTGGGGAGCACTCGTGAGTACATGTATGTACTTTTTACACCTAAAGACTCAGACCGAAAAATATTTGTCACCAGGGGGGTTATTATGTAATTCGATTCGAAAAGAACTTCGATTCGAACAGAATTTTCACATCGAAAATAATGTAATAAAAAGTACTTTTTAATGGGTAAAAATTTTAAAAACGTGTAGACAATGTTCTAGTAAATGCGAAAAGTAAAAAAAGTTGGACTTTTAAATACAGATATAATCTTAAAGAGTTTTAAGATTTCCGAATTCGAACAAAAATTTTCGAATCGAATTACATAATAACCCTCCAGAACCAAGGTATACTTTTATAAAGGTATTATTTACGCTGAATCCAAATCTGTTCTCAGAATCACTCTCCGGCACTCAGACGTTCGAGCTACATATATTAACGGGAAAAGTGTAGTTTTTGATCAAAATGCTCCGGATTTTTCAGCTTCCTGGAAATATATTTTTCATATTGTATATATTGTAATGGCACCTGAACACACTACTCTTTCCCTCTTTCCCTCTTTCCCTCTTTTTCAGTTTTCTAATTTTTAATATAACTTATTTCCTTACGAAAATAATGTAAATTGAAATTGACGTTTTAAATGCAATTTTAAAGTCCCGCAGTGTAGAATTTTTAAAAACTCGATTTTGTTATTAAGTTTAATCGACAATAATTTCAAGAAAAAATAAGATATCTTAAAACTTCAAAAACTGAAAAAGTTTTAAAAACAAAATAAATATAATATATGTATATAAAAAATATATATCCAGAAAGAAGAAAAATCGGAGCATATTGATAAAAAAAACTTCACTTTTCCCATTAATATAGCTCGAACGACTGATGTCGGAGAGTTATTCTGAAATCAGATTTGAAAAGTTTACTTATAGTTCTAGTGTCAAATATTTTTTAAGGCACCTTAATCTAAAAGATCTATTTTTCTAATTCATACCTACAATCTTAGATTGGATATACAAATTGGAATAACTTTGATTCCAAGAGTCGGATTCAGTAAGATATAAAAGGAATGAAGTTTTTCAAAGTATATTATCGTTAAATTGCTCAATCTTATCGAAGTATCGCGAAAATTGTAAAAATAATTGTTAAGCTCGAGGTCTGATTTTTATTAATAAATTCTTTATTTATTGTCGATATTTCGCAATCACATTGGATAGCATCTTCTGGAAATCTACAAATAAATACATTCAATATTAAAAACATTAAATTTTTAATTAATAAACACAAAATCATTATAGCTATCCTAATACTAATAACAACGTAGAAAATTGTTAGTTATTTTCTACATTCTTGTTTTGCCCTTCTATTTATTAGAAGGTTAATCATTTATCTTTATGTAAAGGAAGAACCAGCTGGTTTTATCCTTAAGGGTATTTAAAACAAAAGACAACCTGAATTTTTTTAAAAAGAATTGTAAATTTATTACAGGTCCTCACTAAATACAAATACTTATGTGTACATATTTAGGTACATTTTAGAATGTTTTAGAATTTCCAAACATTATTCTCGTAATAATATTGATCTACAGGCTATAGAATATAACAACTAAAGGGTCCGCCATCTAACGTTTTTTTTTTTTCAACTAGTGCTTATTTCTTGAATGGTAACACTTAGCTCATGTCTGATTTGACAGATAATTAGTTTTATCCTTCCGCTGAACGAATATGGTCCGTATGTTCGATATCTTTTGAAAAAAGTGAAAGAAACTGGCATCCTCATATGAGACATCATTGAGACGATTTTTTCATAAAGACCTTGGTATGACGCCATACAAAGTCCAATTGGTTCAGGAGTTCAAAAAAAAAAAAGTTATTTGGCGGACCCTTTAGTATCTACATAGCATAACAATACAAGGTAAATGCATTAGGGAGACATAGGGGTTTTATTTGACTTTTAATGGTTTTCCGATTACTTTTTGTATGAATTTTTGTCATTTTGTTTTTGAAAACTACAGGTATAGTTTTGCCGTAGTACCTACTCTACTATCTATGTATATTAAAATGTATTGAGATAAGAAATTACAAGTACTAGAATGTACCCACAAAAATCCCCCTTTTTTGGAAAAAATTTAACACTAAAACAGCGATTAGATAGTATTAATACTAATAATTTGTGAAATAAATCTATAATAAGAAGTATTGCAAAAGTATCGAAAGTAAATTAATCATTTATTATGGAATTATTTGTTTTATGCATAAAAATTTTGGGGAAAATACTTAAAAAAATATACAATAATATTTACTTATTGGTACAAAAATTTATTAATTATTTAATTAAGCCAACGGTTTAAAGAAATCTCGAAAATTTTGTGGTGCTACTTCTCTTATTATTCTCTTAGCGGCTTCTTTATTATCATCCTTGGAATCGGGATATATTACCACAAAGTAGACAATCAAACCAATAATTACGAGAAGGACCACCGCGGAACAAATCAAACTCAATAACATTTTACAGGCACAATCGCAGCAACTGAAAAAGAAAATTTATATATTAAAATCTTTTAAATAAGTATAAAAGAAGTCTAAGGATTTTATATTTAAATATTTGTCTAGGAACCGTAATTGCTCATTATAATCCTTATTAAATTTCGTAATCAGAGCAAAGTTGTTTCTTAATGAGTGTTGCTAACACTAAAACTATAGCCACTGCTTCAAAATAATCCAAAATTACAAAAAAAAGAGAAAATAAATATTCGGCATAAGGAATTGTACCCTCAGAAAAGTTCTACAGATAATACATGAAAGTTATTTGTACAGTAACGCGTTTGTAGTTGTTTTAACTGCAATTTCAATTGTTTTACTTAGAAAAATAACTTTTAATGTTTTTGAGGGTTGATTTTTTTAACAACCTACTAAAATAAACGCATTTCGCTAATAGTTATTTTATGCAGTTGTTTCAACTTTTTGGACAAAGTGTGAGTATATGGAAAGATACACAAACAACAAACCAAAATGGCGGTGTAACAAGCGGCTTGTTTAGTGTAAATTTTTTCTCTTTTATCTTTAGTGTCAAAGAGAATGTTTAAGAATATAGACAAAAAAAAAATAAAACGCTATAAATGTAGGCAAGCTGATTAATCAAAATCCTGATTAATCAATTAATCGGTTATTTAAAAATATAGATTATTCAAAAACTTGATTAATCGATTAATTTTAAATTGAATTAATCAAAAGATTAGTTGATTAATCAGAAATTTGATTACTTAAAAATTTGAATAATTGAATAATTTCTGTATTATTGTCTTTGCTTTTGATTTTTTAATATTTGTTTTGTTATTTCCTGACTACACTATTCTTTAAATATAAAAGAAAAAATTGTTAAATATATGTTTTCACCCTAATAATCCACTATTAACATGGTTAAATGATCCAAGAAACATTATGTATAGCAAGTTTAAGGAGCTTGACTCTAAATGTAATCACGTTAGTTACAAAAGTCCCCGTACGTTACCGCGGTTACCAACACTTTCCCAAAATTGTGTGTAAATTGGTGTTGTTTGGGCTGTTTCGGGCATGCTAGAAGTTGTTTAAATAAGAAGAACTATCTTTAGAAGTTCCTAGAATGCCGCTATGCTACATTCCATAGTTTCTTAATATACAGCTCCTTCTGATTTAAAGAATATATACAGTTCCTTTTGGAATGATAATAATTTGCGGCTTGTGAAAAGCATGCAAGAAGGTCTTCTGGACAATCTCAAATTTTTAAATCAAGCGGATAACATATAAACATATACCATTTCTCATTTCGTTTTTAACTTCTGTTGTTACATATTTTTTCTTTTAAAAATTTTTTTTAGGATATGTTTGAAAGTTGAATACAATTATTCAAAATTTTGATTAATTGATTAATCATAGTTCAGGTTAACCTGAATTTTTGATTAATCAATTAAATGATTAATCAAGATGCCGCTTAATCAGAAAGTTTGATTAATCGATTAATCGCACATCCCTAGTTCAGAGTTGTTTTTAGTAAAATGAATGTTTGAAAATATTGCTCAAATAACAGCGATACTAAAATTTATTTATACATTTTGTTTTTCTGAAGAAAAAGAAGCTTTCACTGACAAAACCTTAATCAATAAAATTATTTCGAAAATCCCGGAACTCCAGGGAATGTTCAAAAAAACTTCCCGATTCCAACAAACGTTCTGCCAGTGCTGGCATACTAGCACAACCAACGGTTAGCCAGCTGTAATAATTTATTTACGTTTTAAGCTTTCAAGACCCAATCTGCATGCAAAAAGCTCTTAATTTTCCAAGTTTAACGTAAAATAATTTAAAAATTATTACACTTTCTATGTAGTTATACATATTTTATGAAATATTAGTTAGTTAAAAATATAATAGGACTTTTTTCATCTCAATAAATCCATTACTATTGGAAATATTCACAGTTTTAGGAGAAAACATAAAAGCTCACAATCATGAGCATGGGTCTCAAATGGTTATAGGTCTCGTTATCTCAGAGGTTTCGAATCCCGCAGGAACAAAACAATTTTACATTTGAATTAAATAATATTTTTTTTAGACTATCTATTATTTGGGTTTTCCAGTATTTCGCCAACGTTGAAAATTTCTTTTTTCTCAGTACTTTGTCAATGCATTTAAATACAGTTGGCCAATCCCAGCCCGGGTATTATAATTTTGGGGTCGGCAAAGCACTGAAACATTAAAAATCTAACATTCTGCCAACGCCGGTAACACCGTCAAAAATGCTTTACCACCACTTTGGCGTTCGTTTTTTTCTGGCTGGGTAGTTTTAAGCAATTTAATAGAATCGGGAATATCAATTTATATCTTTTAATCTTTTTTAAATTAAAATCAATACGAAACATTTGGGTTTGAAATTTAACAAACGATCGATTCGAAAACGATCGTTTTTTTTTCACATGCTAGACTATATCGCACAGTAGTGGGGAAAGGTATGTAAATAATTGTAATATCAGCTATTTGTAACGATTTTGTAGGTTGTCAGTTGTTTTATCAGGTAAAAGTAACTGTATTTTAAGTTACATTTAAATGAAAATGGAGTTATCTGACATCATAAGGTGATTTGACCGATATAACCCCAGGGGGTTATTATATAATTCGATTCGAAAAGTTTTGTTCGAATTCGGATATCTTAAAACTATTGTAAGATGATATTCGTACTTAAAAGTATATTTTTTTTTTACTTTTCGCATTACTTTATTTGCAATGTGAAAACTCTGTTCGAATCGAATTTCTTTTCGAATCGAATTACATCATAACCCCCCCTGATTTTTTAAAAAAAACCCCTTTAAGGTATAATTAGTTCAAAGTTTTGCGTTTATTACCACTAAAAGAGTTATTATAGGAATTTATATGTTATTGTTGTTATCTTAAAAACTAAATTAATGTCAACTTTTTATCTAATAATAATTTCACATTCACCCACCGACGAAGTACAGAACATAGGCGATAAAATTTAGTTTTATTATGTTTTGTGTAACTGTTAGGACAAATATTTATTAACACTAAACTAAAATTCAATATCGCTAATTGCCCTTGACTAAAAACCTTATTGCACTTTAAAAATTTTAATAAAAATTATTAACATTTATCCTTGATAAGTAAAATTTACTACCCTTTAGAATTTAAAAAAAATCATTACGTTGACCTTATTTTTGGTTTCAACCCAAACAATTCATCATTTAATAAAATTACAAGATCTTATCACATGAAAGTGGCATTAAAAACGATTTCCTTTTGAAATAAATCACTTTTGTTAAACAACAGCGTAGTTATTTTAAATTATTTAAAATTTTATTTCTCTTACCAGCATACAACTTTGCCAGGACATTTAAGACAAGACAATAAACAATCACACATTTTGTAAATTTAATACTTCTATTTAACTTTATATTAAACAAATTTAATTTGTTATTAATTTATATTAACAAAAAAAATTTTAATTAAGCGCGATGATTAATGCTAGACGTAAATACAACTGATTGCAGAGACTAAATGGTAACAGAGTTCGTTATATTAGCCTTATTTCATACAATATTGAGCATTGTTTTGCAAAACCAATATGTACTGATAATTAGTTTTTATTATTATTTTAACTTATCAGTTAAAATTGAAGATACAAGTTAGGTGGTGGGTAGGTGGATGGGGGAGTGGAGTTAGCGGTATCGATCGAATGTGCTGACACACTACAATATACAACTAAGTTTAACATAATGGTTAACGCGTTGGACTGTTACACAGATGGTCCCGGGTTCGATTCCCGGTGACGACAACAACAATTAAAAAAAATAATATGTATGAGTTTTCTATCACTCATATGTATAGCAGCGCCCGCCTTCGGTGTTCCCATAACCCCACCGAAGTAAAATAATGAATCGGGGCTATGAATTAAAAAGCTTCAATAAAGTTCGCCAACTATCTATCAGGTAGGTGGCGAGCAACAACTGTTATAAGACTTATCATCTCGCGCAATTAAAGTGTTGCCATGTTAGAAGCCCTTCATCTTTCCCCACCTTTCACCTCTCCCATTAATTAATAGGAAGAATTTCCTGCTTCTTTAAAAAAAAAAATAATAATTAAGCCAACAGAAATATCAGTTAGTATACACTAACTTATTGTAGTTACTTTTTACTGTAATCAACTGTTTGGAGAAAATATACGTTAATTGTATATTAAGCATATAGTCGGTTTGCCTGCAAGTATTACTATGTGTTTTTTATGTGCACTAAAAGAAATTCAGATTTAATCTCTGTTACAGCTAATTTTTACAATAAAAAAAAAATGATGGATTTATTGGTTCGCCAGACACGAAACATGATCTAGAAAAGTCATGTTTAAGTGTATTTTCTCAAAAACTTAGCCAACATTTCGTTCGATTTTCTTTCGAATTCCAGCAAGATTGACAAAAAAAATATATAAATTTTTAATGGGGCTTTTTCAAATGTTTATTTTAATTGATTTGTAATGTTTTGTTTGCTGTTTTTTTTTTTTTTTTGAATGAAAATAATAAATAATTTAATCTTACCAACACGCAACATCGCCAGCACATTGAAACAAATAACACATTTGTATATTTGCAATACTCTATTGCTGTAATTGTGACAAAAACTTAGATTAAATTTACATGCAGATACTCTAGAATAGGGTGATTTCATATATTGAGTAAAATACTATTCATGGAGTACGTACGGTGGTTTACTTCCAGGTATCAATCGTATAGGCTCTTCACAAATATAACCAATAGCTTATCACTATAAAGCCCCAAAAGAAAAAACAATCGAATGATAAGTTGTTGAAAAAGAAACTAAATGGTTTGATTGAAAATATGAAAAAATATTCTAAACAAATCAAAACAATATTGAAGTAAAATATAGAAAATTCACACAAATTTACAAAATATTCAAATGACATATGCTACATAAGTACAAGTAGACATATTTATCATGCTATTTATGACGGTTTTATCTTTAGTTTTTTTTTTATAATGAATTTTGAAAAAACGTTAAAAATACATAAAAAGTAGGTTTATACTACTAGTAATGACACCAATGACTCATTCAACAATTGTAGCTAGCGTACCTATATCATATTTTTTTAACACCTTTATTTGTTTTTACTTTTTCGTTTAAACAAATGTGGAAAATCGTAACAAAAACCGTCAATTCTTAATTATTTCATATGTATTCTATCTATTTTTTTTAATGGCATTGCAATGTCATATTCATTCATACATTTTACTTGGTTTTTAGGGTTTTCATGCTTATGTTTGGTGGGATTTAAGTAAAATGAATTTAGTAGTTTTTAAGGTAGATTCACAATAATACAGATTTGATTCAAGAAAAAAAAAAACAAAAAAAGAGTTAACCAAAACATATTTAAGTGCAAAAAAGAAAGGAACGAAATCCACTCTGCAGCGTAGATTTTTTTTTATTTTATTAATTAATAATCATATAATTACAAATTATATACTATTACACTAACCGAGCACTAGCTACTATGGCCTTCGGCGCGTTGTAGCGAAAACAGACCAGTGCCTCTGGTGGGAATCGAACCCACGACCTCCGCACTGATAAGCCAGCACGCTACCAACTAGCCTACCGGGGCGCACACTCTGTAGCGTAGAGTAATCCAGTATTGTGAATCTACCTTTAAACTAAACTTAACTCTAATGTAATGAAAAACCCGAATATTTAGGTATGTTTTTAATTTAAAGATATTTGGAGATATAAACCGATATTCCTGATTCAATTAAAGAAAATTGAAAAAAATAGTAAACATTTTAGCTAGAACAACTTAAAACAAGTTTCAAATGACGTTGCAGAAAAAACTACGGAAATTACTAGATTTTTTGCTAAATATCAGTAAGATTAGAATAGCAAAAAAAATTAGTAATATTAGAATAGCAAAAATAAATCTGTTGTATCTGCAGTTATTTTGAGCCAAATTTTAGTTTAAAAAAAGTCAGCAAAAATATCCTTAATATTAGTAAACAAAAAAAAAAAAAACAAAAATACAAAAATATATTAATTAAATTTTGAAAGTAATTTTTAAATCTACCCTGCTGAAATTAAGAATCTAAAATTTTTTAGCAAATATTTCTGTTGTTAAATATAGCTATTGTTTTGTTGATATTATAGTTTTTGTTTGACGTTTTTTGTCTGCAAATATTTAGTAAAAGTTTTTAGCAGAGTAAAATGATATTTTCAATTAACTAAAATTCAATTCGAATATAACAAAAATTATGTAAATTTAACAGTTTTATTTTTGAATCTTACTAATATTTAGCAACAAATTTGATATTTTAACAGTTTTTTCTGCAACTTAATTTTTAACAAATTTTTTTTACATGTTTATTTTAACTGAAAATGACAGTTAAAACAACTGTAATTCACGTTAAAAAGGTGTAAACTGCACTTGCAGCAATTTTTAACTGTTAGAGACAGTTTATACAGATTATTTGATACAATTAAAAAAAAAAATTAGTAGTCAGCAAAAAAATTTGCTGATTCATCAAAATTTTAGTCAGGAGGGTGCTTGCAACAAAATTGATAATATCAGTAAAAAAGCGAGGTGATTTTCATCAACAAAATAAGTAGATTCAACAAAAGTTGTGCTAACACTTAGTTGATTCAAAATTAAAAAAATCTTTGCTAAAATTTTTGCTGAATGTTATTAGACTGGAAAAAATTCAAATAATGTTTACAGAAATTATATTTTAGTTAATTTATTTGGTGGAAATCTTAAAAAAAATGTTGTGATTCTTTAAAAAATAATTTACAATATGTTACAAAATATACAAAATATACAAAATATACAAACATGCACACTCCCACATTGACGACATGAATTAATTTAATATCTGAAAATATAAAGAAATAATTATACATAACATAAACAAAATTATCTTTCAACTACTTACATACATCAATGTTTGTCAAAATATTCAACCCTTTTTCGCAATAAGAAAAGGAAACATACAAAATTGGTCTGTCTATCTGAACGTATATTTGTTTGCAATTTGACCACACTACATTAATAATCACTATAAAGATTTAGTTTACAAATACACATTTAATGTTTACTAAATTAAAATATTTTATTTTGTCTTTAATTTAATTAATAGACAATTGTTTTGACAAAACGGTAACAACACAAAATTAAAGTTTTTTTTTTTAATCCTCATATGTATTCACCTTGTTAGCGTCCTTTTGTATGAAAAACAGTTACAAATATCTTCCATGGTTGATTTTTTATGTCTTACAAGAGTTGTACTTTTTATTATAATTTTCCTTGTCTCTACTATATCTAGACATTCCGCGACATTTACTTGTTACTGCGTATATCTTTCAATCTTTTGAGCACAATAAATTAGTAAAACATTAGTAAAATATTAGTGAAACATTAGTTCAAATCAGTTAAGTGCTAAATAATTATAACTAAAATTATAGCTGAAAACACAATTTCAGCAAAAAATCATCTGAGAAATAGAATACTTGATTTACAAGACGTTTTACTAACTTTTCTTTTAACATATTTTTTTGAATGTAATATTGTTAACCCTTTGACTACCCTTTTACACAACAGTGTACACATTTTTTTAAAAAATATAAAAAATTTATAATGCAATAAGACTATATTTTTGTTTAAATATGTTGATTAGGATATTTGTCATTGAAAAAAAAAAATAATTATATGCATAATCTGTTCATCAGGGAAATACGATATTTACGATATTTGTTAACATAGTCCGATTTTTTTAATCAGCCTTTATTTCCGAAAAAATTGGCATTTGTTGTGTCTCCTAAACTAGCAAAGCTAGAAACTCGAAATTTCGCACTTTTGCTGCATCTAATGACCAGAACAAAATCAAAGAATCGAATATTTTAGGTGTAAAAATGGGCTGAAAAGTTTTAAAATTTCGATTTTTGTAATCATTTTTTGGTAAGGAACCAACCTATTTCTTTCTAATATAAGTACCCTAAACAAGAATCTGAAGTCCAAATATAAATATATTCACAAACAAAAAATCGGTAGGGAAAGGGTTGTTTTTAAAGTTTCCCAAACTCTTTTTCCAGGCAAAATCTCAATTTTTGTTAAAAATAAAACACTTTAATATCTTTACAAATTCAAAACGTGTTTTTTAATAGATTAATATACCAAAACTACAAAAAATACTTTTAAATTGTATGCAAATACCCAGCCAGAAAAATACGAACGGCAAAGCATTGGCCCAGTGCTTTTAACGGTGGTACTAGAGTTGGCAGAGCGTTGATTTCTGGAGATTTAAGTGCTTTGCCAACCCAAAATGATAACACCGGGCAGGGCTTGGCCGTTCCTTTTATACAGCGTTGGCAAAGCACTGGGTAAACGAAATTACCAACGTTGGCGAAACACTGGCAAAACCTAATAATATGTGATCTAAAAATAGATTTTGCAAAATAAAAAAAAAGTTAATTTAAAAATGTTATGGTCCTGCCGGGACTCGAACCCTGGCCGCCAGATTGCCAGCCGAGAGCTCTACCGACTGATCTAACGAGACACATAATACTTGATAGCTTAAAACGTAAACCAGTGATAACAGGTGGCTAACTGTTGGTTGTGCTAGTTTGCCAGCACTGGTATAACGTTTGTTGGAAATAACTACCTAACGCTGGAAAAAAGTTGGTCTAAAAAAGATTTTTCACAAACATAAAAAAGCACAATTTTAATATTTTTAACAAAGTGTAGTAAATTTTTTAAAATCAATGCTTTAAAAGCACGTTTTACTAACGTTGGCAAAGTGTTATAAATCACGACTTTGCCAGTGCTTTAATTTTTTGTAAATTTTATAAATAAAGTAGTGGCAAAGCACATTTTGCCAACGTTGGGAAAACGTTGTATACAAAGGCTTTGCCAGTGCTTTAATTTGAAATTCTGCCAATGGTACCAAAAATACAGTGCTTTACCAGTGCTTAATTTTTCTGACCATTGGCAATTTCTGGCTGGGTATTACTAAATATGCTTTAGCGTGCAATTCTGAATTAAACTATTTTGACTTTTTTTTGTTTTAATTATTGCAAAATTATTGATTTTCTAAGAAATAACTCAATGCTCAATTTGCACTACAACCAAAAACTAATAAGTTTTAAAATCTTCTTGTTTTTTTTTTTTATTAAAAATTTTCATAAAATTTGCTAAATATAGTTTAACAGATACTTTTTTATTGTGAAGCGGTTACTGTGTGAGAGGTAACATTTAAGTCTGTCATTTCATTTGTAACTCAGAGATATAGTTGTCTTGTTACTTACTTGTCGAAGACCCCATAAAGTGTGTAAATGCTTGGTCCTTATCCATTTTTGTTTTCTTTCATAAAATCTGTGTTTATATAAAAAAAAAACCTTTGCAGCCCTGAGTGGGCTGTCCGATCATTTTACCGACACGAATGCGCGTTTACTCATTTTCACCAAAAATATTCGTCAGAATCCTTAGTTTGATATTTAAAATGAGCAAAATCAGTCGCGGGGTTAAAAAATTATGATTTCAAATGTGAAAATACCTTTCAAAATGTTTAAAACTTTTTATACCTTCATTTTGTTTTTTTTTTTACTTAAAACTATTTTCACCTCCAACAAAATTCTGTGGAGGGTATACAAAATTCAGTCAAGCCTTATTTAAAAAGCTTTAATAATTTTTTATGCATTTCTTTTTATTTTTGCATTTCTTTTATTTTAATTCTTTTTAACATATTTTGGTAATAATTCTGCCAACCTCATCATAAACTTAATTGAAATGCAATTTTACCCACACATACGAATACAACTGTATTGAATTAAAAATTATTAAAAACTATCAATTGCAAGTAGAAATTTGTTGTATAAACTTCATAAGTTATTTGGTGTTTGAACTATTAACGCGTAATGTTGTCAAAGTACTTATATTACGTGTTTTGGTGTATAATTACATTGTTTATTGATATAAATAGGGCATGGTTACTAGCGCATAGTGGTCTAAATGAATCATATCGTGTTTTACATTTGTCAACTCATTTTGCCAGAGTTTTTCTTAGTATTACCGTTGAAAGTAAAACATTTCCTACTCTTATTGAAACACAATGGCCAGAAACATATTTGTCCTCAATGCCGCCCATTTTGTATCCACATCGTTTTTGCATGCCAATGGTGATCATAGTGACTGTAGCCTTATACAACAGGCTAGATGGTCTAAAGTGGATTCGCTGTCACGTTTATGGGTTATGGATATAGGATGGCCGGGCGACAATGCCACAGATGACAATAAATGTAATCCAAAGTTAATGGTATTTGACCTCCTACGAAATAATGTAGAGGTAATTATGTAATCAACTGATCTAATTCTGTTAAAAATACGTTCAAAGTGAAATTTAAACTGAATAATATGAAATGAAATCGTGTTACTTTTGAAGTAGCAAATCCTGTGAAAAAAATGTGAAAAACTTAAGTTAAAATTTAAAATTATCATCTCCGAATTTGTTGCTCAAAATTTGTGAACTTAATTTATAAAGTTTTAAAAAACTAAAATGCTCCTTAAAATATATATACAGTAGTAACTCGATTCTTGCACATACTTGATACTTGCACACCTCGATTCTTGCAACATAGGAATATTTTTCATTACGCACTCAGTACTTGCGACATCCGAAAAATTTGAACTCGATACTTGCAACATTTTTGTATTATATATATCAGCGTTCAATATTTGCATAGAATGGGCGGAGCAAAACAATGCTTCATTAGACGATATTATGATGCTCCAGAGACTAAGAAGCAGTGTAGTACTGAACAAGCGACTTTGTACAAAACAAAAATTTTAAATTTCTTTAATTCCACATAAAATATGTATCTACTGTTATACGAATGCATTGAACTTAAGTGTTTTGAATTGAAATATTAAACTTTGATTCTAAACAGATGAATGTGCCTTTTATTTTGTATGGAAAATTAATACTCGGTACTTGCGACAACCTCGAAACTTGCACCGAGCCCGGTTTTCATTACGTGCAAGAATCGAGTTTCTACTGTATATATTATGTTGCCCTCTGTGTAGAAGTTGTTATTGTCAGGTTAACATTTTTAATTTTTGCATTCAAAATTGACAGGCACATTAAAGTTTTACTGGATATTTCAGATATGATACGAAAATAAGAGAAATAGGCATAGACTTTACAATAGAGACCGACACTGGTATAGCAAGACATCATGTGTTTTAAAAGAGATATAAAAACGTCTTTATTTTTCCATTGCGCGAAATATTTAAAAAAATATATTTTAATTATATTTTAACAAAATAGAAAAACTCGATTTGTAAAAAAAAAATTAAAACATGACTTGTTCCGTGGGCGCAGCTTCAAAATTTCTTTATATCTTAAAAAAATATTGTTCGAATCATTATTTTCAAATCAAATATTGTATTTAAAAAATATCATTAGAACTCAAATAATTAGATTTTAGCCAAGTCCATCTTGTGTTTGATGAATTTCACTTTCGATCGAAATTTAAAATCTAGTTTTTTCGCAACATTTAAAAAAAAAAACATTAACAAAGTTTGTGAATGGAATACTGCTTCTGAAATGTGGTTTATTTTATTGTGTTGTAATAAAGATTAAAGTTCTAAACAAAATGAAGTGATTTCGATAATTTTTTGTTAATAAACTTGGAAATGGCAGACAATATTTGTTGTCGGTTTAACTAAACCGAGTTTAACTGACATCCCAAAAACTCGGCCTAAGTAGTAGTTATTGGGTTGCAGATTACTCAAGTTAAGCGTTAGTTAAACCTATAATTTTGTTTTACAGATGTATAAATAAACAACAGACAACAGCTGTTAGCCAATAATCTGTGATGCCACATTGCAACGTATTTACATTCCAATTGGAATTGTCACAATCAATGTTTTTGTTTTGTAATTGGAGATTATTTATTTCACAATGTCCACTTAGCTACTAACTGGGACTTTAACTGACACATTTGTTGTTGTTTCCCATATAATTTTTTTAACTGTTTGTTAAATTTTAACTAGACATTCAGTAATCGGGCCTTAATTGACATCCAAAAAACTAGGCCTTATTCACATATCAGAATACCTTTAAAGATTTACTTTTCGAACGGATTAATTTCACTTTGAACGGTCTTTGTAAGATCATTGAATTCCAAGGATTTTTCCCCGAAACTTCACATTCAATATTTAAAACTTCTTAATAGATTTTACACATCGATTGTGGTAAATATATTCAACCAAATGATACACAATTACTGGACATCGAATTGGGACCTCGCATAACGCCTTGTGGTAATGAAAAATTCATTTATTTCATATTAGCCGATGATCCACATTTATTGGCCTATGATATTTTGGAACAAAAATGGCACTATCGTAAATTGAGAAGTAAAAAATATTGTACGATAACTGAATTTTTACCTATAAAACCCCAAGATATTACATTTAGTGGAAAAGGAGAGATTCTTATATCAGACGGAGATGGAAATCTGTATACAGCACCAAATGCATTTAATCATATATCGAAAAAATCCAACGATTCTGATATTATCAATATGGCTTTATTGGGCTCGCTGCTGGGACCAACAAAAGATCTTATGGTAGATCAATTTGGAGCTTTATTTTATGTGGTCCCCAAATTTGGTGCGGTTGTTCGTTGTGTTTATAAACAAAATATGACCGCCGAAGATAGTGAAATTATACATATGACTTCGAAGAATATACAACAAATTTTCTTTGGTAGCGAGGGATCGGTGTGGTTATTGTCCGATAGATGGCTAAGGCCTCATGATCAATGTTTTTCTGGGTATTAATTTTAACATAAATTTTAGCAATTAGGAATAAAAAATATAAGATTCTGGTTACTACTTCTGTACAGAAAGTATTCGATTTTGAAAAAAAAATTGTCTATACAAAAATTTGATTTAAAAAAAAAAAAAAAATTGTCTTATATAACAATCTGATTTTGTAAAAAAATTTCTTTGAATCAGACAATTTGTCCATTAACAAAAACAATTTGATTAAAAAAAAAATTTGTCTTATAAAAATTTGATTTTGAAAAAAAAAAAAATTTGTTTATATAACAATTTGATTTTGAAAAAATATTTCTTTGAATCAGACAATTTTTCTATTGGAAAAATCATTCACAATTTTGAAATTTTGTATAGCGAATGTCTTAAAGTCTCCTTTGGGTATGTTATATATAAAAAAACATATTTTTTTTATTTATTTATTCTTTATAATTTTTATTTATTTATTTTGTATTTAGAATACAAATTCATAATAAAATTTATTTTTAACCACTCTCTAAATCATGGAAAAAATACAATAAATTTAAAATTAAATAAAAATATAAGGAAAATAATACAAAAATTATAATAACACATAATGCTTTTTTTGTTTGTAAAATTTGTTTAAAAATATCCTCAGAAAAAAAAGCAACAACCCAGTGGCAAAGTGGGTTGGTTAAAATAAAAGATTAGGAATTTTAAAAATAAAACATGATATTTAATGTTTATAAGCTTTAAAAAAAAAAACTTCTTAAGGTCTAACAGAAATCTAAATTTGTAATTGTAATTGTAATTTTTTTTTTTCATTTCTCTAAAAAGATAATCCATTATTATTATTCAATCTAAACCAACTCTTGTACTTCCAATTCAAGCTTTAATCTATATTTATAATTTAAGAATATGCATTTCAATTTTATATTTAATATATAAAAAAAATTACGAAAAAATGAATTATAATAAAATTTATAGTAATTATTTATAATAATATTGACTAAATACAAGTCCAAAATAGCGTAAATTGTTGATTTTGTTTTAATACATATTTCAATGATGTATAATTTGCTTATTCAAATAACCCATTAAAGCTTGTAAACGCTTTTTAATATTCTTTTGATCGTCCAAAGTACAGCCTAGCAAAACACTTTCGAATTTTTTATCGACAGGACCTGCATCCATATCTACACCCGATTCATGACATGTTGGTAAGTTGCCAGATTCTCGTGCACTACAACAGGCATTCAAGTACATTTGACAACGTTGACGTGATAATACTGGATCACCCATAGTAATCATCATATCGATGAGTACATTTATTTGACTTAGAGAATCTTCTTGCGATTGATCACGTACGGTGCGTACATTTAGTTCAACTGTTGATAGTCGTGAATTTACACGTTGTATGTAACATGTTATCTCTTCACGTTCAGCTAAAAAGAAAAATTTAAATCAATGATTAAATATTTGGATTTAAATTAAATGTTATTCAATATCTTATTTATTTGCTTCTATCACAGAGAACTCTGTTTTTAGCTTGAAGTAACAATCTTTAAAAAAAATTTCTAAAACGAAATTAGTGCATTTCAATAAACTACAAAAAACGGTAAAAAAAATGTTTAAGTGAAACTATGTATTACAGTTTAATTAGTTTTTTTGTTTTTATATACATCGAGATTATTTTTATGTTATTTTCAATTTATAACGAACTTTCGACCTCCGTATATTTACAAAAATAAAGCAAATCAAACATATTATCTAGGTTGGTACTAGTATTTCGATCTGGCTAAAGATCTCATCAGAACCCAAAGTTTTAGAAAAGCTAAAGCCTCCATAATAGGCAGAGCTTTAACAAAATAAACTGTTTATCATTATCAATTTTGCTCCATTCTGTTTGTATGTTTGAGGTGAATATATATAAAAGGTCAATTATTTGCCTCTAGGGATCTGCCTAAAAATAGGTTTTATTCACTTATTTGTATGCAAATTTTAGAGGTCTCTTCATATCGTTGCCTAAAACGCAAACCTCCCTAACTAACATTTTATTAATTTTACAGTAGAAGCAAAAAAAAAAAAAAAATGTTTATATGAAAAATATTATTGTTTTCATCGCAAATTTTTCCAATATTATTAAAAATAAAACACAGACAAATTTATTTCTGGTAAAACAAAATACATATTTTTATATTCGACCGGTTATGTTAGTTAGTTAGGTCCCATTGTAGCGCATTTTTCTGAAACAAAAAGACCTAACTACATTGAAGATGTTTAAATACGCATAGCAGTTGTGTTATAAATGTAATATTTTATCGATTTATTTAATAAAGCACTGTTTAATAAATTTATTATTAAACTATTTTTTTATTTTAATTATAAATTTCAAATTAATTAGATAGATATTTTATTATATATATATATATAATGTCCTATGGTTCCTTAAGAGGAACAAAGGGACACAAAATTTTAGAAAAAATAGTTTAAATATTGTGATTAAGGCGAAAGTTAATTCAAAATTTTTACAGTTCTTTATTAAAATTTTCAATCTATGTTTATGTAATTGGAAACCTGCACTTTTTTAATTGTATTACCAATTCTTTGTCTTAAAAATATGCGCATAGTAAAGAAATTCAGAATTGGTTTATTGAAAAATATTAATTTTGTAATAGCATTAAGGTTTTTAGAAATTATAATTTAAAATCCAGACAACCATGGAAACCCTGGTTACCACTATATTATAGAGCTTTTATTTAAAAGGTTAAATAGGGTGGCATGCACAAAGCAACCACGTGAGAATAAAAAAATATTATCATATAGAGACAATCTGACAATTATAAAACACAAATAATAATACAATTTAAATGGAAAATCACTGATGACGCCTGTCCATAAAAAGGCAGAAACTAGTCTAGTCTGATTTAAAAATTAATAAAGTTTATAATTTTTAGAGAAAAACGTTTATTCTTCTTCTTAACCTCAACATTTCTAAATTAAATTTGTCAAATGCATATTATTTAAAAATTAATTGCGGCTGTCTATTTGACGTTAAAATAACACTGTACAAAAAAAAAATTTGTTAAAAGACGAAAATCGTTGTTTTTATTAAAAATAAACGGAATCATTCAAAAAGCTATTTTTGAATTTTTTGTTATTTAGGGTCGTTAGCTAACGATATACAGGGTGGAGCGTATAAGAAATTAGAATTTAATGATTTTACTTGCACTTGCTTTTTTATAATTTTTCGGAAAGCAAATTTCCTTTCATTTAATAATAAACTGATTTATTTATTAGTAGTTAATTCAAAAGTTTTAAAAATTAAAATTTAACAGTATGTATAGTAGGGTAATAACTTTTTGCATTTTTTGCAAATATCAAATCTCCCCACACAAAATCGTGTAGGACAAATATTAAGAACTGCGTTTTTAGTTTTTCGCTGTCGTTAAAAAAGGTTACGCACCAAACGCGTTAAAGTTTTGAATCAAACAAAGTTAAAAAAAAACTTTTTGATGCCTCAACGTCTGACCATCACATCTATATAATAAAGGTATGCTGATTTCAATGGAATAGTTTTCTTCCAAATTTGCTTTTAATTTCCGCTATTTTTTTGCAGTTTTTTATATAAAAAAAAATCTGTTTTCACATATTTTATTTAATTTTTTTTTTTTTTATAAAAAAAAACATCGCGTACTTTGAACCTAAAGTTTATATCTAACAATACCTACTTTTAATCATTTATTGTTATTATTTGTTTACATACTTACATATGTATAAACCATATTTTAAAAAAAATTGTTATTAAAAAAAATATATTAAAGGCATTTAAGAAGTCGCTGTCACCGACGTAAGGTTTTTTTTACAAAATTAAACTGAATAGTTTTTTATCATTAATACAATATTTGCCATTAGAAAACCCCTGGGGAGAATGTTGTCCAAAAAAAGTCGTCCTTTTTATTGTTAGTTTGTTGATTTATTGTCGGCTTGAGGTCATATAAAAATAAATTAATTAAAATAAACAAAAGTTTAATTTTTATATCTTTGTTTTTATTAATTCTTTCGATATTTCGACTCGAAATCTTCGGTCATTTTCAAGGAAACTATAAAAAAAAAAAGTTTTTAATAAATAACATAAAATATAAACCATAAACATTTAATCACAATCATTACATTTTAAATAAATAATACTCGTATTACATAAATAATACGCGTATTACTACGTATTACAGTTAGTAATTAACCACCTACAACACAGTGCACCAGTTTAATTAGTACGCGTATTATTTATTTAAAATGTATGTAATTATTGTGATCAAATGTTTGTCATTTATGTTTTAATATTTATGTTTTATGTTATGTTATTAAAAACTTTTTAGGTTTTTATTTTTCATAGTTTCCTTGACATTGACCGAAGATTTCGAGTCGAAATATCGGAACAATTAATGAAATAAATAAACAAATGAAAATTAAGCTTTTGTTTATTTTAATTAATTTATTTATATGACCTCAAGAAGACAATAAATCAGCAAACTAACTAAAATTTAATACGCCAACAAAAATATCTTAATTCGCCAACAATAAAATCAAAATTAGCTTATTACAAAAGAAGAATTTTTTTTTTTTTTTTATGTTGAACCAACACTCAGGGGATACCCCTACTAATGCATTGCATTGTGTTGATATCAGGAAAATAGGTTATGGGGAGGAGGAAAGAGGTAGTAGTGTTTGTGGACATTTGATATGAATTTTTCTAAATTGTAATTTGCAGGGAAGACTTCCGCAGGGAGACAATTCCACATACGGCTAGTGCGACTGAAAAACAAATTTTCTCTGTATCGACTTAAGTTGTTTTGACAAAAAGACAAAAGACTTTCTATTGTCTAGGGTGAACATTTTAAATAAATTGTTTAAGAATATAAGTTTCATTTATCTCTAACAAAATATACAAAAGGGGTTGAATTCCTTCAAAAGTCTCTTGAAATGCCAAAGAATAAAATCGCAAATTAAAGGCAAAAGAATTCATTTACAATGTTAACGATTTTTATACATTTTAAAACATTAGAATTAACACTGGTATTCACAATTTTCCTAATAAAATATTATCTGCTTGGCATTGCAGTACTATAAGTTTTATTTTTTAATAAAAGCAAAATACATTTGTTTTGAAATAAATTTCTTTTAAAAATTGCTCATACTATTTCAATTCCAGGCCGAGTACTTTTTTACTAGGAAGATCGTAAATACCGGTAAAGTATGTCTACTGTTCTAGGCTAAAACTTTTTGCACTTGAAATATTTGTTTTGAAATTTGTCAATAGAAAAAAATCTCGTGTTTTTTTTTTTTTGTTTAACTTACATTCTAATAAAGTTTGCATTAAATCATTGCTTTTGATTAAATCGATGGACATAAGTAAAAAATCACGTTTTTCCTGAAGACCCAAGGCATCTTTGCGGAATTTTTCAACACGTGCATCCAATTGATCCAAAACCGTAACAAATCTAAAATAAAAACAGAAATTATTATTTAAACAAAGATATAAATAATTTTTCATTTATACTACAATATAATTAATAATTTTGGAAATAATTACCGTTCATTTAAATTAATAGGTCTGCCATACAAGATGTTTAGGGTAGAATCATATGAATGCATGATTTTCGTTTAAATTTTAAAAATTATGGGTGCAATTTGATGATAAACCAATAAATACAAGAGATAAAAAAATAAAAGAAATATAAACAATTTAATATAATATTTTGCAGACTACAAAGTATATGTGAACTAAATACTCTAATATCTAAAAATTTCTAAAATTTCAAATTGTACAATTGATAATGGAATTTTGACTCAAATCTTTAATGATACGTAGTATTATTTTTTTTTTAAACATAACCTTATTGGGAAAAATCTATACATATTTGGAGCAGTATTTAATTTACAAATAAAAAAACAATTTTAACTTAATAAAAAAACAATAAGTGGGTGTTAGAGTAGTATTTTTTGTTTGATATTTGCTAAAATAAAAAAAAATAGTATTTGTAACAATTTAAAAAGAAATAAAGTATATGAGGGTTAATTGATAATTATGGAAAATGTCAATAAGCCTATGAAAAGATATTTCGCAAAGAAAATCGAGTATGCCAACAATAGGTGCCAGGCCCAGTGTGGGAAATTGGATTTTTTTTTTGTGAAAATTTGCCTACATCCGAATTGAAAAAAAAAAAAATTAAATTTGAAAAATAGCTGACTTAATTCCATATCGATTTCTCATGACTGAATATTAAAAGTAATTTCTTTTATATTCTTAATAAATCGACAAATTAACGAAATTTTAATTTATAAATATTTTTGCTGTACAAAATTTAAAAGTTGTGGAATATAAACGAAATGCATCTGAACTTTGATGGTAATTTTGTTCTCTATTTACATAAAAGTGCCAATCGGATACATGAATTCGATGTATTATGTTCTTTCTACCTCTTGGGATAATGTAAATTCAATGATTTAATGCATTGATTTATTAGTAGTTAAGTTAATTTTTGTTTAATCAGAAGTTTTAAAAATTTAAATTTTATTCGCTAACTAAAATATCTTAATTCTCGAATAATAACATTACAAAACAACATAAATCGAATGAAGTTGTTTTGACAATAATACGAAAAACTTTCTTTTGGCTAGGATGAAAAGACTTTTAAGAACTAGATTAAGTTTATAATATCAGTTTCCTTTATCTCTTAAAAAAATACACACAAGGGGGCTACATTCTTTCAAAAATTGTCTCTAGAAAAAAATATTTTTTTTTTGTCTAAATTCCACAAAATGAAAACACGAATTAAAGACACAAGAATTCTTTAAAATTTTAAATTTTTAAATCAACTTTGCTATTTACAATCTTCTTAATAAAATATTACTTGAAAAGTAGTTTTGTCAACTTTCGTTTAAATAAAAGTTTAGTATCATTTTAAAAAATTGTAGAATGGAAGAAAAAAAACTACATTTATATTATAGTAAAAATCAAGTCTCGAAAAAAAACATTAGTCCGATTTCAAAAATTGTTTAATATTCGTGCTCCAAAATGAATTTAAAATTATGTGTCGGAAGACATATTTTTATTAAAGCAGTTTAAGAAAATTTTTAAAAAATCGAAACTATATTCGCGGGGCGCCACCGGTTAATGCTACCCTACTTTTCTCAAATTTGCACCACCTAAATTTTAGACCTAGTTCTACAATAATCGCAACAATAATTTATAAAAATCGAAAGTTGTAAAAATGCCGCTCGAATGTACTTGTTAGAATTTTACATTCTTAATTCTTTACAAAAAAAAATGCAAAGTTTTTAAAAGATGAGTGAAAATATGGAACTTTAGTTCTTCAGTCAGTCTTTCCAAAATTTGGAATTTGTCCCTAAAAAATTTACTAAATTGTTCTAATTTTTTTTAAAATGAATTTCCAAACCAATCAATTAACCCTCGTATTAATTGATTTTGAACAAAAACATGTTGCTCAAATAAAAAATTTAAAATTATAATCCGCATTAATAAATAGTATATGATGAGATGGGGGAAAAATATAAACATTAATGTTTTAATAAGCACCTGTCCACCACTCTGCTATCATCCACCTGACCACCATAATTTGACGATGATGAAGAGTTACCAACACCGGCAAAATGTCTAGGTGAGTTGGCAGCGTGAATTCTCGATGAACCGCTATTGCTAGAATCCATAGCCGAATCGGCATGTAAACTATGCAAATAATCAAAATTCATGGATGATTCTGATTGATAAGGTACGGCGGGGTTATCCGAATACTCCTGGGGTGGCGGTACTGGAGATGGATCAATCTCCATATCTTCGATTTCCTGCTGCTGTTGCAATATTTTGTTTAATGTCTAGATTTACTTAAAAAACAACTGTTAAAATTTAAACTAGCAACGGTGGTACTATTTCCACAACTCACGGAACTGATAATCAAGGAAATCTTACAAGTTAAAAATACATCAATTGAATTGTGTGGTAGAGAGCCAGCCAGTACAATAATAAAGTTTGTAGATGTTATGTAGGCGCGAAGACTATGAATGACTTGTTAATTTTAGCAAACTTTCAAGCTTTAGCGAATGTTTAATTATAATACACTATACAAAGAATATGAATTAGAATTCTTAGATTTTTTCTAAAGAACCAGTTGTTGATAAATCTCAAATATGCTGAAAGTAAATGGAATAGAAAGAAAAATAGAATGTTAGTTTAATATCATTACCTATCAGTGCAAATGGTCATATTGTTGCTGCTACCGCTGTTATGGTAGTTGGCAGCAGTGCCATATTGTTGTTGTGTCCGAGCTGTATTATTTGTGGCGGTGGCGGTAGTGTTTGATGCTTCATCGTTAGCACCAAATAAGGAATCCCAAAACATAGTCATATTAGAATGTGTGGGTAGACCTGAAGCAAACATGCTAGCGGCAGCAGCACTGCCACTAGACTGTGCTTCTTTGATAATCACCACCATTACTTGAGCCGACGTTGTCTTCATCATCTAGACGTCGACGTTTTTTCAACATGCCCAAAAAATTTTCAAACATTATGGCACAATATCGAGGAAATCTCGAGAAATTTCTCAAAGATTCTTTATCACAAAATAGAGGTTTCTTTCTATAAGACCTATTAAATTCATATAGCACTTCTACCGTATTATGATTTTGTAAATATATTTTTCACAAATTACGCAAATATTAACAAAATTATGTACGACTTCCAAATAACTGCGTAAACAAAAAATATATGTATTTTATTTTTTTAATCTTTCTAGAATAAACTTTACACACTCATTCTTCTATTCTCTTTTAAACAACAATAAACAAAATTAAAAAAAAAACAGTGAATACAACTCTATTTGAAAGAAAAACTTTTTGGACGTTTTTGCAAAATCGCCTAAGTCGACTGAAGCTTACATCAACTTTATTATAGATGTCCTCCTTAAATTGCATACATGCGTCAGACGCTTGTTTTTAAATTCTTTTTCAAAAATTATGGGCTGTATACTGGATTTCAAATCGCAGTGAATTTGAAATTTTAAAATTGTATTTGATTCGATTTCAACTATTTTCTATTAAATGACCATTTGGTCAAAATAGTGTTAAACCCCTACGAATTTTTAAAACATGTTTTAAAATTGTAATCCGAAAGCATTAAATTGGAAATTTGTTTTTTTTTATGTTCATAAATTTTGCACAAGTTATTGGTTTTAATAATAAATTTTAAAATATTTTTAAATTTTAATTGAAACTTGTTTTAAATATATTTTCGTATCTCTGCGCTACCATCTGGTGGATCACTCCAATCGCTTATCCAAAATTTTGGAAATTTCAATATTCTGTGTGCTTAAGGTTGTCGAATCTGCAAGTAAAGTTTTCGACTTCATAGAAAATGGATTTGTGTACATGGGACATTATAAAGAAATTAATTTTTTTTTTTATAATTTGATTGCTATTTATGATTAATTCCATAAAATTGCATTCAAACGACAACCGCAATAAGAGCGATTATGTATTCTTCTCTCTTCTGAAAAAAAAGCTTCTTAATTATTTTTCTTTTGGTAAATTACAAATTTTAAACTTGGAAGCATTTTATTCTTAAGGCCGAACAAAAGTGTTTTCTATAAAATTAAATTTTTTAAAATTAAATTAACAAATTTTAATCTAAAATAGAGAAAATTTGGAACATTTTAATATCGAACACAAGTAACGCATTTTCAGAGGATTTGCCAGTTTTTCAATTATATCTTGTTAAAAAATAACCAGTTAACAGACAAAAAAAAACGGTTTCTGGAATATTCGAAATCGGATGTTTTTTAAAATAAAAAATCCGCTTTGGGTTACGAATTTGGGCACTCTAGTTCAAAACAGTAACTAATACGATAACGTTTTTGCCGACTGCTTCAATAATCGTATACCGGTATAAGAAAAACAGTTTCTGAATACATACTAACTAAATTGTAAAATCGCTTAATCTTAAAGAAAAACAGCTAAATAGTCATAACTGATTAAAATTTTCAGTGCTTCGCTGCTTTTGCAATATTTATGGAATTGCTAACAACTAACCGACCAAAAACATATGGAACCAACAACAAAATGACTCAGAAAATAATGTAAATAAATGACATCCATTACCTCTTATTCCGAGTGTTTGTATAGCTGCCTTTTGTCTTTTCCTTTATCCAAGTTTTTTTGTTCTTTTCATTTGGGGTTTGGCGATTATTTTTTTTTTCACCTGGAAAATTTTGCTATGGATTTTTTTGGCAGCCACTAGAAATTTTTATTTATTTTTTAAAAATAAAACAAGACTTATTTTTCTTTTGCACAGGCTGTATACAAAACGTTTAATAATCGGTAATTGCTTAAATTGATTGAATTTATAAGCAAAAGTTCTGTTTCTTCTGCGGCTTTCCCCTTTTGCCGAAATGCAAATCAGTGTTGCCAAAAGTAAAGCTCTAGCAGTGTTGTCAAGTATTTTTTTTTTTTACAAATCACCCTAAATTGACAAAAAAAAACCCCTACTACTACAAAAAAGTTTTTCAATTGCATTTCAACTAAAAAGTTTTCAGATAGTACATTTGTTAAAAATGTTTACTTAAGTTGTCTTAATAGGACAAATAATAGAAAAAATAAAAAAGCAAAAATGTCTGCAGCAAAAATCTTTTGAACAAATTAATGATTTTAATTCAATAACCGACGACGTTTTTTTTCGAAAAAGTCGCCTAAAAATTGCTATATCTAGCTGGAATACTGATGTTTAGGCAACACTCAAAATAATTTAGTTAGTTTCGGGATTTCTGCCATTCGTTTAGTCTGTTACAACCTGATTTGCAAAAATCCCCCCTATTGGTATTAGATTTTCCCTAACATTAAAAAAGCTAAATACTTTGCAAACATTTGTTTAATTGGTATTATGTACGGCAACCTTCGCCAGTTGCCAAAAAGTTATCGATAATCTATTTTGACAGTTCAGCAACTGATAAAATGTAAACAAATAAAAAAGGTTCACAAATGTGAATTTGTGTAAAAAAAAAAAATTAATAAAAGTGTTAAGTGTAAAAAAATTATTTAATCAAAAATGTATTTAAATGGATATTTTTCGAGTTCTTGGACCAACAACTCAAATTGTTTTCGGGTTGTTATTTTCACCATTTTAAAATCTACAGGTACAAATAAAATTATTTAAAATATTTATTATATAAAATATATGTATGTAAAATATATATAAAATATTATTTATATAATATTAAAATTTGCTTAAAATTCTACAGCAACCAGAAGTTTTCGGTTGCCTATATAATCACTATTTGACAACTGAAGTTGCCAGTTGCCATACGTAATATGTTTTTGGCAACTGGCAACTAGCAACTAGCAAAGCAACTGAAGTTCGGTTGCTATCCATAATCGACCCATAAGATATACCTCTAGTTCCATTGACCTATTATAATAGGCCGTTTTTAACCGAACTTTTTAGATAAAATGCTCATTATCTCAGTATTTCACCATTGATGGTAACCGATTCGATGCGGTTATCGGTAATGGTAACGTTATTTTCATTTATTTCGGTATCGGCATTTTAGGTTTAACGATATTTCAGTTATCTCAGTAACGTGTTTTTAAAGATAACGGTATTTAAGTCATTTAGGTAACGGTATTTTAGCTGTAACGGTATTTTAGTTATTTCGGTAACGATATTTTACGGATTTTCAGTATTTCGGTAACGGCATTTTAAGGGTAACGTTATTATTGTTATTTCAGTGACGGTATTTTAAGGATAACGTTGTTTTGTTATTTCGGTAACGATATTTTAAGGATAACAGTAGTATCAATGCACATTAATATTTTTAACCCAATCATGTCCGAATTCTTATAACTGGCAAGTTTATGATCAAACTTTGGGAAAATATACCTATCTTTATACACCGATTATTTTTTCTGATCTCGACGTAAATTAATAAAAATAATAAAGGTGTTGATATATAAAGGGTAACGCTATTTCAATTATTTCGGTAACAGTATTTTAGCGATAACGCTATTTTAGTTATATCGGTAACGGTCTTTGAATTATTTCAGTAACGGTATTTTGCGGATAACGGTGTTTCAATTATTTTTAGTAACGTTATCTTAGTGATAACGATAGTCAGTTGAAAGGGTTTTGAATCGATGACGGTACTTTAGCGTTCTTTCCTGTCATCCCTATATTTCACTATGCAATGTCCAATGAATGAAATAAAAGCTGCGTCAATGACGGATTCATAAATCCGTAAGTGACGGAGAGTCCATAAAATTGTTTCTTGGGATGGTATAAATTAGCAATTACTTCAATTACATTTTTAACTGCAATTGCAGTTGTTTTTCTATGAAATAATACAAAACTATTTTTACAGTTATTTAAAAATACAACCAAAGAAAAATACTGTATTTTCGTAACAGTTGTTTGAAGCAGTTATTTTAGTATTTTAATAAACAGCTACCAAAACAGTAATTTTGCAGAAAACAGTTAATTTAAATATAAGAATCGAAGATTATTTCGAGTTTTTTAAAATGCATTAAAATGTACTTTTGACTTTGCATTTTAAGTCTGATGTGAAAATACAATTTTTTTTTTTGTAATTCAAAGAAACAAATATTTTTTTTTGTATTAAAAATTATTTTTAAAACGTCGAAAACATAACTGTTAAAAACAGTGGTTTTTATAAATTTTTTTTCAAAATTTTTGTAGTAAATAATTTTTTTTTTAATTTATCTTTATTAATGCAATCTATCAAAAATTGATATTATTCATTACTTTTGGCTTTTACATTACAAATATAGAAGTGGTGAGAATTCAGTAATTCCCCCACATAAAGTACATAATAATTAATTTAGTTTCTATTCATTATTTTCCTTCTTAAAAATAGTTTTGAGGTTTTTTTTATCAAAATTGTATTTATTAATTTGTTTGTAATTATACACACATGCATATATACAAATGTATATATTATATATAATGTTTACATATATAATTAACATATAAATATAAGCACATATATACATACATATATTTTTTTTTCTTTTTTCACAACAAATCCTGAGGAGCTTTTCTTTTAAGTCTGACAAAAGTAGCCGGGTTTGACATCAGCACTGTTGCTAATGGGTTGGGGTGGTGTTCGATTCTGGATTTATAGGATAGTAATTGTTTTTTTTACTTCTTCTTTTATTGTTGCGGACTTTGAGTTCTCTGTGAAGTTGGTTGTTTGTTATATACTGCGGAGAATTTGTGACTTTTCTGAGAATTTTTGATTGGAATCTCTGTAGTATTTCAAGATTTGAGTTTGAAGCTGTACCCCACAGCTGAATGCCATATGTCCAGATTGGTTTTAGAATGCATTTGTATATCAATAACTTATTTTCGAGAGAAAGTTTTGAGTAGAAACCAATTAAAGAATTCATTTTAGTGAGCTGTAAATCTAGTGCCGTTCTTTTACTTTTAATGTGTTTTTTCCAAGTGAGCCTTCTATCGAGATGAATCCCAAGGTATTTGGCTACATTTTCTTGAGGAATTTCATTGTTATTTAGCATAATAGGAGGGCATGTTTCCTTTCTTAGGGTAAATGTGACTTGTACTGATTTATTCTCATTTGCCTTTATTCGCCAATCTTTTAGCCATTTAGAAATTTCATCTACGCAGTTTTGTAGTTTGTTAGAGGCTGATTTCGGGCTTGTGTCAACAGCAAGGGCCGCAGTATCATCAGCAAAAGTGCCTATTATAACACCATCTGATTGTGGGAGGTCAGAAGTATATAGGAGATAAAGAATTGGTCCCAAAACGCTACCTTGTGGGACACCAGCGTTAATAATATTCAGGCAGCTCATTTCGTCCTCTTCTTTTACATAGAAAAAGCGGGTTTCGAGGTATGACTTAATAAAGGTATAATAGTTGATTGGAAGCAGGTTTTTTATTTTGTAAAGCAGGCCATCATGCCAGACCTTATCAAATGCCTGCGAAATATCGAGAAAAGCTGCTGTGCAGTATTTTTTGTTTTCAAATGTCTTTTGTATTGTTTCTACAAGTCTGTGAACTTGCTCAATTGTACCATGATGTTTTCTGAAACCAAACTGGTGGCTAGGAATGATAAAAGTAGATTCTATAATTGGCATTAATCTTTTTAGAAACAGAGTTTCAAGAATTTTAGATGGGATTGGGAGAAGGCTTATTGGTCTATACGACGTAGCATTTTGAGAGCTTTTACCTGGTTTGATTATCATACTCATCTGAGCTACTTTCCATTGCAATTGTCAGTCATTTTTTTACGACATTGTTAGTTGTTTTACTGCATTCGTTAGTTGGTTTGTAAAAAATAACTAGAAAAATGAAAAATAACTAGATTTTTAGTTATTTTAACGGTAAATAATACCTTTGTCGCATTTTAAACTGAATTTCAGTTATTTTCACTATAATTTTCAGTAGAATCTACTGTCAAACTTTTTTTGAGTGCATTGCCAAAAAGGTAATCTTTAGTAGCATGTTTTTGTTTACATTATAGCAAATTATTGAGGTAACTGGTATTTTTCGGAAACATAATAATAGGTTAATAGTTTCGATTTTTTGTGTGTCAAATTAAAGATATTTTAATAAGCTTAATAATCTAATGACATCCATTTTCTTTCTTACCTATTATACCCGGATTTTTTGACAAATGCCCGTTAACTAGATTTGTTCCTCGATTTGAGATCTTTAAAGTTCGAATAAAACTTTTTTAAGTAAAAAACTACGATTTTAAAAGTTAAAATTGTGCAAAGTCAAGGGGTTTTTAAACAAAAACTTAATCGTGTTTTAAATTGTCAAATTGTTAACAACAAAAAATCAAAAATTATCATACTCCAAGATACTTTCAAGATATAATTTTTTTAATAAAACCTTTCTATTAATCACATGTAATTAAAACAACTTCAGAATTTTTTCATCTTGCCGTAAAAGATAAAATTTTTAATTGCACTTTATTTTAAAATATATAGTACTTTTTATGGTAAGTTTGTGTATATTCCTTTTACATAACAATTTACTCTGAAAATATTGTAATTTTTTTTTTTTTTAATTTATTTACATAATATTAATGATTTATTTAAATATTTATTTAATGATTTCAATCTTTCGTTTCTTTTTTTATACATTCATAATATGTTTTTTTTTTAATGTTTAAATATGTCATACTCTGTATTTATTTTAATAAATATGTATTTATATTTTTCGTAATATTTTCAAATAAGTATAATTTTTATAAAAAATATTGCGCCTCGTTTTTGAAAAAAACAAGAGAAAAAATGATCTAAACCAACTAAATTAATAAAAATAGTATAAAATTTAACTAAAAAATTGCACATAAGGTTTTAAAAACATAATCAATTTAAATTAATATATGAAAAATATCAAAAAGTAGATTTTCTTTTTTTTTTATTAAAGTTAAAATTTAATAAGAAGTGGTCAGACCAAATAGAAAATGGAATATTAGTTCTTCATTAACTTGTTATGAATTAAACATTCTTTTGCTAAAGCAATAATAAACAAAATAATAATTTAATATAAATTCTTCTAAAATTCAAAATTAAAAACAAAAATATATATTAACTTAAAAACATATGACTCTTTCTGAAACTACATACGATACAATTATTTAAAGCGGGGTCAAACAAACATTATTCAAAAATGGATTCAAAACTTAAATATTAACAAAATATTAATATCATTAACTGATTATCATTATAAAGTAATTACATACAATTAAAAATTGGACTATTTAACAAAGTTTTCGTATTTTTTTTTTCTTCCTTTTTATCATCATTATTATCTTGGTGATATTCTTTGCGATTAATTGTAATAAATTCTTAGCGTTAACTAAAATAAATCAACATGCTGTACTTAAAATATTAAAACAAATTATTATTATTATTATATTTGTGTACGTTAAAACTTAATTTTTACTAAAGAAAATTATTTTAAAAAAAAAAGAGGAAAAATTTACCAGACATAAAAAAGAACAGCTTGAAAGAAAACAAAAAAAAAATTGTAACTTATATTTAAATATATTATAATAAAAATATTCTCTATGTCTTCTGTAATACATCTTCGTATTCAGTTTTTAAAATTTTCAAAAAATAGCATTTTTTACGGTTTGAATTTTTAAGAAAATTCAAAAAAAACCCAAAAAAATATTTAACTTTGAAGAGCCTTTAAAAGTTGTTATCGGATTTTACTATTTCAGAAACATTTGATTTCTCTGGTTGACTTCTTTCACGTTTATGAAATCAAAAATAAATATATAAAGAAATGCATTTTTGATGCAAATGGAATTTTGTAGATGCGTTTTCGAAATTGTGCTCTCACTTCGAATTTGTTTAAATATGTATCAATCGGAATCTTAAAGTTTTTATTATAAAATTAAATTTTACTTTATTCTGTCTTGAAAGGGGAATGTGTTGTGCCTTGAGACGTTTTTTTGTTACAGATATATCTTCTGCAATAATAAAATCAATGTTTTTTTTATAATAGCTGAATAATCGTGAAATTTAAAAAATTTGTATAAGTAGTTTGTAGCTTGAAACGCATGTTTGTAGCTCAGCGTCGATTTTGACCAAATACTTTTCCGACTCAAAGAATTTTCAACAAAATGGCATCGATTTGTTTTTGCATATTTTGTTTTTAATGCATATTTTTTCATATTTAGCTATACATGCATATTTTGAAATTTTTGTTATATATTACTAATTTAATTGACATTTTTCTTTAGGATTAACTACCAGATTTCAAAACAAGTCTTTTATTTCTTTCCCAGCTATTGACGATTTTAAACAATGGTTTTTGAAAATACCTCTTTTTAGTACTATTAGTTCAATTTTCAGTGTTTTCTGGCTTTATGTTATTTCAAACTAAATTTATAATCTAATCTTTAGATAATTATCTAATCAACAAAATTGTCCTACATTTTGCGAAAAAAATGTAAATAATTTGATACGGTCTTCGGATATTTGACTATAAAATCATCGTTCCTACACTTAAGGATCTTCTGCTTTAAAAATTTGTGGTTGTTTGGGTTGTAATACAGTTTCTTTATTTTTAATGTAAATGGCAGTAATTTGTAGAACAAATTTAATATTTTACTAACCTTGTAGTTCATTTAAAAAAACAAACCACATAAAATTACTGTTTTACAATTATTTTTTGTTATATAAAAATAATAAATGTTTGTTTATTTTTACTAACATATGTGTTTCAGTTTTACTACAATTGTTAGTAATTTTTTGAACAGTAAACACAGATGACAAATGTTAGTTGAATTTAATAAAATGTTAGTCGTCCTTTCTTCAAGTTAAATTTCATTTTTTTTGACTACAATTGATGTCGTTTTTACCTACTTAATATCCTTAGTGTATAATACATGTGCTGTCTTAAATTTTTAAAAATTCAGTGTAGTTCGCGTTGAAATGCGCCTTTAAGTTCGAAATTTTTATCAAAACTCTTTAAGTTTTCATCCGATTTTTACAAATCTTATTTCATATGAAAGATTGGATTTTCTTCTTTTATATATTTGCTGGACATTCATAAAGACTCTTTAGAGAAAGTTCGCAAAAATGCAAAAAACTGCAATTTGGTTTTGCGAGTTTTTCAAAAACTACTTTTTTGACTTTTCTTAAACAATTTGTGGTGCCATATCAAAAATTCAGATTGGGTTCTCTATGGGGTCGAAAAAAATTAAAATTTTAGTAAGAAATTCTCATATTATTTTCTTAAAAAATTAAAATTTGCAATCATTTCCATTAACGTAGTCTTTGGTGCTCTGAATAACGTCCCGAAGAATATGACGGAAAATCGTGTTTTTGTTTTGCACTTTTATGTTAGAATATCAAAAAAACTTGATGTCTTGGAAAGGTTCAGTGCCAAAGAGGTTTTAAAAAATATACTCTAAACTATGGGTCTTGAGATTTACAAAATTTTAAATTCGTGTGTATTGAAACAAATTAAATATTTTTCTACAAAATAATACGAGAATTTATTACTAAAATCTAATATTTGTTGATCCCACGAAGAAGCCACTCTGAACTTTGAATGTGTCATAGTATACAATATTATCTATCACCAAAAAATGTTTAAGAAAAATCAAAGATGTTTTATTGTAAAAGTTTAATTTCGAATATTAAATATTACAAGACAGTATTGAAAAAACAAAATACAAAATAAAACTAGATTTCATATAGAGTTTTCAACACAGTACAAAATCATAACAAGTGGTAACTTGACTTAACACAAATAATCTTTAACTTCAATACTTTCCCTTGTTAAGATACTTAGTTAACACTTGAAAGTCCTAGTTGATTTATAAGATATTTTAATCTTAACGGTTGTAACGGCTTCGTCATTATATCAGCTAATTGATCTTGAGTTGATATACGTTGAACATCTAGTTCTTTTTCAAAGACTTTCTCACGAACAAAGAAGTGTTTTAAAGCAATATGTTTTGTTCGTCGATGAAATTCAGGATTCTGAGCTAATCTTATTGCTGCATTGTTGTCTACTTGCAACGTTGGCAACTTTTTATAATTAATTCAGAATAGAGTCTCTTTAGCCATATAATTTCTTTTGTAGCTTCTGTAGCAGCAACTATTTCTGTTTCTGTTGTTGATGTTGCTACTATAGGTTGCCTTTGACTCATCCACGAAACTACAGCACCACCATATTTAATCACGATTCCAGATGTTGATCTTCCAGTCTTTATACAACTTCCGAAATCAGCATCACTGTAGCATTCGAACTTCAAATTATTGTCAGCTTTGTAGGTTACACCATAGTCTTTCGTACCAGCTATGTATCGAAAAACTCTCTTCACTCTGACAATGTCTTCTTTTGAGGGATTTTCTAAAGTTCTAGACAAGTAACCTATACTAAATGCAAGGTCTGGTCTAGTACCGAGCATTAAGTACATTATTGCCCCCACTGCTTGTCGATAGGTTCGAAATTAAACCTTTACAATAAAAAGATGTGGTTTTGGAAATATTCGGGAATAAATAACGTTTTTTTCATATATGCAATCTTTCTGTAAAGACTCTGAATTTTTGTATTAAGTATATGAAAGAAGAAGATCTTAGCTTTCAAATTAGCTAAAATTTATAAATATCAGATAATTACATAAATAGTTTAAAATCGAATCAAAATTTTTTGGAATGTCTTAATATGTAGAAATCTCTACTGAAGTACTTTAAATTCTATTTTGATGCATACTTTTGTTTTCAAAAATTCTTTGTTAAAATTTTCTTTTAAATTAAAAGCTGTTCTTAAATATTAACTGACAAATTATTTAAAGTTTAACATAATAATATAAAAATTAAATTAAATATAATTAAGCTTATTTAAAATATAAAAATTTAAAGTGGCTCGGAGAAGATTTCTCTTGTATTTTATCTAAAAAGAAATATTTCTAACTATGCGTTGCTTAACATTAATAGAGAAATTCTTGCCTTAAAAAAAACATGTTTTTGACCAGGGAATGTATGGTATTTTATAAGCCAATTTCAATTTATTTTACAATAAGATTTGCCAACAATCTAATTAAAACAAAATTAACAAAAAGAACATTATTAAAACATAACGTCATTTCTTCGTTTATTTTTTTTTTTTTTTTTCTATTTAAAAATCTCATCTACTAATTCTTTTAACTAAAAATGTTTTCTATAGAAGACGACTTTTCAAAACTTAACTTCTAGACAATTGTAATTGGCATATAGCGAGGCAGTCAAACAATATTTTAACATCCTTTTTTTAATGTTTCGCGTTTTTTAAGATAAGTTCAATAGAAATTCTATATAAATGCTTTTTAAATTCATGAATTAATTTAAAAAAATTTAACATTTTGAGTGTTAAAAAATTATAAAATTAAAAATTAATATCAATTTTATAATTAAACGTTTACACAAATAGAATTTTCTTGGATGAGTTTTAATGAAATTTTTCACTATACGTCTGAAGTTTTCTTCACAAAGTAAATGAAAAATGTCTTAAACTTTGTGAAAAAGCTTAATAATTTCATGAAACTATTTTGAATAAAACTTTTTCATTAGGCGTCTGAAATTTTTAATAAATAAAATGAAATTTTTCATAAAATATTATAAAAAAACTGCGTGAAAAGTTTCAGTGGACGAATTTCAGTGACACTTCATAGATATAATGCAAAAATTCATTGACATCATGCAGATAATTCTCGCAGTGCACGTTAACAAAACAGTTACATTAAATTTCTAGTCAAAAACCATAAAAATAAAAAAGAAAATTATTGAAAACTATCAAAATACTAGTATAATAGTTATCTGGCTAAAATAGTTTAATAAATGGGAGAAAAAATAACGGGTTTTGGAACGCAGGTGTATAAGTTCTATAAAAGCTCAAAATTTGTATAAGTATATCATAATTCTATATAAAATTTATTATATACATATATGTAGCTATAGTTGTTTATAAGATTTGTGTCTTTTAATTTGTTTGTAAATAATTTTAAACAATTCCACTTGTTTTAAACTTAAAGCCTTCGTATTAGTTCCACTCATCTTATTTCTAAATATTTTGGCGGGGAATGTTTGTTTTGATTTTGTATAATGAGAACAATTATTTTGGAAATTTTTAAATAACATATTTTCTACTAAAATATTTTTACAAGTAGTTTAGCTACAAATGTTTTTGATTTTCTAGTTTTGAGTTTTGAGTCCTTAAGACTTTTTGAGGTTTTGTTTGGTAACCAGAGCCTGTAGTTTGTGCAATTGACTAAGTAGGCTGGCATTTGAATCTTCTAGATTTTTGACACGTTTCTTGTAGTCGCTGTTTTCGTTAACTAAGATTTCTACTTTACGTTCTAATTGGTCCATATATTCTTTTTTCTTACGCCTACTTTCCTGGGCGGATATCTGAAAAGAAAGCAAAAAATAAAGTTATTAAAAAATCAATTTTTGTAATTAATGCACTAAATTTAACTTAAATTATTTATACTTAAATATTCAGAAGCAACTGAACTAATAAGTTGGAGAACTACAAAAATAATTAATAAAATATCAAGTTAAGTTTGAAATATAAAATTTTTTAGTTAATAATGTACTAAAATTAAGATACAGTTTTCTTAATTTTAGTTTAAAAGTAAAATTGTAGTTTTTGATCTCATGACTTTCGATTTTTTTTATATTAAAAACATATATCAATTTTTTTAAATTTCTAAAACTTGCGATTTTTTCACAATCTTCAATTAGAAAAAAAAATCACAAAATCCTAAAAGTATGTAATATTGAAGAGCTCTATTTTCGGAAGTTGTTATTATTACTAATTACCTATTATATTTAGAAAAGTTTGTCCAAAATGTTTTCGATAGATTTTTCTTCAATATTTAAAAAAATTAAAAAAAAAAAATGATTTTGACTTTCTTTGCAAAGACCAAAATTTTTTTGACTTTTCTTCAAAGTGGTGTATTTTTTTTGCTCAAAAGAAAGCTGATGGGTTTCCTTTAAGAGCTTTGTGGTCGCTTAGTAGAATGAGATCATTTTTATTTTCTTCCAAAGTAGGTAACTTTTTGCACAAACATTTTGGGTGCTCGCCATTTTTGTGTTTCTTATCCGATTTTCATAAAATTAACATATTTGTAATCTGCCTAGTAAAGACTTACTAAAAACATGCTTGCATTTGTGCGTTATCTCTAAAGGTTCCCGAGATATTCACATTTGAAATTCCAAATTAGGTCCGAATCAGATCCATTTTTTTTGCGAATTTTTTTTTGCTTATTTAACCAAATAATCGATACCAATACCGAATCTTAGTTTTAGTAGAAATCAGTTTGTAACATTTTAAATCAAAATAAAATCTTGTTTTTTTTTTTGTTTTGTTTCGAAAATGAATAACTCACCTTATTTTTAATTTTTCTTCGAATCTTTTTAAGTGATTTTTCCTCTGCTTTGGTTAAAGGTAGCTTTTGGGGTATTGGATAACCCTCGGCCAATAAAGTGCGTTTTTCTTCTTCGGTTAGGAGCAGCGTTCCTGTAGAACCCTTCTGTGATGGAAAAATTTAATCCAAAATTAATGTGTTTCCTCTTACATATAAAACAAATTAAATACTTACTGGTTGAGAGCTAATCAAAGGTGTGTGTATTGGTTGGCGGGTAGAACCACTACCACTTGTATGCCGTCCCATACTAATGGTGGAACTTGTGCTGGAGGTAGTCGATGAAGCTGAGCTATTGGTATTACGCCTTATCGAGGTCACAGTTAGGACACCACTCGTGGGTTGATTAGAGGGACTTGACCGCGTAATGTTGTTGGCGGAACAGGTAGGCGATTGTGGTGATAGCATATGCTCTGGTGTGAGATTACCATCGGAAACCATCACTTGAGAGCGATGAAGGTGGGGTTAAAGGCAAACCATATGTATTGGCATTTGTTTTTGTCACTGAGGTTGTTGTGGTGGTCACAAATGTACCGGCATTTGTAACGGAACCCTCAGATTTAATGGTAAATTTTGGAATTATGACATTGTGGGCATTTGAGCTAAGATAATTGGGTTGAGACTTTAGCAGGCTTTGTGAAGAGGGTGTTAATTGTAGGCAACCATCCTAATGGGAAGAGAAAAAAAGATGGTATAAAGATTGGATTATACAATAATCTACGATTTAGAAAATAAAAAAAGAATAAGCCTCCGATAAATTAAAAATTCGAACAAAAAAAAAAACATCAACGATTCATCTAAAATTTCCAATGTTATAAAATTGCCTACGATTGATATACACAGAGAGAATTTCTTTGATGAGTTTAATGCAATTTTTTCACTAAACTGATGAAGTTTTCTTCACATTGTGAATGAAAAATTTCTTAAACTTTATGCAAAAGCTTCATAGATTCAATGAAACAATTTTAATGAAACTTTTTCATTAGTCGTATGAAATTTTTAATATATAATATAAAATTTTTGATAAAATATTATAAAAAAACTGCATTAATTTAATGAAAAGTTTCAGCGTACGAGTTCCAGTGACACTTCATAGATCGAATGCAGATATTCATTGTTATCATGCAGAGAATTCTCTCAGTGTACAAAATATTATTAAGATATTTTCTTATACATGAAAAATATATTTTTTGACTTAAAGTTTGGACTACCGAAAACTGTAAAATTAATTTAAAATCTAGAAAGACTATGGAGAGAAAACATGCCAACTCAATTAAAAAAAATGCCATTTTCGGATTTACCATCTACGATATCAATGAAATTCAGCAATATAGTCGTACTCGGCAAGAACTCGACTGCAGTCAAAGACCGGTATGATATATTGTCAGGCCCATTCGTTATATCGCAACAAATTTTTGTACTAAATCGACATTTAACAATTCCTAAAAAATTAAGTTTATTGAAAATGGCAATATAAAACTGAAATAGTTGCCTACACGCCTAAATCAAAAGGTTCTCCAACAAGAAATGTTTTTTTTATTACGATTTTAATTTTTTTTGTTACATTGAGCATAAATTTTCAGAAAAATTCGTTTATAAGGTAGTCTAAGAATTAAAAAAAAATTGCATTTTGAGATATGGGCATTTAAACTCAAGACTCCCAGAAATAACCCTTGATCCTTCCATCAAAAAAATCAATATGCATATCATTTTAAAGAATACATTTTAACCTAAAAAATAAGGCAAATGCGAATTTTGCCTTATAAATTGAATATGATATATATTTTTAAATGATATTCTTACCTTATGTTCAAAAACGAGGTCTGAATTTGTGAAAGCAGCCATATTTGCCATTGTTAAGCTAAGAGTGCCATTCGAATTTGTATTGTTATTATTATTATTGTTAACTAAAACACCGTCTGGGCTGGGAGGGCAACTTGAATCTGGAGACATGGGTTCATTTTTAATGCAGGATTCATCGATTTCAATATCTGAGCAAAATATCAGGCGATTCACTACCTTCCCTCGAAGAAATACTTGAGGCACAATCATTATCCATAATATCAGCAAGCTCATCATGAGGTAGATATTGTTGTTGCTGCTGCTGCTGTAGGTTATGATGCTGTTGCTGTAAGTGTGTGGCTGGCTGCTGCTGTAATTGTAAGGCGGGCTGATGTTGCTGTTGTTGCTGATGTTTAAACCATTAATTTGGCATCTGTGGAGGTGTGCAATAAATTACTAAAACTTTGACATGAGTCAAGCTGACGTAAGTTCAGTGTAATGGGTGTAGTGGCAGATATTTTACAAAGCCCAGCATATATATTTGAGGCATGGCTGCTGTTCGAGGACAAGCTAGAATTTGTTTGGCTGTTTATAGTAGAAGCTGCTGAAGAAACCATAGGATTTAAATTTAAACTTGTCACTGTTGAGGTGGCGGTGGCCATAGTGGTAGTGACCATGGGTGAGCAGGTGGTTATGGTTAGACATTTTGGGATCTATTATAGCCGTGCTAAGGCCCCTAATATTGCTGGTAGCAGTTTTTAAAGAAATGGCGGGATAACATTCATCTTCCATATCTGAAAGTAAAACAAAAAAAAAAGCACTTGTTTAAATAAAAATTTTCCAATATGAATTTATTACTCGGATTGAAAACAGTTTTTTTATTAAAAAATGTTTATTTCTCAATAATAATTAGGGCAACCAAAAAACAGCTCTAAAAACCTATGTTTAAAGTGCTAAAAAAATGCTCGAAAATAAGTCGTTTAAATATAAAAATAAGCCGTTAAGTTAAAAAAACCTTTAAATTTCATAACTTTTTATTAAAATCGTTACTTACAAATAAAATTTGTGTAAAATTTGTTCCTTGGAATTTCGTCGGTCAACAAAAAGATGCAAACTTGTTCTTAATAACCTTTAAAAGGCTAAATTGGTATATCAAAATATATTTTGATAAACCAACAATGTTACATATTAAATTTTCAAACTAACAATTAAAAAATACTTCGCATACCGATTGTTAAAAAATAACAAAAAAGCTGTATTTTAAAAGAAAAAATCTGGTGTAAGCATAATTTTTGAAGAAAAAAAATCAAAAAAGTAGCCAATATTTACAAAATAAGCTAAAATAAGCAATATCAATAAATAAGCAAAAACAAAACCTCTCACAAATAAATATAGCTTAACATTTTCATTATTTCGTGATCAGAACTTGCATTTAGTCTAAATAGTTCTATCTTTTCATATTAAGAAACAAGCTCTTGCTTATTTTTGGTTGCCCTAATAATAATATATAAAAACACACGCGTCATAAAACAGACTTTACACTTGTTTCAATATTGAACTTATGCCATATTTACTTAAATGCTTTATTGTGTTATAACATTATTTTTGTTTAATATTCTATTGAAATTGTTAGCAAAGTGTAAATGTGGTTAAAATTTTGAATATTTTTCTTTTTTAAAAGTTGTTTTATATTGTATCAACCAACATATGGTGAACGAAATTTTATTTAAAAAACAGGAACTTAAGGTTTTTATGTAAATATTGGTACACGTTTATTGTCTGAAATTCTGTCAACAAGACTACACTCATTAAATTTAATCTGTAAAAATAGCAGAAAAAGCTACTAAAAAAGAGTTAAAAATGACGTTGCAGGAAAACTGCTAAAAATATCAGATTTTTTTTTGTTTTTGCTAAATATTAATAAAATAAGAACAGATAAACTTTACAAAATTTTAGTTATATCGAATTGAATTTTAGTTAATTGAAATAGCAATTTACTCTGCTAAAATAAGCAACAAGTTGCACTAAATATTTGTTGACTAAAAACAGCAGACAGCAAACTGTAATATCAACAAAACTTCAAATATTTTATAACATTAAGCAACTTTTTTGTTCCTGATTTTAGCATATTATTTTGTTACTTCTAAATCACTAAAATTGAGCTCAAATATAACTAAATATTTATAGATTCCGCAGATTTATTTTTGCTATTTTTATCTTATCAATATTAAGCAAAAACGCAATTTTTAATAAATGTTTAGTAGTTTAAAGCAACATTTTTACTAATTTTTTTCTTTTAGTGTATTTAACATTTTATTGTATCATGTATTTTGGTTGTTTTCAACAAATAGTGTATATTTTTTAAAATATCAACATGTGTTTTTTTACTGTTTAACGATTGACAAATAAATCAAATACAAATTAACGGAAAACTAAACAAAGGTGTTGTAATCAATTGTTATATACTGTGACTTCCATTAGAGTTTGATAAAAACCGATAAATTAAAAAATTAGAATCGAACTAGATCTAATTATTCAGGAAAAGTTTATTAAGAACAAACTGTTAAAATATTGGTGCTGAGCCACTAGAAAATTTATGATTCAAAAAAATGCATTAATTTTTGGGGTTTCCGATATAACAAATTTAAATATATTTTATATGAAAACCTTATAATTTGGACAAACAAATAAATTTAAAAAGGGCTCGGACCAAAATTATTATTTCAAATTAGTGAGCAACTTACTTTTTTTTAGTTTAAAGTATTTATTAAAAACTGACTTATTTTCGTAGGTTTTCGTTTTCGGTTTTGAGGCTTGAGAAACCGCGGTTTCCGAACAGTGACTGTAATTTTTTAAAAATGATTTTGCTAGAATTAATACCCAGCATATAATTTTAGTTTAGCATAACTTTGTCCCTGCTCTTGTAGCATAAATTATTTAGCTTATTTTGTATTAAGGCCCTTTGTTGGGCGCCATTTTATTTGCAAGTTTTATAGAAATTGAGATTTTATACGTTACCCTCATGGTTTAATTTTTTTAATGTATGTATTGCTAAATTAGTTAAAGTAATTTTTTCACCATATATTTCTTTTTCGGGTTTTTATTGAAAGTTATAAAACAAAAATTTAACCTTTGTCGCTTCTCGGTTATCAAATTTATGAGAAATTTTAAAAATTTTCGAAGTTGATGTAAGTTAATTATAATGGTCTCGTTATTATATTAAGTATGAGGCAAAATATTTAAAATTTTGTTTGTATGACCTTTTGTGTATTTGTTAGCCGATTTTAGCCATGCTCGTTAATCATGTATCTTTAAAGGCGCAAAAATTATGGCAGTTTTAAGTTTAAATCAAATTAAAAATATTGAAATTACAGTTTTTGCTAGATTTATGTAAAGTTACATGAACTTATAGATCTCATTGTATTTATCATATGTCAAAATATATGTTACAACACCAAAAAATATAAAAATACACTCAAACTATTGTTTTTATGCCAGGACTTCCCACAACGAACTTCTCGGGAATTTCATCGGTTTTTCAATTCCCGATTTCCGGGTATTTTGGTTAGTATTCCCAGGGAAAAAACACTATAAACATGTTTGATAAACTAAAATAAATAACTTTATTTATGCAAAATTTTACTAAAATCAAATAATCAATCAAGATTTTTCTCTTCTTCTTAATATATAAGGCACATAAAGATACAATTTTTTATTGTACTACATATATAAAAAACGAATTTTTAAAAAGATTTAAAAACGAATATTTAGTGTTGTTTTTAGTTATACTACATTTATACAAGAACCAAAAACTAGTAGTTTTTAAAAACTTTTAATTTTTGATTTCAAATTTATATGGAATTTGAACAAGTAAATACTTGTAGTTTTTAAAAACTACTCGTTTTGGTTCTAAGTAGTATAAATGTGGTATTAAATAAATGTTTAAAAATATTCCTGAATTAACAGTGATCGTTAAATTTAAATATATTTAGGTTTAATGATATTTAATTGAAATCATATTAAATACATTTAGATTAGCAAAAATTAAAAATTTTAAAATTTTAAGTTCTTAACTTTTTTGATGCCTTTTCAATTTTAGTATTAGCTAATTGAAATGATGTACGGTTTGAGCAGAATTAATACAGCGCGAATTGATACTGCCGCTGCACTAGGTAGTTATTATTTTTTTTTTTTTTTTTTTTTTTTTTTTTATTAATGAAGAAAATTTATTGTTTCCCTCTAGAACTTGACATATCATAGATTTTAAGTATAGTCGACCTAACCCTGTTCATCGTTTCTAATGCCAGTTTCAAGAGGTGGAATTTTGAATTAGCTCATATAAACTTTTTTATTCGGGTTAATTTAAAAATTTGTGAAAATTATTACTTTCAAAACTTACCATCCATTTTAGTATGGAGACTATGTGGTGAATCTGGTAGTGAATCTCCATCACTATTAAGACTGTAGGAGTGTTCAGATTTAATTGGTAGTGTGCCATTTAACAAAGCATCGGATATCAATTTGTCATTGAGTATAACAGCAGCATCTTGACATCTCGTTCCAAAAACCAATCGTGCATATCACTATCACTTGACAATTTCAATGAATCGGTCTGTAAACAAACAGTAAACATTATTTATAAATAAACATTGTTTTTAAATTGAGTTAATATGATAGAAATAATAATGAAAATATGAAAATTGCATTTTCATGTACATCCCCCAAACCAGAACAAATATTTATAGTATATTTGCGTATCTGTTTTTAGAAAAAAAAAATACTCTAAGCAACAAGTAAAATTTTTACTTTATATCTGCCCGATAGGAAAAAAAAATTATATCTCAAATATTAATATCTTATTTGATATAGATCGATATTAATCGTATCCATGTTCATCTCAAAATTGGGGTGTCCAGTAATATACAATGATATGATCATCAAATATATTACATAAGTTTAAAATTGATCTCAAAATTGTGGGATCTAATAATATTTATATTAAGATCCTGATTGATCCCAAAAATATACCATTTAGATCTGATTTAGATTCAAAGAAATAAATAATTTTTAGTGGACCAGATATTAAATTGGATCTCATTATATTATGGTTTTTATGAAAAAGTATTATTATATATGATAATAGATTTATGATATCTTATTATGTATAACATATATATAAGGTCAATACATATAATATATCGTTATACATGTTACGACATAAGAAACCTATAATAATTTTTACTCGGGTGCTCCAATAGTGTTTTTTAACATTTTATCACATATGTTGCTTTCTAAGCCAACTTGCCCCGCAACAGAAAAAAGTATATCGCAACAACAGTATATGCTCTTCTATAACAGACTAAGAAATCATGGAACAACTTTTAATTTTGCAATAATTTTTAGTATATTCGGCCCCGATAACGGTTGTCGAATTTGTAGACAAATTTTTCGACTCCATACAAAACGGATTAGCTTAAATTGAAATTATAAAGAATTAATCCGTTGTGTTTTTAATGAATTTTCAGCAAATTCGACTAACTCTCGAATTCGAAAACCGTAATAAGATATTTATTAGTATTTAACTGAATTTAGAAATGTTAGAGAACTTTTACTTTATCAATATATTGTTTAATGAAGAATCTGAAAAAAATTTAATTTAAAAAAAATTCAGAACTAGTTCCGAATTTATAGAGTTATGCAATAACTTAATTTATCTAAAAATCTGCCAAATTTTTTTTTATTTATAAAAATGGATAGATATCGATCTGAAATATATATGAAGGACAGTATTCAACGAATATTTTCTCCAAAACTTATACGAGTTACACGATGAAACTTTCCAGATCGATAAAAAATATATATGTATAAGTTATTTATAAATAAAAAAAATTTCCCGATTTTTAGATAAATTGAATTTTGCATAACTCTGTTAATTCACAACTAGTTCTTAATTTAAAAAAAAAAAATATTTTTTTCAGATGCTTCATTAAAAATTCTAGTTTATGCCAAAATCAGTTAAATAAATAATATACTAAAAACTATGGCATAATTTGGCAATATTTAACATCGCCTACTTCGCCCATTATTTAAAAAATTAAAAAAGTTTTTTCATGTTTTCTTAGTCTCTCATAGAAGAGCAAATACTGTTAGTTTGGCATTGCTGGACAGGTTGGTATGGAAAGCATCGTATATCAGCCTGTTTGTTAGTCTGTCTCTGTGTATAGTGAATTGTTTTGTTTTTTTTTTTTTTTTTTTTTTGATATCTTATCAGTCCAATTTGTTGGGTTTTCATTTCATTATTAACTTTTTTTTAGATGAGTTTAGTTACATGTTTTTCAACTCAATAAAAAAATATTTTTTAAATATAAACACAACTTATTTATTATACCCGGTATTTAACGGAAATAATAAATTTTCGTTTTTTTTTTGCAACTTTTATGGTTCGGAGTGAATTTGTTTTAAAACTAATTTCTTAACCCTTATATTTGCGCCCATAATTGTTAGATTTCAATTGCTTTTCTTTTGGTTAATGCTAATAGCGTGGCTATCAAAAAATGTTTGAGAAAAAATTCGTAGAGTTGGTACTATTTATTTTTTTGTTTAATTCAATCTTAAACTTTTAAAACAATTTAGAAAAATATAGTAAAATAGAAGTTATTAATGATTTTTTTGCATAAAATCAATGAAATTGTGTTTATGCTAGTTTTCACATAATTGTTTAAAAAAATATCATTTTATTTGTTTGAAGTTTCATTAAAAAACGTGGTTGCATTAATTTTAAGAAAGATTTCATTTAAGAAATTTTCATTAATTTACTGAAAAATATCATTAATTTTCGTCCAAAAAATGGTAGAGAAAAAACCTTAATATCTTATCTTATCCAAGTTCTTAAGTACTTAGAATTAATCAAGTATCTAAAACATATTCAGCTACTAAAATATTTAAATTAAAAAGTCACGCGTATTTTAACCACTGTTATTATTGGTTAACTTTGTTTAAATTAAAAAAAAAAAAAAAAAACTTATGCTGAATGTTCTAAAAAATAATGTTGAACAAACAAACAAACAATTACCAATTTTATTTTGAATAAACAACATTGTGACATTTTAAAGTGTTTATTTCATTATTTTTCATACAACCCACAATTGTTATCAAATTGGAAATTTCTACATATCTACACTTGCTAAATAAACAGAAATAAATATAAAAAAAGCAAATTGCAAAAATCCTTCACCTTCGAATTTAATTAAATAATCACAATGCAGGTATATATATTTTTATAATTTTTATTTTTGGCCATAGATAAGTAATACAACAAATGGCAATTTGATTATATAATACATATTATTAAAGTTAAAACAAATTAAAAAAAAATATATTTTAAAGCGAAGCGAAGTTAGTCTAGATAGTTTATTATCTAGATTATATTTATAAACATTAGCTTTTGCTCGACGTATATTACCGCTGGTACATAATTTATCATAAACCGTTTCTATTGTGTCTAAATTTTTGTTTTTTCGGTTAAATTGGGTTTCTGCGGGAACCCGCGGTAACGGTCTGTTCGACAGACTTATTAGCGGTATTTATTCTTGGTAGTAAACAATCCTTGTAGATCTGGTTAATGGGATACGTTTGAAATTTATCAGAATTTACCAGAACCAACAACAAAATGTATTGCACTAAAATTTATCACGCTGTGTCGAAATACCACACAAAAAACTGTGGTAAACACGCGTGGTAATTTTTTTAGCAAAAAAAAAAAACAGCTGACTGTTCTGCATCAAAAAAAATGTATTTTGTGTTAACTATTGGTAAAACTTAAAAATAATAACATATCGAAAAACACAGTTTAATTTTGTCATTTTTCTCAAATTAAAATATTTTTGATACATATGTGGCGAACTAAAAAATCAGCTGATTTATAAATTTACCATATATTATAAAAAGACACTCACGCTTTGTTGTGAACAAATCGTAGTCAATATTAAAACGAAGTAATATAACACCAAGAGTGAAAACCGCTATATACATTATGAAATGTTTGAAATGTTATTTATTGAACAGTTTTCACAAAATTAAGACATTTGAAAATGTTTGTGTGGAATTTATTAACTTTAAAGCATAGTAGTAACTTTTTTGCCATGAAAATATTTCACTCGAATTTCAGTCCTTAAATCGCAATTAAATTTTGAAAGAAAAGAATTTGTATACATTATAAACAGAGAAGACAAAAAAATGGCGAAATCCGATGTGTTTATGATAAAAAAATATTGTAAAAAGGCAAAAAATAGAAAAAATGCAAAAAAGTTAAAAAAGTAAACTTTTTAAAAGAAATTGAATAAAAAAAAAATTGTTGAAAAAAATCAATTTTTACAGAAAATTTTCTGCAAAAGGCAATTTTAAGCTTTAAAACATTTAAGAACACTCAAAAAAAAGCAAATATGAGTAAAAATGGGGAAAAGCAAAAAAGCATGTTATCTTCCCTGATTATAAAAAAATAATCACAACTATTCACCAGAAAAATAATATTTTTTACGTAGAACTATATTGTGAAATAAATGTTATATGAAATAACCCGAGTAAAAAAAAATATATATAAATATATATAACCATATATGTCACCATATATAATTAGATATAATCATATATGACACCATAATTAGATATAATTATATTTGGTATACATTATTAAAAACTTTGTTTATGTGCTATATACAATTATATATGGTCCTATATAATTGTATCTGCCTTATATAATTATATCTAATTTTATATAATTTTATATAATTATATTCAAAATTAAACATACCCATTTTTCGGATATAATTATATATAATTATATCATATTTATGAGAATTATTATATTATATCCACAATTTCCATATTATATTATTTTTAGTTTGATATGGCTTATATAAATATTTTCAATCGGGATGTCATAGTTTTTTGGGATCGAAAAAGAGTTATATTATATTATGAGAAACGTTATCTTTCGTTATTTTTCTGTTTAAACATACTTAATACTTTTGCGCAAGTTATTATAAACTTTTTTTGTATTTGTCGCCAGATTTTATAACTTACGCTCCTGAAGAAGTTTGAATAAAGCAAACGAAAACGTTGAGCAAAAACATGATAAAATTGATCTTTATTTACAAATAAAATGAGATATTGACCAAAATATCCCTTAAGGAAACCCCTTTTTAAAATCTAAAATGTTAATGTCAGATAATAAAAAAGTTTTGGACCTTGAAGAAAAATTTACCACTCAAAGCTCATTTTTTTTATCTTATCAATTAGATTGAACTCTAAAATCATTTAAACCAGCCCATTATTAATGAATTTTAAGCTCTGAATGAATTTTAACACTTGAGATATTCTACTTTACAACGTGTAAACGGTGACCACACAATTTATTTTCCAAAAGCCTTACTCCTCTCTACAATTGGGTATACATTTTGTCCAAATCGGACCAGTAGTTTAAAAGGGGCGGAAAAGCGCTCACTTTGGTTTTATATTCACGATTTTGTGGTTATCATATATAACAAAAAGAAAGTCGAAAGCAAAAGTCTTCTTTCCGACTTTTTCATGAGAAGAAATCGACTTCAAAAAGTCCATTGTCGAAAATCGATTTATAGAAACCTTGTATATATATAGTAATATCCTATTAAAAAAAAATGTATATGGAGCTTTGTGTAGTCATATCAATTTCTATGTGTTGTTAATTTTAATCTTGTTAAAATTGTATCCATATAATGTTATCTGCTTGTAATGCAATTAGATAAATGTCCAGTAGAGTTTTATCCGAATTATGGCCCGATAGAATTGTATTAGATTGTATCAGTGTTGGTATCTTATTATTTCAGTTTATATCTAACTGATACAAAATATATAATATAAAAGGCCAGATATGATTTTATGTAAACTGATACATCTAAATAAACTAGATACGAGTTTAAGTCTGATAAAATGCACTTATTACTGTTACATTTTAGTATATATACACAAGTAAAATATACACAATTTCATACAAATGTATGTTCATCCTATCATATCCCCTAAGTCCATAAACAAATATTAAGAAACATATTACTGTTTCAAAAAAGTTTCCGCATTAACCTTTTTAAGTCTTAATACACGTTAGGGTGTCCAAATAGCACATTACACATTACATTATTTTTAAAATTTCTGAAAAGAATTTTTCTGCGACCCATTGCAATCGAGTTTTTAACACACATTTTGTGATAATTAAGGCCTTATCAATAAGCAAATTTGCAATTTTTTTCTGAAATAATAATAATTCTGGAAAAAATCAAATTGCCCTCATCAAAATAGAGAATTAATATATACGACCTTAATTTTCTTATAAATAATAAGTATTAACAATTACACGTTTTCACTATTAATTTAAAATTATTTAAAATTTTGTGAAAAAAAATTTTTTTGTGGAGACTTTGTGCAAATAAAATTAATATGCTAAAGTTAAGCAATGGGTGTGTTAGTTGGAAACCTTTTTTTTATTGGCCTAGTTTGAATTTGGCACTTTTATGTTGAAATATTCCAGTTTTTAGATACAATTCCCTTTTTGCACTTGCATTAGCCAAATTTACTATATATACTATATAAATTACTATAATTATTTTCGTTCATTAACCTTATTTTTATTCTTATTTTCAATTTTCTAATTACTTTTTATTTATTTATTTTCCTGAAGATGCTACACAAAGGAGTAGCGAAATATTGAAAATAAAAAACTTTTATAAAATAAAAACAACAAAACCTTAACTCAAATAATTAGAAAATTGAAAAATAAAATTACTATAATGAAAAGTCAAATAATTACACTAGATTAAAAAACTTTGTTACAAACATGCGACTATTTTTTTAAGTAAATACATTTTCGCAAGTTTTTCGCGTTTTCACTTGGAACTCAATGTTACGTTATGCACACTTATAATAAAAAATTTCGGATCAGTTTAATTTAAAATTACAGATTTTGATAATTTTTAGAAATAATCTAGCCATTTGTTATATAAAATTTGCATTATTGGTGGTTCAGAAACGGGATGGATATTAGATGAACTTTTGGTGAATTTTTATATTATCGTAGATGACCCCATTCCATTTTCTATTTAACGTACAGAAAAGTTACGAATTTTTTGCTAGATTATAAGATAACGCATGCACTTTTAATTGTAAATATATTTTAAGATTTTATAAACTCTTTTAAATAAACATTCTTCCGTCGAAAATATTGTTTTGCATCAGTTAGGGCTGAGAGTTATCGTTTCCGGTATCTCCATTATCGTTGGAAAACACAGATTTCGTCATACATTAATTAAAATGTTTGTTTGTAAATATTTTCTACACAACTGTAACAAAGTATGAAATGTAAAAAATAACTTCAGGAATCTGTTTAATTTCCAATTCAACCTAGTTGAAATACACAATTTTAATTCGCTCTTTTCTGACACTTTTACCAACTCCATGCATTTGAGACAATATTTTTTAATTTTTAATAATCTTATTGATCTTTTTACATGTCTGAAAAGTCTTCTTAAAATGTTTGGGGCTAAAACTGGATTTAAAGAGTAAAATGTTTTCATGAAAAGTCAGCCAATTAACGTAGCAGCTAAGTAGTTCTGCACTTATTTCCCTTTTTTATAAAAAACTACCATGTACCTCTAATAAATTTTAAAACCTTTTTATTTCATCGATTAAACTCTTTCTTTCATAAATGTGTTAAAAATATCCCATTTGCAACCAAAAAAATGTCCAAATCCAATTTTCTCCATTTTTATGTTTTTTGCTGTCAAAAAAAAGATTGTGTTTAATGCCTAAAAGATTAGTACTGTAATCAAATTACACGTCAGAGAATTTAAGAAAATTTCATCCCTAGCGATTTTAGCTTTTGCACTATCCGCATTTGAAATGGTAAATTATTTTGTTTCCCTTCTTTATTAACATTTATGTAAAAGTATTCAAATTTAAGACGATCTGTTTTTATATACGATTGTATTTGTTTTTCTGACGCTACATGTCGCAAATATTAAGATATTTTGATAAAATTTGTAGCCCTGTCTTATAATGATCAAAGGACAACATTTACGCATTTTCAGTAAAATCTGTAGACCTAGTGCCTAAAAAAATAGCTTTTTGCTTTTTCCGCACGTTGCTGGCCACAAATATTAAGATATGAACTTTGGCACACTGGCCAATATGGCCCAAGGCAAACGCTTTTGATTTTGGTTTAAATCGGTCCATTATATAGTGCCCATAGAGCGGTCTACCCAAAAAATGCCTTTCATGCACTAGAAAATTATGTAGGGAGAATTAACTGCAAATGACAGTTAAAATAACTACATTTGCAATTGGAAAGGGTATGTAAAACTACATTTGTATTTAAATCAACTGCAATTTGAATTTATTTTAAGTGTTAAAAATGAACTGGCGAATGTAGTAAAAACAACTACAAATGCAGTTAAAATAACCATTACCAGCATTTAAAAAAAAATAGTAAATAAAAAACTTATTTTTCTAAACATTCTTAATCTAATTTTATTAATAAGTAAACACACTATTGTAAAACTATATTTACATAAAATTACTTAAATATTAACGTTTTCACGCTATTTTTTGACTTCTTTTTCTCACATTGAATAATATATACCCAGTAAAAAACGCTGCTTACATGCAAGCAGGTTTGTAAGGGAGTAAGACAAAAGAATCCCTTACAAACCTGCTCACATATGCTATGATTTTTATATTTCGAATTCCCACTTGGAAGCATTACTTTGGGCAAAATAAGCGCGGATTTCAGAGCTTATAGAAAGCAGTGATTTCATGATTTCAGTAAAATCATATTTCATGTCTACATTATTACGATTGAAGGTAATAATATGAATATATAATTTACTTTACATAAATTCTACAGATATGAATTTGTTGTTTTTAAAATTTGGCATATAATATATTATTATTTTTTTTTTTACCGCTCCATGTGCTAGCTCTTCAGAAGCATTTTTTAAATGACTAATTATTTTTTATTTCAAACTCGAAACACACAATCGGAAATCACTCGGGAAATTTTTAAGATCGTTTATAATCCACGTTATGAAACTTTCTGCATTACAACCTGCATCCTTATAAGGATTAGGGTAAGCTGCTTACAACCTGCATCCTTGTTAGGGAAAACAGTAAGCAAACAAATTAGTTATTTTTTATTTTATACAAAAATTATTCGTTTCTTTTGCTGCTTCTCAATATTATGTAATAGTAAGCACTTACATCAGCGCATTTGTTTTTATCCTGCTTCGAAAAACACGAAAATTTTTTACTGGGTAAATATTAAAGAGCCACAAGAAAAGAAAGACAACATTTAATAATATTCAAGTAAATAAATTTATATTCTATTCCAAATCTTATCTTAATGAATTATTTATTTAATAAGTTCTACAGCGTTTTATTTTAACATTTTCTTTTACATTAAAGATAAAAAGAGAAAAAATTTAAAAACAAGTCGCTTGTCACACCGCCATATTGGGTTTTAGTTTTGTATCTTGTGGAACACACGCACTTTGTCAAAAAGTCAAAACAACTGCATAAAATAACTTCTACCGAAATGCATTAATTTTGGTAGGTTGTTAAAAAAAAATCAACCCTCAAAACAATAAAACTTATTTTTCTAAGTAAAACAACTGTAATTGCAGTTAAAACAATTACAAAAGCATTACTGACACAAATAACTGTCATGTAGTAACTGTAGAATTTAACTGAGTGAGGTCTAAATTTTAAGATATTTTAATTATCTTTTACACCAAACATGAAGGACTTCCCGT